>NW_004624748.1:6224340-6247409 GCF_000247695.1 Heterocephalus glaber | reverse complement strand
TGGAAGTCTGGTTTTGAGACTTATTTATGTGTTTTCTCATTTCAAGTGGGGTGGGGGGCTGTTAGCACCTGCACGGATTACCTCCTCTGAGCTGGGTGAGGTGGGACAGGGGCTGGGAGCAGCGGGAGGGATGGTGACTGGGAAGACCCTTCCTCTGCACCAGGAGCAGTGGGATGACGGCTCAGAAGCCCCTACCTCTGGGCTGGGAACAGTGGGACTCAGTATCTTGGTCTGGTGGTCTGGTGTCCTCTGAGCCTTAATAATGTGGAATCAGGTGGCTGCCTGTCTGCAGCAGGCTGATTCGGTGTGTGTTCCACGTGACTGGGGACCTCGGCATTGTGTGGGCAGACCTGCCTGTCTGCAGTGGGGTGATTCAGCACGGATTACCTGCTCTCAGCTGGGAGAGGTGGGACAGGTGCCGAGAGCAGCGGTAGTGATGGTGGCCCAACCCTTTCCTGTGGGCTGGGAGCAGCAGGAGGGATGGTGGCTGGGAAGCCCCTTCCTCTGGACCAGGAGAAGTGGGACAGCGGCTTAGAAGCCCCTAGCTCTGGGCCAGGAGTGGTGGGACTCAGTACGGTGGTCTGGTGGTCTGGTGGTCTGGTGTCCTCTGTGTTTTTGTAGTGTGGAACCAGGTGGCTGTACATAGGGGGGGGGGTTGTCCAGTGGATTGTTGCCAGGGCGTAGGCTGATTCAGCATGTTCCGCACAACTCGTGACCTTGGTAGGGCGTCCGGGGGCTATCAGATTTTTACTCTTCATAGGAGCGACCACAGTGGATACATTTTTTTTTTTTTCGTTTTAACTTCAAGAACTTGAGGCTCAGAAAGTTGAGTGAGAAAATCAAGTCCTTTGATTCTAGCTTCTCTGCTCTTATCTCTTTCCCCTGGAGATTTACCAAGGCAATAATTTAATATCTTCATGTAGTAGGTGAGAGTAATAATTTATGTTTTATAATCCTTTTTTCTATGTGTGTCAAATCTCATTAATGCTCTTTGTTTAATAAGTACTTCAAATTTCCAAAAGAATAGAAAGTAGAGAATGTTTGCACCCCTCCCATTCCCTTTCCAACCTATTCTCCTAAGGTGACTATTACTATACTCAGTGCATGATTTGAGGCCCAGTCCTAGCTGTTGTATATATGATTTTCTTGATTCTTTCTATCTCTCATTAAATTTCTGCCTCAGACCTGCATTTCTTTCACTCAAGTGATTTCCTCAAAGCCTCCTATCATGGTTATGAGGAGCCCAAAATGTGTGATTACTGGTGTGGCCATGGCTTTCTTCAGCCTCAGCTTATCGTAGACAGCTAAGCTAATTAGAAAATATTGTAAGACAGTTAGGCAGGGGTGTGCCTTTAGCATAGAAGATAATTGTGGTGTAAGACACATTCACTGAAGGCCAGGATTCAAGTAAAAGAGGAACTACTACACCCACATATTTCCCCTAGGGATGAACAGTGGTGATTGGTATTCTAAATAGGTAATAGGGGAGTAAGACCTTAACCTATCCCTTCCAGAAAAGGTCACTTACTCATCCCTTCCTGAAAATCCTTGTTCATTCCATATATGCTTGCTACATGACTTGCTTCCCCATTTGATTCCCATTTAATCAATATTACCTATGTGAGTATACTGTAATTTTATTATCAAGTTGACCCTAATTTTGCCCCACCTCATATCCACCTTGTGATTTCCCATTGAATCAATATTACCTAAGGAACTATACTTTTAATCTTATTAGTTGACTATAGTTTTATCCCACCTTGAACCTGCCTCACTTTGTGGCTTTACTCAATAAAACACCATTGAGAAGCAGGGTTGGTGGGCAACCACTTTTCTCTTCTGTCTCTTTTAGACAGAAGCTATCTTTCAATAAATTCTTCCTAGTCTTAACTTCTGTTGTTCCTAGAATTCGTTCTTCAGTTTTAGAGAACACAAACTTGGCATGTTAGACAGTTATAGTATTTCCCTTTTATTATTTGGAGGTCCATAGATCATACACCCTATGTCAATCCTGCTATCAAGGCAGGCATTCAACCCATCCTTTGTTTTGATTTTCTCATTTACTTTAGGAAACATCTCTCTTTTTCCTGAAGACTATTTTTGCTTTTAATTGTGGAGTGTTTTTAATTGAGGAGTGAGTAGAAAGGTGGGTAGGAAGGTAGGAAAAATGGAAAAGAAAATCATCCTGTTGGAATAAATGAATAGAGTCTTCCTACAGAGAAATATTCCTGCAAATAATAATCTGGGACATTTTGAAGGCCTGTTGTGAGATTTTGCTTCTGCTGAAATCACTATTTCATACAAGGTATACCAGGGTTTAGCTTCTGGCTTTCCCTAAAGGATTTGTCAGGGTAGCTTAGTGTTTTGATTAATTAACTTAAAGCTGAGATTCCATATAAATGAAAATTGTTGCTTTCTCCCACCTACTGAGTCCTTTTCAGGCACAGTTTGAGGAAAATGAAGTGGAGCTGTTTTCCCCCTTGTAGTTTCATCTGAATTTTGGCTCTAGGTAGGAAGGGTGCTGCTTATGTGGATGCCATACTTAGGATATAGCATTGCAAAATGAAACACCTGGAGGTGGAGGCTCAGCTTTCGTCTTTGAGGCCTGAAGCACAATACTAATGAAACAGCCTCATTAAGATCTCAATAAAGAATTTTTGGGTTGAAGATGGGATGAACTGATGTCCCCCCCCCCCAGTTCATATGTTGAAAGCCTCACAAGAGCCCTCATGAAATGAATTGGTGCCCATATAAAAGGAGGGCTCAGAGAGCTCTGTTATGGTTTAGATCTAAGATGCCCTCCAAAAAAAAATTATGTACCCAGATGTGGGATTTTGGAAAGTGTTTGGATCACGAGGACTCTAACTTTCCAGTGGACTAATACGTTGATGGAGTGACAGTTTGATGACATTAGTGGGAAGTGATGGAAACCTAGGAGATCAGGCCTAGTTGGAGGGAGTAGGTTATGAGCACATGTCACTGGGGACTATATGGTGTCCCTGGCTCCTCCCTCTTGGGCTCTTTCTTTGCTTCCTGGCTACCATGAGGTAAGTAGCTCTTCTCTGCCATGTGCTTCTCCCACAATGAACTGCCTCACTGTAGGGCCAAAATCCACTGGGCCAAGTGACCACTGACCAAAGCTTCTAAAATTATGAGCCAAAATAAATCTTTCCTCTTATAAGTTGTTTTTCTCAGATATTTTGTCATAGTAATGAAAAGTGACTGATACAGTTTGTTTAACCCTTCTCCCACATGAGGCCAGAGTAGGAAGGCACCAAGTATGAACCAGGAAGTAGGCCTGCCTGGGGCACAGATTAGCTGGCACCTTGATCTTAGACTTCCCATCCTCCAGAACTGTGAACGATGAATTTCTATTGTTTATAGGCCATTCAGTTTATGGTACTCTTTTATATAGCAGGGGAAAACTTACAAAAACTCTCATCTCTGTAGATACAAAGGAACAGTATTTATGGAGTTTTAAGAGTACAGTGCATTCAGGCTTCACACTTACTGGTCAGTGGTGCTTATTTTCCATCCAAGACAAAATGTAGGTGCGTAAGGAAGGATTCAGAGTGACAGGGAGCAGATGCAGCCCCACGCATCCCACAAGGGCTGCAGGCAGGGAAAGAGCCAGGCTCAGAGGTCACATATCCTTGGGTTGCATGTGATGGGTTCGGTGAATTTGGGCACAAAATACAACTTCTGCAGCTATTAGACATCAGTGGACATGGGATAGATGTGTTTTCAAATAGTTTATTGTAGTGTATATGATATCTGCTTAACAAATACCAGATAATATTGTAAATATGACTTTGTCATCTTTGGGTTGTATTATTTCTTTGCTTTTGACACTTTCCTACCAGATCCTGCAGAGGGTAGCAGAGAGCTTCATTCACTCTTCCCTGGTTCCTGCCTTTGGTTCTCTGGGTCAATTTCTCCATTAGATACAGCTGGCACAGTGTCAGGGCCTGTGAGCTGCATGAGGGCCAGTGAAAATGTTTTAATGTCTTTTAAAATCAGAAGAGAAAAATACAATATTAAAGAATACATAATAATAAACCTAGCTTGTATTATATTAATTTTATACCAATACAGATATCAAACAAATTTTATACCAATACAGATACCAAAAATTTTTTAATGAAGGAAGAGACCATGAAGACAAAAGTGCCTTGAACCTACGAGAGTTATAAAGTGGCTCAGCAGGTTCTGGATCACTCTTTGAAGAGGTAGTTGGCAGCCTGGGCTTGCCCCTCTTTGCTTAGGTAATGGAACAGGTAGAACCTGAAGGGAGGCCTATGTGGACAGTGTGACAGCCTCGCTGAGTTCAGGTGGGGGAGAGGGAAGCCACTCAGGGCATTTTTAAAGAGCTGAAGCTTCCATCTCAATTCCTTCAGGGGATCAAAAAATGATACCCCCGAAGTGAAGCCTTCATATATAGGCTGAGAGGCCAAATTTCCCTCTCCTGCCTTCCTGTCTCTCATTCTTTATACTCCCTCGAAGCAAGACACAGAAATCAGAATTCT
The DNA here is from genome assembly GCF_000247695.1 of Heterocephalus glaber. Next base: position 6,242,883 of record NW_004624748.1, on the reverse strand, counting down.
TCCCCAAAATCAGCCACAAAAGCTACAGTCATTACACTAAACTTCACCCACTTTTCTGGCTGAGTTGGCCATTAAGAAATGAAGACCTTAGTGCAGGAGGGCCCTGTTCCTTACTTGGAAGGAGGAAATAATACAATTGAGGGGCCAAGAAGAATCTGAGCAGAAAGGCCTTGCTGGTTTTTTTGTTTTTTTTTAACTCAGTACATTTCCATTAGCTCATACCTTTTTTTTCTTTTTTTTGGCTAATCACATTTCTACATCACTGTCTCTGCTTCATTGAGCCTAAGCATAGAATCAGATGGCTTCCCCAGTATCTTTGGATCTTCACTTTGATGGCTCCTGTCATTTAAAATTATGATAAAATAAATTTGTCCTGCTTTTCTTTTGTTAACCTCTCTTTTGTTATGGGGTGTGTTAGCCATGATACTTTATGATGAAAAGGAAAAGAGATCACCTCCTTTACCTCTACAAATCTCCTTATAGTATACCACATACTTTAACATTCTTTGTAGATTTTTAACTTTTATCCAAGTACTGCTAGATCCATATCCTGCTGCCAACACTCATGAGACAGGAGTTGGTGGGAAGGAAATCACTTTCATACAAGGGCAGTATCCTGGAAGATAGAGGGTATTATTGTCTTCACAGGTCTATCATGAGGAACTCAAAAGTGGAAAGGGCTTTTATAGGCAGGGAAAGGCAGAGGAAAGAAGGACAGCTACAAGATAAATGCAGTCTTTGTCATCTAGAGTATGTGTTTTTTTTTCCTTTTTCTCTGCCTAGAATATTGCAATAAATCTCAACCTCATATGGATATTTTTATGAAAGTTAAACTCACAATGATTTATGTGGTTTGGGTAAGTTAATGCACAGAACTGAAGACTAAGGAGGGGTGTTATATTCTGATATTATCTGAAGACCACCAGATGTTCTGGGTTCTGTAAATCTAAAGAAAGATTACTTAGCAGTTAACAACATCTTAATTGTTTAGTTGAGGCTTTTCTTTAGAATTTAGAATGCCAGGAAAAGAGACAGGACATAACACTGGAAAAGGCATAGAGAGGAGAAGGAAACCTGTGAAGGGCAAAGAGAGGAGACATAACTTGTAAAGGACAATTCACAAGAGTAGCCACTGTTACAAAAGCAATGTGTGAATATATATGTATATGTGTGTGTGTATGCATATATATATATATATATATACATATATATATATACACACACACCAGAAAGTGGTGTATATCTGCATCTATATTATCTATACAGAATCTATATCATATAATACTAAAAGACTCAAGGTAAATGATGGGGTTCAGGACATGCCATCCTAACATATGATTGTAGGAGACCAGAAACATGTCACCCTCAAATATGCCTCTTTGTCATAAGGGTTATTTTGAGCTGATTATTTTAAGAAACTGCAGACATAGGAAATACTCTGAAAACAAATGTAGAAGTTACCCTTTTGCAAGGTAAATTTACAACTACAGAGCAAGTCATTTGTAAAGATCTTTCTTCTGCCTGTACCAGAAAGAAAAGGATGAGTCTATAAATTTTTGGAAACTCTTATCCTTGGAGAAGGCTTGAACTTAGATCTGCATAACAAATGTAATCTTTGTTTAAAGTGCTCTTCTGGGTCATTTCAGCAAGTAATGACATTTAATGCTGAAGTCAAAGCCACCTCTCTGAGATCTACTTGAGAATTATTCATTCCTCAGGTATCTCCCATGTGTGCATACATGAGACATAGATGTTAATACACATTTTTCTCTTGTCTTTTGGTACAGCTTCTGTCCCAAGCAAGAACCCATGCTACCAGACTTCAGTTTGATCATTCATTACTTGAATGCTAATACCTGGGAGATGAGATGTTATGAGAAGTAAATCTGTTTTATTCAAGGGCCAGCATCCTTAAGATATGGGTAAGGTGGTTATTTTCTTAAAGCCCATCTTTGGAACTCAGAGGCATAAAGGGCCTTTGTAGGGAGGGAAAGGAGGAGTAGGGGACAATGGGCAGGAAGGCTACAAGTGAAGCAAGGTCTTTGTAAGATGTATGTTTCCTTTTACTCTGGCTGGAATATCACAGGCAACCTCCTGGAGCTAGTTACAAACATAGTACTTTTCTGCAAGTTAAACATCACCACAATTCATATGATTTGTGTTTGTTGATGCACAGAATTAGAGAATTTTGGTGTTATTTGAAGGTCACCAGATGGTCTGGTCCTGAAAAATCTAAAGAAAGATTATTTAGCAGTTAACATCTTAAATCATTTATATGTGGCTTTTCTTCAGAATTTATAATGCTGGGCAAAGGGAAGGGAAGCCAAAGTAACTCTGCCAAGGACAACTCCCAAAGAAGTGGCCATGGTTACCCTAAAAATGTTAGAGGAAAAATTATGTTTTCATCTCTTACATGAATTATGGTTCTTTGTTTCATTTTTTCTATCTTCTAGTTCCCTATTTCTGTTCCTTGAAGATAAAAACTTATAACCTTTCTAAATGCTTTCTATTTTTTCTGGTATTTAACTTTAAAAAGGTTAACACTATTTCTAAGAAACATCCACCTACTGCTATTTCCTGACTTGTCTGTTTCAGACAGTAGCTATTGTCCTGTTATGGTAAGTGAAGATTTATGTGTCTTAACATGCTCCAGTTTATTTTTCCTCCCTCTTCCAGCTACCAACAGAGTTATAACATGATCTTTATTAAATTTGTATTTAGAAATTTTGTATTAGCACTATGGTAATATTACTGAAACAGGCCCATTTTGACCATCGTTCAATATACCAATCACTGAAGCCATGAGTTTTGTAGAAGAGAAAGAGTTTGTTCAGGGGGCAGTCAAACTTGAGGAGGTGGCAGCCCCAAGTCTCAAATCTACTTTCTCAGGGTTAGGGCTTAAGGTATTTATGGGGTAAAGAAACAGGGTGATCTTAGATGTGGGAAAAGGTGATTGAAAGTAAGAAAAGGTGAAATAATTGGTAGAGTATGTATGTACAACAGAATGTTAAGGCTTTTCATTGGATGCACATTCAGAAAATGGCATGAGGGTGGAGGGTCTGGCATTCTGTTGTCAAAATGTCACACATCAGACACTTGAGCAGGTCCATGTGAAGTGTTTATGGGTTCAATCCATTTGAGTTTCCTCTGAGTTCCTAAAAATCAACATAGGGAGCCATTACTCATGACCCATATATCAGAAGAATTATCCATGGCAAAGCCCATGGAAGTATACTGCTTAGCTACATGACCTCTAAAATTGGCATACAAGCAAATAATTAAAAGCAAGTGAAGCTATAGTGTTTATTCTGGTTTTTCCTCATTTCAGAAATGCCCATTGCTGAGCTAAGAATTAACAATTATAATTATATTCCCTTTCTTATACAATATTTTAATATTTGCCCCACTTTTAATACTTAAGTCTATTTTGTTTTTGTTTTTGTAGTAGTAGTAGTAGTAGTAGTAGTAGTAGTAATAGTAGTAGTAGTAGAGATTGAACCCAGGTCTTCACATTGAAGTACATCTCTAACCCTTTTTTGTTTTTATTTTGAGACAGGGTGCTAATTTGTTGCTATTTTGTTAAGTTGCCTAGGCTAGACTCTAACTTGAAATCCTCCTGCCTCAGCCTCCCAGAATTCTGGGATTATAGGCATATGCTACCATACCTGGCTAATATTTGATTTTCTGTTTGTACAGCTCCTTAATTCTGCTTAAGCAGTACATATAATCTGTAAAATATGAACAAAGCCATCAGTCAATTAACCTGTTCTATTTATTTTTCTGGAACCCTTTCTTGGAACTGTTGTTCTTCTTCCCAGAAAGTGGTGTGTTCCACCTTCCCAGGTAGGTTATAGGGCTTGCCTCTCAGGATTCCTTCTTGCCATTATCCTGTGGCTAGATTTCTAGATCTAGTGTCTTGCTCTTTCTTCTGAGATTTACTTTTTCCTTCTTTCTTGTACTTCTGCTTTTGACTAATTGCATACTCTGGCAGCTTTGCAAAAAAAATCATAAGAAATAATTTATCCAAGTCGCTATGCATCTGAAAATATCTTAATTCTACATATTTAATCAACAGATTTAGTTCCTATCATGTTCCTGTTTTGAAGCTTTTCTCTATTATATTCTAGTTTTATGGTATTAAGAAGTCCAAAGTCATTGTTATTTTTGATCTTTTACACGTAGTTGTGTTTCTTTTTTGCAAGTCTTTAGGATATTCTCTCTTTCATAGGAATTGAGACTTTCATGATGATGTGTTGTGGTATGGTGTCTTTTTCATTCATTGTGTTGAGTGTTTGGTGGATTTCTTTAAAATGTTCTTGTACTTTTTCTTTAAAATGTCCCCCCACCTCCCAATTCTTCCTTCCAATTTAGTATTCTACCACCTGATTTGATCCTTTAATTTTCTTAGCCTCCTCCAAGTTATCCATCTCATTTTATTTGCTACTTTCTGTGACATAGATTACCTTCTGTGTCATGGATTATCTTCCAAGTGTTCAGTACACAGAAAAGCCCCTGAATCTACAAAATGTTACCATCTCCCAAAACTGTGTTGACATTGCTTCTTCATCATCACTTTCTTTCGTGTTTTCTTTATACTCATGGGTTTATGCCTTAAATCTTTAGTTGTCACTTTGGTAAGGATTGGCAGAGAAAGGATTTGAGGAACAGTGTTGAGGGGATAAGACAGAGTAGAAGTGGTGACCTGGTGGTTTTGTTCCTACTCTGCTCCTGATCTTCTTAACTCAAGGGATCCAGATGATATTGGGTTCAGTCACTTCAAGTTGCCACTTAATGACATCCTTAGTGTATAGAGGTAGAAGGTATTCTAAAGATTTCTGGATTGAAGTTCTATAATGTCAGCTCAAATCCCTGCTCTTTATTTTATTAGCAATGCCAACTTAGACAAGCCACTTAACTCTACTGCCATGTCCTACTCTGTAAAATAACTCTATTATACCTTCTGTTCCTAGTAGAGGTCACTATTATGTGCATCAAATTAAGACAGATCATGTGTAAAAGTGTTGGTGAGCAGTAGGCACTACATATGTATTAACTAGAATTGACAATGAATGGGTAAGGCCAAGATCTAGTTGTGTAACTGAAGGAAAACCCTAATAAATGCTCTAGCTTCACTTGCTTTCAGTTGACTTTAAAAGTCACTAACTTTGGAGGTCATGAAGCTAATATCAATATATTATTAGTCTTCCACTAGTTTTAATGTAGATTATACATCACTTTTCAGGTTAAAGCTGTTCTCCAGAGAAAGTTGTCTTTCTACTCTTCTGCCCTGTTCTGTATCTTAATGATTAACTGGAAAGTTAGCTACTCCTGAAGAAAAGGAACTTTCTAGTCAGTAAATTTACTATTTTTGCAGTATGAATTGAACCCAGGGCTTCATACATGGTAGGCAAGTGCTCCTCCACTGAACTATACCCCAGCCCATCACTAGCTTTGCTTTAGAGTTACAGAACCCAGAGTATCAGGTGATCTTCAGATAACATGTGTGTCAGAAAAGCAAACCACTGCAGGATTTATGGCTGTCCTGGGATCCCCTCCCCCTAGCTGAAACTAAAAATGCTGTATACTTCCCCAAGTTCCTCCATAAGCTTTGTACGCATTCCTCCTAGGAAAGATTTTTCATTCAGGGTTAGAGTTCCCATCATACAACTTGGTAGCTTGTCACCAATAAAGATCTTTCTTCCTCTGTCATTCTGACTCTTGAGTTATTGGCTTCATTGGGCAGAAGCAAAACCAAACCTTTCACAGTTACAGTTACTCAGGAAGATTCCACTTATGGTGACATGCAGGGTTTGTTACTTTCTGGGTGTCTGTTCCTTCCATGATTCCCTTTGAATGCTGGCTACAGACTATGGTTAGACCATGAAAACCTTGAACTTGAAAACCCAATTGAGCTTTGTGGAAGAAACAAGGATGAAACAATATGTGCTGCATAGAATGCTCTAAGAAATACAAAGGAGTAGCTGGGGATGCTCTGGCTGAACCCTTTTAAGAAGGTGAGTGGGTTGCTGATGTATACTTGCCAGGAGGAATGATTGGAAGGTGAGTGTAAATGAATCAGAACAGCCTTATGCAGTCTGAATAAAGAAAGTGACAAAAGAGCAGATCTGCAGACTAAAACTCAGGATGTGAAGCAAAAGTTGCTGGTGTCACTAGTACCACTCAGTGAAGAAGATGCCAGGTGGGTGAGAGTGGAATGCTATTACATCAGCTTGGCAGCAACATTCTCTTGACAGAGATGGCTTTATCAGTTCACATGAACTTATCAAAACCAAGTAGGTCAATGCAACAAGATTTCCTTGTCCTAACATTATGCTGATTGAAAGAACACTACAGGCACGCATTCATTTAACAAACTCTCTTAGGTTCTTCCCCTCATTGAGCTTATCTTCCATGAAAAAATAAATTTTTGAGTGATTATTCACTATGCTATGGATTGGAGTGACAGGAATAAGAGTTAAGACTGGTCCTCCAGGAACACACAGTATTGTGGTTTATATCTAGATGTCCTCCACAAGTCTCACATGCCCATAGGTGGGGCTTTTGGAAAGCGAGTAGATTATGGGTACTTACAGGTGACTTACTGTTAGGGGTTGAGATCTGGGTGGAAGACACAGGTCACTGGAGGCATGGAATGGAAGGGCTTATCACCCTCCCTACTTCCTCTCTTGGCTCTCTCTTGTCCCTCACTGCTATGCCAGGAACAGTTTCTTCTATCCCAGGCCCCTGTGCCATGATGTTCTGCCTTGGAGCCAGCTGACTATGAACCAAAACCTCTATAAACTGTGAGCCAAAATAAACCTTTCCTCCCTTAAGTTGCCAGTGTTGGATATTTTGTCCCAGTGACAAAGAATGTGACTAAGACACACAGCTAATGAAGGTGGCTTCCAAATTAAACTTTTCCAAGGGGACAGAATGGTTAATTAGCCAATTCAAATACCCAGTCCCTTTGGCACATTGTAGATTAATTAATTGCATTCTGGTCTCCCATGAGTTCGGTTAGTTTGAAGAAATTCCCAACAATCAATTCAGAGTGCACTGTGAAAATGGGGCTTCCAAACCCAGACAATTCCACTAGGCCCTAGTAAGTGCTGAAGTTAATTTTCCTTAGTCACCTCAGCCCTAAGTGTTCACAGCAACCTTCCTAATGATTTCTTGTCTCTTTCTAACCTCAAAAGAGATGTTCATTATGTCATTCATAATCATACTCTTACAGAGCACATGTAGGAACAAATAAATGTAAGTCATCCATATATTCATTTATCAAATGCTTCTTGATATCTACTACATGCCAGAGACTGTATCCATAAGAGGAACACAGCATCTGTTCCCCCTTAGGAGCTCATAGATTGCTGATAAGGGGACTTAGTGGCAAACTCTGTTGGCAGGCAGTCCCAGCTACTTGGGAGGCTGAGGTGGGAGGATTACTTTGTGTCCAGGAGTTCTGGGCTGCAGTGTGTTATGCCAATTGGGTGTTCTTACTAAGTTCAACATCAATATGATGACCTTCTGGGAGTGGGGGACTGTGAGACCAAAGTGACTCCATTTTGCTAAAATCCACTATTCCCCTAGCCTCTATTGTCCTCACAAATTAATGGTTAAAATGTGCTTGCTCTGGGACAAAAGACACAATCTGTAACGAAGCAAAGTTCCTAAGTTAATTACTTAACCATCTGTTTGCCCAGGAAATGAACGTTCCGGGTCCACTATCTATAGAACAATCTGTCAATGTGCTGACCATCAGTATGTGACAGTCGACCACTAACCTTTGTCCCTCTTTTCCCCCGTAAAACCTACATGTAACCACCCCTCAAACCCCCGATGGGCCTAGCCAATCAGAAATATACACTTCATGCTTGCAAAATGCCAACCAATCATGTAACTGCTAAGTGAAAAATCTCCAAACCTTGCTGTAACCACAATAAAAACCCCGCTAATTTGAAATTCGGGGCTCTCAATTCTGATCTGCTGTGTCGGTGACGGTTGGGAGCCCCTGCTCGAGCTTGAATAAACGGCCCTCGTGTGCTTATATCGGAATCGGCTTCCTGGTGGTCTTTGGGACTTCGCGATCTGGGCATAACAGGGACCACCAAGTTGCCTAAGGACAGGTGAACCAGCCCAGGTCAGAACTCCTGTGCCAATCAGTAGTGGGATCGTGCCTGTGAATAGCCACTGCACTCCAGCCTGGGCAATATAGTGATAGCCTATGTTTTAGTCCCAGCTAACTACTTTCTCAAATCTGAAGCACCTACCTCTTCTTCTGGGTTTTGCTTCCTGTTGGGATATCCTTTAACATAACTTGAGGGCCTCTGTGTCCTCTGTTCCCCTTCCGCTCTGAGTGGTCTAACTGAGCAGGTGATTGCTCATGGTTCAAGCCTCCATGATGGGCACCAATTACTGTAAACCCTGAAACATTACCAGAAACCTCCATAGTAGGCTCCAGTCTCCTGCTCAGTGCATGATGCAAGCCTGAGAAAAAACCCTAAAAGACAGAACTAAGAGAGACAGAAATCAGGGAGCCAGAAGCCTGGTCTGTCTAAGCCACTGATTTTTATTGGTCATCAACTGGGGTAAAGGTGAACTATGTGTGAGGATGGGACTTCAAGTGGTTAGTATGGAAACTAATGGAGACAAGGTTTGTAAAGGAAAAAGACAAAGCATTCCTGAGTTAGGAAGAGAATAGACAAAATATATGGTTGTAATTAGGACATTGTCCTTCTAGTTAAAAGTTTTAATTGTGGGAATGGAATTTGGGTGCAAGTTACTCTGACCTCAGCATGTAGGCTTGGGCCAGACTCACTTCTATAAACAAGACAATTCTGGGGTTAACTCTTTACAGCCTGGACTGCTTACAGCCTGCTTTGGGCATAATCAACATTGTAGACTCCTGCAGGGCAGAGTCAAATTTGAGGAGCATCCTCTGTAGATTAGGCCTTAATGACTTCTTCTGCAATCCAGAAAATGGACTAGATGACCTGGCTTTCAGTTTAATATTCAAGAAAGTGTGTAGTGGGACTCTTGGAAGCCTGACTATGAGGGAAAAAAATGTACAGTTTGGCAGAGAAAAGGAGAGGAAGTAAGATGTGTGGTTTTGTTTTTTCTGTATTCTTTTCATCTTTCCCAGCAGCACAAATGAGTCACTGTGCCAAGGGGTTTGCCACAGAGCATCCACATCCCTTTGCCAACAATGCTGAACTTGTGAAATAATAGATAAACCTACATAAACCAAGTAGGGTTTGCGGGGCCTGGATCTGTGTTTTCTGAGAAGCATTGTGGGCACAGCCAGAGAATCCCATGCAGAAACAAACCTGAGTCTGCATATGAGTGCTGTGCTCTGTGGTGGAGCTTTTCTGTCCCCTTCCTAAGGCCAGAACTGCATTTTAGCATCTGGATAAAGAAGGAAACAGGGATGTGAGGGTGATCTGGCTGCGACATCTGTCACCTCACTGATCACCAGGGTTGATTCGCTGATCTGGCTGGCTAGGCAGGTGTTCCCTTCCTCATGGCTCCACCTGTGCCCCTCCCAAAGCTGTGTGCCTGGTCAGACAACCCCAGAAAGAGGAGGACTGTTCCTAGGTCGAGGGTATACTAATAACTGTGTTCCCTTGCTAGAACCTCCAACAAGCTCTCAAGAAGGAAACAACCTCCTCACAGCACAGCAATTTCAGGCCTCTGGTTTATTGCTCACCTTAAGTTCCATTTTCTCAAAGGAGGCGAAGAGGGGCTGGGGTGGGTGGGGCTTTTTCCTGCAATGTAACTTCTGATAGTTGGCCCTCTTCTTGTACTCTGATCTCCTCCATGCATTGTAGTAAATGAAATGTTTGCTCATTCATTCATTCATTCATTTTTTATGAATCATTAACTAAGTTTATTGGTATAATTTTGATATATAGTGATCAGATTCATCATAGGGAATTTGTACCTGTATATAATATATCTTGATTCATATATTTTTCCCATTCTCCTCCCCTCCCTTCTACCCCTCTTCCCCTTTTTATTTACAAGGTCTTTGTTTCCATTTTATCTTTCTTTTCTTTTCCCTTCCTTCATTTCCCTCTTCCCCCTCCCACGTGCCTCTTCCATTTGAACATTTGCTTCCTATTTCACAATATCTATTATACATTTTGGTCCTCATTTACACTTTCAGTTTCTCACACCAGAGAAAAATGCGATATTTACACATGTGTCTGATTTATTTCATTTATGAGTATGGTCTCTACGTGTATCCATTTAGCCATAAATGTCTCAAGTTTATCCTTCTTTATGACTGCGTAGTACTCCATTGTATAAAAGAATCACATCTTCTTTATCCATTCATCAGTGAATGGGCATTTGGGCTGTTTCCAAGATTTAGCTATTACCAACTATGTTACTATAAACATGGGTGTGCATATATTGCTGTGGTATGATGCTTTTAATTCTTTTAGGAAGACACTGAGAAGGGAGATAGCTAGGTCAAATGGAACCTCTAGTTCTTGTTTTTTGAGGATAAGTGGAGAAGTGTTGCTTTCCCTCAAAGCCCCACTAGCATTTGTCATTGATTTCTTGATAACAGCCATTTTTTCTGGAGTGAGATGGAATTTCAGCATTTTTTTTTTAAAGGAGGAAAGGTTTATTTGGCTTATAGTTCACAGAAGTTTCAGCCCATAATCAGTGGGCTCCAAGGCAGAGGGGCACATGGCAGAGGGGCAACAGTTCTTGGCAGGCAAAGGTAGCAAAGCAAGCAATGAAAGGGCCTTAACAGTACCTTTCTTCCCCTTTTTTCTTTTTTAAATATTATTTTATTGGTACATTTTAGGTATACAATATAATGACATTCATCATTGGAAATTTGCACCTTTACATAATCTCTCTTGGTTCTTATTTTCCCCCTTCCCCTGCCCTCTATTCAACCCCTCAGAATTGTTTTAATTTGCATCTCTTGAATGACCAGTGATGTCGAATATTGGCTCATGTATTTATTTGCCATTTGTACTTCTTTGTCTGAGAAGAATATATTCATCTCAGATGCCTATTTTTGGATTGGGTCTTTAAATTTGGAGGGGTTGAGTTTTTTAAGTTCATTATATATTCTAGATATCAGTCTTTTGTCTGAGGAACAGCTGCCAAAAATTTTTTCCCACTCTGTTGGTTGTCTCTTTATTCTATTGGTGATTTCTTTTGCTGTGAAAAAGCTTTTTAGTAAGATGAGATCCCAGTTGTTGATTCTTTGCAATGTTTCCCATGAAATTGAGATTTTATTCATAGTCTTTGCCTATACCTATGTCTTCAAAAGGTCTACCTATTCTCTCTTCCAGCAGATTTAGTGTTTGTTTTAATATTTAGATCTTTGATCCATTTTAATTTTAGTTTAATGCATAGTGAGAGACATGGGTCTAGATTTAGTCTTCAACATGTGGAAAGCCAGTTTTTCCAGCACTATTCATTAAAGAGGCTATCTTTCTTCCAGTGAAGGTGTTTGGCTCTTTTGTTGCAGATCAGGTGGCTGACTGTTTGGAGTTGTTTTTGCATCTTCTGTTCCATTGATTCTCAGGTCTGGTTTTGTGGGGTTTGTTGTTGTTGTTGTTTGTTTGTGGTTTTTTTTGCCATACCATGTTGTTTTTATCAAAGTATCTCTGTAATATAATTTCAGGTCAGGAATTGTGATGCCTCCTACCTTGCTTTGTTGCCCAGAATTGCCTTTGCTGTTCTAGGTTTCTTCTGGTTCCAAATGAATTTTGGGAATGTTTTCTCTAGTTTGTGAGGTATGGTATTGGTATTTTGATTGGGATTGCATTAAGTCTGTATGACAATTTTAGGAGTATGGCCATTTTTACTATTTGATTATTCCTATCCACAAACAAGGGATATCTTTCTATTTTGTTATCCTCTTCAATCTCCTTTTTCAAAGTACTGTAATTTTCAATGTACAAATCTTTTACTTACTTTGTTAGATTGATTCCTAAATATTTCACTTTTTTCAATGGTATTGTGAAAGGTGAGATTTCCCTAATTTCTTTCTCAGTAAGTTTGTTATTTGTGTACAGGAATGTTGATTTCTGAGTGTTGACTTTCTATTCAGCTACACAACTGAATTTGGTTATGGAATCTAGAAGTCTTTTGGTGAAGTTTTTGTGATCTTCTATGTAGAGTATCATGCCATCTGAAAACAATGATAGTTTAACTTCTTCCTTTCCTATCTTTATTCCTTTTATTTCTTTCTCTTGTCTAATTGCTCTGGCTAATGTTTTGAGAATGTATTGAATAGGAGTGGTGATAGTGGATGTTCTTGTCTTGTTCCTGATTTTAGAGTGAAACCTTTCTGTTTTTGATCATTTAGTGCAATGTTGGCTGTTGGTTTGTCATAGATGGTTTTTATCAGATTGAGATAAAGACCATCTATTGCAATTTTCTGTATGGTTCTTATCAAGAACGAGTGTCAGACTTTGTCAAATGCTTTTTTTTGAATCTATTGAGGTGATCATATGATTTTTGTCCTTCGTTCTGTTAATATGGTATATTACATTTATGGATTTGCATGTGTTGAACCATCCCCACATGCCTGGAATGAATCCTGCTTGGTTGTGGTGTATAATTTTCTTGATGATTTGCTGTGTTCTGTTTGCACATCTTATTGAAGGATTTTTGTGTCTATGTTCATTAGGGAGATTTGCCTATAGTTCCCTTTTTAGGTTGGATCTTTCTCTGGTTTTGGAATCAGGGTAATCCTTGCTTCTAGGAATGACTTTGGAAATATTGCTTCCCTTTCAATTTCATTAAAGAGTTTGAGGAGTAGCAGCATTAGATCTTCTCTAAATTTCTTGTAGAATTCAGCAGTGAATCCATCAATACCTGGACTATTCTTTGTTGGTAGGTTTTTAATTATATTTTTAATTTCTTTGACTGTTATTAGGTTATATAGAATTTTTATGTCTTCTTAGTTCAACTTCGGTAATTCATATGTATCTAGGAATCTGTCCATTTCTTCTGCATTTTCCAACTTATTAGAATAAAGTTTCTTGACATGGATATTGATGATCTCCTAGAGTTTTGCAGGATCCATTGTGATTTTACCCTTATTATTCCCAATTGGATGGGTTTGGGTCTTTTCTTTCCTTTTTTTGAAAAGATTGGCTAAGGATTTATCAATATTATGTAGTCTTTCAAAGAACCAACTCTTCAATTCATTAATTCTTTGTCTTGTTTTCTTAGTCTTAATTGCATGAATTTTTGCTCTAATCTTACAATTTCCTCCCTCATATGAGCTTTGGGCTTGACTTGTTCTTTTTTCCTAGAAATTTGAGGTTAAACATTAGGTTGTTTATTTGAGCTGGCTTTGTTTTCCTGATGTGAGGATTCACTGCTAAAAATTTCCCCCATAAGACTGATTTCACTGTGTCCCCTAAGTTCCAGTATGTTTTATTGGCATTATCATTTAATTGTAGAAACTGACTGATTTCTTTTTTAATTTCATCTGTGACCCATTGGTTGTTCAGGAGGCTGTTAATTTCCATGTGTATATGAAGTTTTTGTGCTTTCTTTTGCCATTGATTTCCACTTTCATTGCACTACGGTCTGATAATATGCATGGGATTATTTCAACTCCTTTGAATTTACTTAAGCATGTTCTATGAGCTAGTATTTGGTCTATTTTGGAGAATGTCCAATGTGCTGCTAGAAGAATGTGTATTCTGATGTTGTGGGTTGAATACTCTGTAGACATCTACTAAGGTCGTTTGTTCACAAGTTTGGTTCAGTTCTGATATCTCTTTCTTGATTTTTGTGTCTAGTTAATCATGTTTTTGTGACAGTGGGGTATTGAGGTCCCCCATTACAGTTGTGTTAGTGTCTTTTTGATTTTTCATATCCTTTAATGTTTGTTTTATCAAGTTGGGTGTGCTGGTATTTGGTGCATACATACTTATGATCATCGTCTCTTCTTCTTGGAGTTTTCCCTTAACAAGTATGCAGTGACCTTCTTTGTTTCATTTGATCAGTCTTGCCTTGAAGTATACTTTGTTTGCAAATAGAATAGCTACTCCTGCTTTTTTTCTGGGTTTCTGTCACATGAAGTATTGTTTTCTAATCTTTGACTTTCAGTCTATGAATTTCTTTTTGAGTTAAATGTGTTTCCTATATGCAGCAAATTGTTGGATGTTGTCTCTTTTTTTTAAATCTTTTATTGGTACATTTTAGGTATACAATATGTTTACATTTATCATTGGGTGCTTGTACCTTAGTTCTTATTTTTTTTTCCCCATTGCCTGTGCACCCTTCACCCCCTCCACCCTTACCTATTTACATAGATTTCATTTCCATTTTTTTTCTTTCTCATAATTTTTCCTTTGCCTTCTTTCCTTTCCCCTTCTACTCTCACCACCCCTATACTTTTGTACCTTTTCCTATTTCAAATTATCAATTATTCATTTTAATCCTTATTTACACTCTCAGTTTCTCACACTAGAGAAACTATTTGACATTTACACATATGTATCCTATTTATTTCACTTAAGAGTATGGCCTCAATATGCATCCATTTAGCTATAAATGTCTCCAGTTTCTTGTTCTTTATGGCTGAGTAGTACTCCATTTTATAAAAAAAACCCCACTGGATCTTGTTTCTTGATCCATTCTTCCAGTCTGTTTCTTTTGATTGGTGAATTGAGACAGTTTACCTTGACGGTTATTTACTGATACGTAGTGGCTTATCCTTGTCATATTATTTTCCTGTTGTTGGTTCCCTGTCTATCCCCTCTGTTTAATTGCTTGCCTTTCCTGGTGGCTTCTTTATATTGGTGTTTTTGGAATTGTGGTCTTTGTTATCTCTTTCTAAAATATCTTTCAGAGCATTTTGTAAAGCTAGTTTGGTGATCATGAATTTTTTAAGTTGTTCTTTGTCATGGAGGTATGTTATTTCTCCATTGATTCTGAAAGATAGTTTAGCAGGGTACATCACTCTGGGTTGGAGGTTGTTTTCTTTTAGGACTTGAAATACTTCACTCCAAGATCTTCTTGAATTAAGGATTTGTGTTGAGAAATCTGCTGTGATTCAGATGGGCTTTCCCTTATAGGTGATTTGTTTCTTTTTCTCTAACAGTTTTTAATATTTTGTTCTTGTGCTCAATTTCTGGGATCGTGATTATTGTATGCCTTGGTGTAGGTTTATTTAGGTCATGGCTGATGTGAGTTTTATATGCCTCACTTATATGTATGTCCAATTCTTTTTCTATGCTTGGGAAGTTTTCTGTCATTACTTCTGTGAACAGGTTTTTTTATGTCTTTTACACTGACTCCTGCTTTTTCACTGACCCCAGTCAATCTTATGTTGTTCTTCTTTGCATCATATTGCAGCTGTTGGATTTTTTTTCATGGTCTCTTGATATTTTTAAAAGATCTTTTTGTGATCTTTAACCACAATCCTGTCTTCTAAGTCTGATATTCTGCCTTCACTTTCATTCATTCAGCTTTGCAAACTTTCAGTGGAAATTTTAATTTCCTAGATAGTTGTTTGAATCTGTTTCATGTATTCCATTTTTTTCCTATTGGGCATTCATGGTTTCCATTATTTTCCTAAGCTCCTCTATTTATTTTTAATCTATGTCTATACTAGATTTACTGAGCAGGTTCTTCATTATGATTGTCATCTCTCTTTTTTTTTTTTTTAACATGAGAGATTACTTCTCCTATTTTCTCTATAGCCTCATTAATCAGTTTATTTACTTCTGTTATCATTTCAAAATTTCCAGTGGGTGGCTTCTGATTTCCTCTATTTCATTGTCCTCTGGATTTGTCCTGGATGGACTGGAGGTCTGGGGTTGCATTTTGCTTCTGTGTCTTGTCATTTTCTATTTTTTATTTTAATTTGTTTTCTGTATTGATCTTATGTTAGGTAGCTTTATCACTAGTATTGAGGCTTCCCTAGGAAATGTCTATTCTTCAGAGATCTCTTCTAGGTGTAGCTGGCTCTTGGTGTTTGTGTCTGTCCCAAGATCTTACCTTCCCAATTTATTAGGGATGTGAAGTTGCTATTTATTTGAGTAAGCTCCTACTCCTTCTATACTGGACTATAGTGATGATTATGACCCCAGACAATCACAGTGTGGTCATACAAGGATGAAAAACTGACTACAACAGGTATAGCATGCTGGCTAAAGTAGTACAATTAGCAATAACAATATCATCAAGCGTACCCTAGAAACTGACAAACTATGGTAACTGCTAATTTGGTACTTTTAACTACAGGACGAAGATTTATAGTTGTGGGCAGGAGATTTAGCTCAGTTGTTTTGCTGCCTGCTGAGCAAGTGCAAGGACCTGAGTTTGATCCCTGGTACCAAAAAAATTAGAAGATTTATAGTTGTATAACCACATCCAACATAAACCGGGGACTTGTATGCAGTGAGTTTCCCCTCGGTAGAATGATTTTACCCTATGTGTGTGTGTGTGTATGTGTGGGGAAATTTAAGAGGGGTTTGGGTCAAAACAGTGATAACTGAAGAAAAATATAGTAGAAGCAAGGCTGAAGGACAGAGGATGATCACCCAAGTTTTGGGAAACTGGAGAAGAGGACAAGGGAGAAAGAATTAAGGAGAAAGCAAAAAAAAATCAAAGCAAACCAGAAAGACTAGTGAAAATGTTCATTCAGGTGAAAATATCAAAAAATCAAGAAAGACAGTTGAGGAAAGACAGAAACAAGACAGGAAAAACAATAAAACAATAAAAGTCAAACCCTAAACAACCCCCCCAACCCAACAGAAAAAGGAAAATGAAACAAACTAAATGAGAGAGAGAAGAAAAAATCTCTTCTGGTACCCACAGTTCTGTACAAGACAGAGCCCAAATCTAAGCCAAGTGACCTTGAAAAATCTGCAGTAGAAGTAGTGCTGGGTGCAGGCTGATCTTGGCCTCTAGATATGGGGGTTGGGGCCAGTCTTTAGCCAGCAGCTTTCTGGATGGCCCACTCACATCTCCTTACCCTATTTGTCTGTGCATTGCTCTCCCAGTTGCTGTAGTGCCCTCAAACAGAGAGTTCTGTGTACAGTTGGCCCCTCTCAGACCTTGCAGAGCTGCCTCTATTCCACACAGCTGGCTCCTTTCATGTGATGCCCCCCCTTGTCCGTTGCTGAGGCCCAAGGCTGCTTGTGTCAGAGGGAGTGCTGACTTCCCAGCCCAAGGCTGCTTATGCCACTGGTTGCATTTGGGTTTATAGTCCAAGCCTCTTTCTCACACCAGTCATAGGGCAGGAGGGGCTGTGTTGTTCCACTTGCCATTCTCAATGCTGCTGCTGGTCCTTAACCTTGTTGTCACTAGAGGTTCCAGTTAGCCACTGTCCGGGGTGGGGACTGGTGGCTCCTTGGAGAGGGAGCAGTTTTCTGGTCACTCGCCACCCCTGTGGGCCAGTGAAATTTGTTGCCAGCTATAATGTCCTCTGTTTATAGGAAAGAAAAAGAGGCAAGGGGTCTTATATTCCAGATCTATCCTGTGTGGATTGAGTTTGCCACACATTTGCAGTCTTTCCATTTTGGGGGGAAACTTCCTGGGAATGGTGGTTCTTGCTCTGTGCACAGGTGGTAGACACATAGGCAGCCCTGTAGGCTGGATAATTACCGTATAAAGGCCTATGCCTATGTTTTGTTTGATCTTAAAGTCTTTTATTTTAGATTGATTTTTGCATCAGGATGTATGTCACTCCCTTTCTTACAGTTACCTATTTATAGTTTACTTTCTCTTAGTAGCTTCAACATGGCTCTTCCTCTATTCAGCCATGTTGAATCCCCCCTCATTCATTCATTCATTCATTCACTATTTATTTATTAAGATCCTACAAAGGATCAGGCCTGGTTCTCTGGAGATTTTGTTGTGAACAAAGGAGAACAAACTTTCCTCTCATAGAACTTATTTTCTGTAAGAAGAAAGACCAGAAACAAATATACAAATTAATATATAGTATGTGATACATATTAAGAAAGGAACTAGAGACAGCTCTCAGCACAGAGGAGGCCTCCAGGTCAGCATGCCACAGCCCACAGCCCAGAGGAGGCTTCTGGGTAAGCGTGCCACAGCTTCCAGCACAGAGGAGGCTTCTGAATAGGTGTGCCATGGCTCTGAGCCCAGAGGAGGCTTCTGGATCAGCTTGCCACAGAGCTCAGCCCAGAGGAGGCTTCCGGGTAGGCATGCTGTGACTCCAAGCATGGAGAAGACTTCCAGGTAGGCATGCCACAGCTCCCAGCACAGAGGAGGTGAGCTGCGTGGGGGCAAGCAGCAAGAACCCTACCCCCACCATCGAAATGAGAAGACACAAAAACAAGCCTCAAGACCAGACTTCCAGATCACCTACAGCAACCTCAAAGGGAAATGAGATGGAACACTCTGGTACTCAAACACCTGGGCTCCCTGAACTGGCAAGGAAAGAGGATCTGGAAAAAATGAAATCAGAAATAATTTCTCACACAACAGCAGAGATTGTGCCCATAGTGCAAGACATGATTAATAAATCTAGAGAGGACACAGATAAAAAATAGAGGAGCTGAGGAACATGATGGAATC
>NW_004624748.1:6200149-6210916 GCF_000247695.1 Heterocephalus glaber | reverse complement strand
ATACTCTTAAGTGAAATAAATAGGACACACATGTGTAAATACCGAATAGTTTCTCTATTGTGAGTGCAAGTAAGGGCAAATAAGGACTAAATGTTATAACAGATAATGTGAACTAGGAAGAAAAGGGGCAAAGGGGAAGGGGAAGTGGGAGGGGTAGGGGAAAGGAAAGAAGGGAATTGAATTAATATGAGAAAATGAAAAAAAGGAAACAAAGTCTGTAAATTGGGAGGTATGGAGGGGTTGAAGGGAGGGCAGGGGAAGGGGGAAAAATAAGAACCAGGAGACTATGTAAAGGTGCGTATCTCCAGTGATGAATGTCATTATATTGTACACCTAAAATGTACCAATAAAAGGATATACAAAAAAAAAGAAATGAAATACAGCAGACAAAAAGATAAGGAATAGAAATTGTGAGAAGATGTTGAACAAGATAATAGGAGAAACCTCTACCTCTGCTTCCTAGGTGATATGTGAGCATGGATCTGTATGAATGAATTTTTCCAATTTTCAAACCTTATCTCTTTAACTAATTTTGACCAAAATTACTTTAATGCATTATAGATCTGTGCTTTACATAATACAGGAACCCAGAATAATCTGATCTTTTCTTAAAGAGTCACATCATTATTGGAGCACTTGTCAGTTTGCTGGGCTGGTTCTTGAAGTGTGGCCTCTGGACAAGCAGTAGCAGCATGCCCTGGAATTTGTTAGAAATGCAGATCCTCAGGCCCGATGCTAGACCCACTGAGTTTGAAATTCTGGGTGGGGCCTAGTGATCTGTATTTTTTTTGGGGGGGTACTGGGGATTGAACTCGGGTCTTTGGGCTTGTGTAGCAGGCAGCAAAACCACTGAGCTAAATCCCCGGCCCTAGTGATCTGTATTTTAGTAAGCCCTCCAGGTTATTTTGAGGCCCACTCAAGTTTGACAAGGCCTGGGGAGGTGGAAGTATTTTGGTTCATCTCCACAGCTGCTCAGCTCTTGAGTCCCTGCCTCCTTTCTGTAGATTTCATTTCAGTTTGGTCGTCAGTGCTTATTCCTCATTGTTGCTGTCAGTATGCCTCCATCGAGTGTGTGTTTCTAATCAGCTGCTTGTAATTTGTTCTGTACTGTACTGAGAAACCAGATCCCCAGCTATACCTTAATTATGTAGATTGTAGAATAAATTCTAGGACTGCTGGGACCCATTGCTAGTACTTTGGCTTTTTGCCCTCAAAACATTTAGGGTAATGGGGAGAACACAGGCTCTGGAGTCAGACAAGTTTAGATTTCATTCCAGAATCTCACCAGTGGGGAGATTCTGCCGGCTGTTAAGTATGTCTATTCCAGTTGTGCATTCTAGAAACAGAGATCCATTGGGTCCATGTGAGTTGAACCTGAGCTAAAACTCCCTTGATCACTTGTATTAATCAAGGGTTTCTAGAAACTATGATCAGGAATTGACAAACACAATCATGAAGGCTGATGATCTCCACGATCTGTTGCCAGCAAGCTGAAAGTCCAGGAAAGCTGGTGGTACAAGTCAATCTGAGGCTGAAGTCCTAAGAACCAAGGGAACTAGTGGTGTAAATTGAAGTCTAGTGTAGAAGATGAGATGTCCTAACCTGAGCACTGAGAAAGAAAAAAAGGGGTGCGATTCCTCCTTCTGATTTTTGTTCTATTCAGACCCTCAACAGATTGAACGGTGCCCATCATCATTGGGAGTGGCCTTCTACTTTACTAAGCCCATGGGTTCAAGTGCTAGTCTTATCTGGGAACACCTTCATAGTTACACCTCAAAACAATGTTTTATCTGGTCACCCCATAGCCCAGCCAAAGTGACACAAAATTAATCATCATATCGTCTGAACCCTACAATCTCACTTAGTTGGACCACAGTGATGTTTTGGATCAGTTAGAATTAGTGACAAGAGCCAGATGCCTGGTAGTCCCAATTGATTATTTCCTTTTCCTCAGTGCACAACCACCCAGGTTTAAAAAAACCTGTAGGTCTGGGAGGAAGATTAACAGTATAAATTTTTGACACTGTACCAAGGTCCTTCCTCATGGGGACCTAGTCTTGCTTTTATAGCTTGTGTGGTCTTGGTAGAATGAGAATTGCGTCCACCAAAAAAAAGTGTCTAACAAATGCTGGTTCTATTCTCCTGAAAAGAGGATAGAAAGGGAGAAAAAAATCTACTAAAATTTTAACTTAAAAAACAAAAATATCTGGGGCAGGAGGTTTGGTTGAGACTATTAGTTTGGGGCCAACTTGGGCAACATAGTAAGACCCCATCTTTTAAGAAAAAAATAACCAAAAAACAAACCAAAAATACCTCTCTTGCTTTAAAGATATTATTTTTATATAATCATATACCATATAATTCATCCATTTAAAATGTACAATTTAATGACCACTGCTACAATTAACATAAATCACTTTGTTACCCTAAAAAGAAATTGTATATCCAGTGGCCATCATACCTACCCTCTTGTTCCCCTTTCTTCTAGTCCTAAACAAGTCCTGATTTATGTGCTTTCTCTTTAGATTTGTCTATTTTGGACATTTCATATAAGTGGAAATTGCACGATATGTGGTCCTTCATGACTACTTTCTTTCACTTAGCATAATTATTATTTTCAAGTTTCATCCATGTTACATATATATTATTAGTACTTCATTTCTTTTCACTGTTAACAACCATTTAATTGTATAGATATACCACATTTTATTTATCCATCCATTAGTTGATAGACATTTGGGTTGTTTCCACTTTTTGGCCATTATGAATAATCCTGTTAGGATCATTTGTGTACAGATTTTTGTGTGGACATGTGCTTCTTTTCTCTTGTGTATATAGCTGAAGATGGACTTTCTGAGTCATATGATAACTTTATATTTAACCACTCTAAAAGCTGTCAATTTCTTTTTCCAAAGTGGGCACCATTTTATATTCACAACAGTAGTGTGTTAAAGTTTGAAATTCTCCATACATGTATCAGCACCATCTGACTTTTTGATTCTAGCCATCCTAGAAGATATGATATGATTTCTGATCATATTTTGATTTGCATTTCCCTGAGAGCTAAGAATGTTGAGTATCATTTCAGGTGTTTATGGATGCTTTTGTGTATATTTGGAAAGATGTCTATTCAGATGCTTTATACACTTACAAATAGACTGGCATTTTTATTATTGGATTGTAGGATATGAATACATTATCAGGTACATGCTTTGCTTTTGCCCCTTTTGTGGTTTATCTTTTCAGTTTCTTCAAGGGTGTATTGTGATGCACACATTTTAAAAATATTTTCACAATGTCTTTTTAAAAATCTAGTCTTTCTTTTATTTTCTTTGTTTTGATGTCCTATTTAACAAATCATTGCTTAACTCAAGGTTGTGAATATAAACTCTTATGTTTTTCTATAAGAGCTTTATAGTTTTAAGCCTTATAGTTAGGTCTTTGGTTCTCTGAGTTAATTTTTGTTACTTACAGTATGGAATAGAAGTCCAATTCCATTCTTGTCTTCATCTATTCAACTGTTCCATAACCATTTGTTTAAAAGATTATTTTTCCCAACTTAATTATTTTGGTATTTTGTTGAAAATCAACTGATCTACCATTTTGTTCATTTTGTGATCCTAGACAACTTTGCCAGTGAAGATAATGATGTGAGAAAAATACAAATAGATGAACAAGCAGTGTAAAATGTTCAACTATTTTTGGATGGTAGCAGAAGAATGTTCCTCTTTGTTCAGTGTTTATACATGGTTTCAGGGAAAACCAGCCAATCTGTCTGTTCGATTACTATTTGGCATCATGTACTGAAAAGACCGAATTCAAAGTCAAAGCAAAGAAAGTAGATAGCCCTGAGAATAATATTGGCTCCGGACATTTCAAGATACCTTAATATTTGCCACAATTCAACCACTCATCAGTTTTATTTTTTTAAGACTAAGATTTTTGACCAACCTCAAAGAATCTATTAAAATTCTAGTCATAAATAAATAGTCTGTTAAGGTCATTGCTTTTCTTGTGGGGTCATGGTATCTGTTTCAAGACTGCAATTTAAGGAGTTTCTCAGCACCAGGATTGTCTTACACCAAACTTCCACATTCAAGAAGATTGTCCACTTATAATAGCCCAGCATTCCTACATGTGCCAGAAATTGCAGAAGCTATAACACAAAAAACTGTCCATTACAAAGATCAATGGATATGGATATGGAAGAGGAGAGGGAATGTATGTTCTCTCAAGGCTCAGAGTGAATTCAGACACACCAGTTGGGGCCACACAGTAATGCTGAACACATAGGCTTCAAGGAGACAAGACACCTTGGAAAAGTTTATCATCCTAAACCCATCAATTCAGTCTCAGATGATCTGTATAGTGTGACCGATGTAAAGCCAGGGTAGAATCCTGCTCAGAAGAGTACTTAGAGCAAGGCTCACTCATGCATGAGTGATGGTGAAAGGTTATAAGAGATACTTACTTTCCTACAGTCTCAGAATTCAATTTCATTTCCACTTGATCTTCATTGAACATCCAGTATATATAAAATGCAGTATATGTATCATGGGGAGGATGCAGATGTGACAATGAATATAAAAAAGGCACAATCCTCATTATAATGGATTTTAAAATTCAGCAGGACTTTGAAAGAATTGAATATTCTTGCATTCATGCATTGTGAAAACGTAATTATGGACTTTTCTTAGATAATAGTTCCTGTGTTTGGGGGTCCTCAAAATTATGCTCAGGCTCAATGGTTCACTAGAAAGTCTTGCACAATTCAACAAAGTTGTTACAATCATGGTTATGGTTGATTACAGTGAAAGAATATAGATTAACATCAGCAGCACAAAAAAGTGCAGAGATGGAGTCCAGGGGAGACCAGGCATGAGATTCTAGTTGTTCTCTTATAGTAGGGACATGAGGGCAATGATTAATTCTTTCAGCAGTAATGTGTGGTAACAGACACAAAGTTCTGCCAACAGTACTCCAAGCTCACTTGAGCCTTAGCGCCCAGACTTATTTTTTGCTTTGTTTTGCTTTGCAGGGGTCAGGTGTTACCTAAGCATGGTTAATTGCCAATGTGATTGACTTCACTCCAGCCCTCCTAGAAAAAGAGCTGAACCACATGGCCTAAGGCCCCCATTCTGAGTTACATTGTTAGCGTAAAGGATCTGGTGTGGCCCAAGGCTCCTTGGAGAAAAAAGACACTTATCAGGCAGGATATTACAAGGGCTTTATGATTATCTCTCATGTGCTGAGCCATGGCCAAATTTTTCTTCAAGATATGCCAAGTAAAGACAACTCGGACTTGCTCTGATAATTCCTGACTTCACAGTACCCAAAAGCACTCTTGCTATTCAGAGATACAAAGACATTTTAGGTAGGTCTAAAGTACCACTCTCTCTGTCAGCAGCACCTTTATAAATGGGACATTCCTGGAAGCTTCTTGTAGTGTGCTGTGACCCTCAGAACAGTTTCAACTTGTTATAGGAAGAGCTATAGAAGAAATAATATTCAGAATTAGAATAAATGCCCATCTACTTCCCAAGGAATTGCCAATGGGACTCATAGTTTACCTTCTATTTGAATTGAGATAAATTATAGAAAAATTAGAAATAAAACATTTCTCTCAGGGAAAGATGACAACTAAAGATGCACTGCCCTCAGCCAGTACATGTCCACAGTAGCTTATGCTAGTTCTCCTGGAAGCACTAGGGAGAGCAGAGTGGATTTAGGAAAATTCAATCAGATAGAATTGGGTTTGAGTCCTGGCTTTGTCATTTCTTAGTGACTCTAGTTGGTTTTATGGCCCCAAATGATATGTCTCCATATATTTGTGAAGGTGACCTTGTTAGAAAATGGGGTCTTTGCTGTTGTAATTAAGGATCTAGAGAGATTAGCTTAGATTTAGGACGTGCCCTAAATCCAATGAGTGGTGTCTTTACAAAAAGAGAAAGGAGAGGAAGATGTGAGGCACAGAGATGCTCAAAGGGGAGGGTCCAATCAAGATGTAGGCTGAGATTAGAACAGTAGCCTTCAAGCCAAGGATTGCTGCCAGTCACTAGAGACTAGGAGATATGCAAGGAAGTAGTCTTTCCACAGCCTTTAGGAGAAACCAACCCCACTAACAAATGTAAGGCATTTAGTAAACATTTGTTGAATGAATAGATGGAAATGGATGTTGTTGAGGAAAAAATGTGATGTCAGGACTTGGGTATATCTTTTCAGAGACTTGATTTAAGACTTCTGATTTCTAGAACAGTGAATTTCTGTTGTTTTGATATACCAGGTTTTGGGAAACTTGTATAGTAGCCCTAGAAAGTAACACAGTGTCTTAGGGGCATTTTCTGAATGTATGTATTCCATAGTTTTCTTATCTACAAAATGTAACATCCATCTTGGGGAGGATTAAAAGAGACAGTGTATATATAAGAATGAGAAGCCTTTCTCATTTTCAGTTTGTTTCCTTAGAAATTTTGAATGCTTTATCAAGATACTTTCAGGGATTCTGGGGGTTATTTGACATTACAGCCAGGAACATAATGAAAGACAACATTCAGAGAATGATTTTATAAAATCATGCATAATTTCAATACAAGGAAGTAAAAGAGAGAAGTATGAATTGAAGCAAATGTCAGCTCCCCATACCGTGCTTTAAGAGATATATGTTTCCTTCTAGTGAGGACAGAGATGGCAGTGACTTCACTGTCTTCTGGAAAGGTATATCCCAAGGCAGAGAGACTGTCAACTTCCAACTCACTGTGCCAGTTCATGGTGGTGGTGACACAAAATACCGGAGGGTGCTGAGGGACAAGCATAAGGTCACCAATGGTTAAAAACCCAAAACAAAAGCTCAAAAGGCCTGTTGCTGAAGAACTAGAAACATAACTTACCTCTATGGTGCTACCTGTCGATTTTGTCTGCTTGTTAACATAGCATTGCTTATGCGTAAGTCTAGAAAAGTAGACTCTGATGTACATTCCTGGGTCATCTGCTGCTATTGTCCCAGACCGTTTGTCCCTATCACTAAAGGACTCATAAGAGAGAAACCCTCAAGAGACCTCCTCTTCCAGGATAATGAAATCCCATTCTTATTGGAAAGGAGAGGGAAAACATAATTTATTAGATATCTATTCTGTGCCAGGAACAGTGTTAGCTACATTTACATAAATTTTATGTAATTCATTTAATCCTCATTTAATTGACTTGGAAAGATCTCAGTTTAAATTGGATGTGGGGAAATATGGCCTGAAGATAAATTCACCACAGAATTTGATCTTTGCAGACCATTGGGAGGATTGTCTGCTGTTAAAAGATGGCTTTTGTTAAGAAATCAGTTTTGTCCCAACAGAATTATTCACTCATTTCATTCATTCAATAACTATTTACTGAATATGTTCTCTGCTTCAGCTTTCAAGGACAAAACAGATGTAAATCCCTACCCTGTGGAGTTTATATTCTAGCTTTGTGAGAAGATATAATAGATTGGTAAATTTTATGATATATGAGTAGGTGCTAATGAGATACAAAAACAGAGCTGAATAGAGAAGTTTTGGAGTGAAGAAGGTGGTAGATGCAATTTTAGACAGGGTGGTCAAGGTATAGCTCACTTAGAAAGTGATACCTGAGCACAGGTTTGAGGCAGGAGAGAGGACCTTCCAGGCAGAGGCAGACTGTACTGCGGGAGAGTATTTGGCTTTTTCAAGGAAAAGCAAGGAGACCAGTGTGACTGTCATGGAATAAATAAAGGGAGAACAGCAAGAGGAAGAGAACATGAAAGAGGGCCTTATTAGTACCCAGAAAAATCTTGACATGGAAGGCACTGGAAGGTTTAGACTGGAGGAATGATACAGTCAAAATTACTCCTTTTTAGAAGATCACTCTTGAGTTTTGAGTTATTAATTTTTAAAAGGTGTACTCTAGAGCTACTGTAAGAAAGT
Organism: Heterocephalus glaber; assembly: GCF_000247695.1. The sequence goes on along the minus strand of NW_004624748.1, from coordinate 6,202,982 downwards.
GCCACAGCTCTTGTTAATTTTTCTGCTTCCACCACCATGAAGTATTGCCTTTCTGCCACCCTGCCTTGGAGCACCTGATTATGGACTGAAACCTCTACAAACTCTAAGCCAAATAAACCTTTCCCCCTTTAACACTGGGTGCCAGGTATTTTGTCTCAGCAACAAGAGAAAAGTAACTAACACAGCAATTTGATACCTAGAGTGGGGTTGTTGCTGTGACATTACCTGGCCATGTGGCTCAAGAGCCCTTGGAACTGGCTTGTGGGAAGGGGAAGAGTTAGGAAAGGTTCAGAGATGCCAGCTGATAATGTAGAGCTGAAACACCTTAGGCTATTCTGTATGGGAGATTCTGGTCAGAGCTCAGAAGACCAGAAAGCCAGTGAAGACCAGGATCAGAAAGTTACTGCTGGGAAGGACTGCATTGGCTGCTGGACTCCAGTATGTTATGGCTTGGCAGAAAGTTTGCCTGCATTTTGCTCATGTCCAGAGACTTTGCCTGAGACTGAGATTAAGGGTGGTAGACTAATCTTGAAGAAGAAATTTCAAGGCAGTCTAAAGTTTAGACCATGGTATGGCTGCTATTGGGAGATTTTAGCCAGATTTATGCTGAGAATCAAGAGCAAAGAGGGCTGGGGATTTAGCTCAGTGGTTCCAGTGCCTGCCTTGAAAGCACAACCTCCTAAATTCCAACCCCAGTACCAAAAAAAAAAAAAAAAAAAGAAAAAAAGAATGATGAAAAACATTCTGAGTTTGGCCAGGCAGGTAGTTCCAATAAAGTTGGAGCCTGGAAAGATCTCATAGGAGATCTTGATTGCTGAGAAGGAATAGGCAAATAGAAAAGATGGCCTGAGGGCATCACAAGAAGCAGCAGGACTCTACCCTTTGCAGCCTCAAAATTGCAAAAGTGAAAGACTTTGCCTTAAAAAGAAAGCCTCAAGGCACCATGTTCCAGAATGGCATTGGTATAGAGAATTTGTTCCTCAGAATTGGGTTCCTAGTGCTCATGGATCTAGGCACTAAACCCTTACAGCCAAGAGAGAGGGAAGCCTGGCTACTGCTCCAGCTGGCAGCAGACCTTGGCAGCATCCATATGTCACTGGCTTTAGGCACATGTAGAATGCAGGAGTTGGGGGGTCAGGAAGGCTTCCACCCAGATTTTAGAAGGCCTGGAAGGCCAGGCAGTGTGCCTCTGAGAGGGTAGTGTGTGAAGCTGTGGGTGTGAAGCTGTAGGTGTGAAGCTGGAGGATCAGTGGAGATCCCAGAAGTTTGGAGAAGCCAGAAGCATGGATTCTCTGAGGAAAACTGCAAGGAAGGAGCAGAACTTGCCCAAGAGAGAAGCTGTGGGAGCTACAGCCACAGCCAGTGCCCAAGCCCTTTGGAGTTCACCACTTGCCACAGACTGCCTGGGATGCTGGACATGGAACTACAGGATTGAATGTTTGCCCTGCTGAATTTTGGACTTGCTTTGGTCCCATTCCTTTGTATCCCCCTGTTTGTAACTTTTAGATTGGAAATGTCTATCTTGTGCCATTGAATGTTGGAAGTGTTTACAATTTTCTTTTCATTTGTAGCTAAGAGTTTGTCTTAAATCCCAAAGGAGACCTTGGACTTGGACTTTTCAGCAATGCTGAAACTGTTAAGACTTTGGCAACTCTTAGAGATAGACTAAATGTTTTTTGCATAAAGGGATGTGCATGAGTCTTTGGGGAGCCAGGGGTGGAATGTTATGGTTTGGATCTAGATGTCCCCCCAAAGCCTCATGTGGTAGCTGAATCTAGTGTGTGATGCTGGGATTAAGAGTGTATGGTTACTAAACCAGTACACTTACTGGTTTGGCACTGTGCTAATCACAGTCATCTGAGTAAGATAAAAGGGGCAGAAAGACACCGTTAAGGTTTCTTATTGCTTTGTTACTTTCAGGCCTCCATGAACTGTTGCCCCTCTGCCACCTTGCCTTGGAGCCAGCTGATTATGGACTGAAGTCTCTACGTAAGACAAATAAACATTTCTCCCTTAAAAAAAGTAGTACCATAAAGGAGAGGGTTAAAATAGCAGAAATAGATTCTGCAATTGTACTGGAGGTTAGAAATAAACAACCAAGGTGTTAGTAGAACCATGCTGTCTCTGAAGGCTATAGGGGAGACTCCTTCCTTGCCTCTTCTAGATTCTGGTAGTTGCTGGTGATCTTGGGTGTTCCTTGGTTGCATACATCCAGGCACTGTTTCTCTCTTCACATGGTCAATGTGTGTTTTCTAAAAACAAGGAATTTTCTAACATAGCTAAACACAATTATCAAAATTTTGAAATTATCACTGATATATTATTCTCTATTCTACAAACATTGCCCATATTTTGGTGGTTAACCCAATAATAGACTTTGCAGCAAAAGAAATTCCAAGATAGTGTGTTGTGTTAGTTGTCACATCTCTTTGGTCCCCTTTAATCTACAGCCTTTCTTGATCCTGCCTTTTATGTATTTTATGACATGGACTTTTTAGGTAGTGTAGACCAGTGAGTTTATAGATTGTCCCTTAATTTGAGTTTGGCTGATCATTCCTTGCAATTAGATACCAGTCACACAGACTGGTAGGTATTATACTGTGTTCTTCTCAATGCTTTCTATGAAGAGGGACCTGTCACTTAGTCCCAACACTGATCAATGGATTTCTACCATGAACAGCACCAGCTCACCCTCCCTTTGCTTCTGCTACTTTGTGACAACACTTAGAACCTCCCAAATTCATGCTTTTGCACTGACTGCTCTGAGGCCCTTCCTGTCCTATCCTCCACATACAGCAAGCTGCTAATCCTGTCCTCCATACACAGCAAGCTG
>NW_004624748.1:6110835-6155695 GCF_000247695.1 Heterocephalus glaber | reverse complement strand
TTGCTGTAGGTGATCTGGAAGTCTGGTTTTGAGACTTATTTATGTGTTTTCTCATTTTGACTGGGGCGGGGGGGCTGTTAGTGCCTGCACAGATTACCTCCTCTGAGCTGGGAGACGTGGGACAGGGGCCGCAACCAGCAGTAGGGTTGGTGACCCAAAAGCCCTTTCCTGCGGGCTGGGAGCAGCAGGAGGGATGGTGGCTGGGAAGCCCTTTCCTCTGGACCAGGAGCAGTGGGATGACTGCTCAGAAGCCCCTACCTCTGGCCCGGGAGCAGCGGGACTCAGTACCTTGGTCTGGTGTTCTGGTGTCCCCCACGTCTTTGTAGTATGGAACCAGGTGGCTGCCTGTCTGCAGCGGGGTGATTCGGTGTCTTCTGCGGGACTCAGGACCTCGGTAGGGTGTGCACAGACCTGCCTCATATCTAATTTCTCTTAATGTCGTGGCCATTGAGAAGACTCTTTCAGTCTTAAAATTCAACTCTTTCATCTCTGGGAAATTTTCGTGAATTATTTTGTTAATAATTCCTCTTCCCTATTCTTTTTCCTGCTCTCTCTTACTAGAATTCTTACGTCTCCTAAATCGTTTTTATAATTTTCTTACATTTGGCCTTCAACTTCTTTTTCCTTTTCATGATATAATATTGGCTTATCTCTCTGAGGATATCAATGAAGTTTTTCCTTTTCCATGTATAGTCTTTGTTTTCTCCCGTTGCTTTTTTGATGAGTATTTATTTTGGTTTCAGTCCTACAAGCTAATGACTTTGCTCACATGTCTGGTAATCTTTTTTTTCCCTTAAATTCTTTTATTGGCACATTTTAGGTATACAGTATGTTTACATTTATCATTGGGTGCTTGTACATGTACATGATGTGTCTTGGGGTTTTTTTTACCCATTACCTGTGTGCCCTTTACCTGCTCCACTCTTCCCTATTTACATAGACTTCCCTTCCATTTTTTTTCTTTTCTCATAGTTTTTCCTTTCCTTTCCCCTTCCCCTCCCACCAATCCTACCCCTTTGGACCTTTTACTATTTCAAACATGTCTGGTAATCTTGATCATAACTGAGTAAGTTTGATTATCACTGAGTGATTGGGAACTCTGAGCATGTAGGTGGGGATTGTTGATTATGGTTTGGTGACCAACCACTCTGATTTGCCTAGGACTATCCCAGTTTCAGCACTGAAAGTCCCATGTTCAAGAAACCCCTTAGTTCCAGGCTGAGGGCCTAGTTGTGTTATCTCTATAGGTGAACTGTATAAATTTTCAAAGGAGTTTAGTGTCAATCCTTTTCATTCTTTTTCCTTGAGCTGTCAAATTCTTCAGAAAATGATATTTCAATTTCCTACCTGGCAGTCAAAGTCCTGCCTGTGAACATTTTTTGGGCTGGGATTGAAAAGTGTAGCAAGATTTTCAACTTCCCATACAAAAATATCCTCCTAGTTCTACTTCAACTAGGCTGCTTTTTTTCATTCACTTTTGACTGAGTGCCTGTTTTGTGTCAGACATGTTTTAAGCACTAGAGAGATAGGAGTGAATAAAACATAAAAAGGCCTGCCTTTAGGACTGACAGTAGATAGATAGATAGATAGATAGAGAGATGTTAGAGAAATACAGTTTTTCTGAAAGTGATAAATGTATGAAAAAACAGAATAGGGAAGAATGAAAGACAGACCTAGGGTGGGAGTGGGAGGCTATCTGAAACAGAATGATCCAAGAAGACCTTCCTGAGAAGATGTCATTAAACAAGTTCTTAAGGATACAAATGAGTAAGTCAGGTGGCTATTTAAAGAAAGAGCTTCCCAAGCACAGGAACTGGGAATGTGCCTGATATCTTTAGAGAAGATGAAGAAGGGTATATCTGTAGCCTATTAACCTAGAGAATAAGAGGGACAAGAGCTATTCAAATTGCTGTGTGAGATGAGACTGTGGGGGAATAATGGCAAGGCAGGGAGTTCAGTTAGGAGGCAATTATAATAATCTAGTTATGTTGTGATAATGTCTTGGGCCAGGTTGTTAACAAATTTGGTGCTGAGATATTGTTAAATTCCAGATATTTTCTAGATTTACTAATCTGTTGGTTAGAAGGTAACAGAGAATGGAAGAAAACAAGGATGACTTCAAGACTCTTGGCCTGAACACCTGAGAGAATGGAATTGCCATTTTCTGAGATGGGAAAGATTGTGGAAGAAGCAGGTTTGGCTTACATGGTTAAGTCTGAGACACTATGTTCTTTATGTGTAGCAGGTAGATCTAGGAGTCAAGTATTTAGGGAAGAGGCTGGAAATTTAAATTCAAGAGAGAGGTTAAGTAAGATAGCTTAGGCAATAATGTAGATGGAGAAGCACTACAAGAATGGAATCCCGAGGTACTCCAGCATGAAATAGAACCCTATGAGGAAGGTATAGAACCAGGAGAGAACACTCTCTCCAATCCAACTGGAAAGCTGTTTCAAGGAAGAGAAGGTGGTCATCTGTTTCAAGTGCTCTTGAAAGAGCCATGTAATTGAGACCCTTTCACTCTTCCAGACCAGAGGTTATCTATCTTAAACTCTCCAGCACCAAACCTCTGGCCTTTTCCTGGGACTGGTCAAGAGATAGATAATCTCCTGGTTTCCAGGATAGGAGAGGAGATAATGAGGTATCAAATTGCTTATGGTTTCAATTTCTTCCCCATATTTAGTTTCCACTTTCAATCCATTTTTAAATTGATATCAGCAATGTCTGCAGCTTTGAAGAATACTATGATATAAATTAGAGTGATTTATGCCTTTCCCCACTGCCAATTTAGGGTTCAATTTTCTCAGATCTCAAGTCATACATTACTTGACAACATATGAATTCTCAAGATTTGAAATTAAAATTTCTATTGTTTCCTCTCCTTTCATTCCAATCTTTGTGGCTTTAAGCCTTAAAAATATCCCCTCACTGTCATATACAGATGAATAGTGGGCACAAGTGTTGAATCCTTCTTATTTACCTGGAAGCTATACCTATCATTTTTAATGGTATGACATAGTCAAACTGCTTGAATATACATCATTTACTTAACTGTTCCCTGTTCCCTAGTCTTTGGACAATTGGTTTACTTCCCATGGCATATAACACTATGACATAAATCTTGCATATAACATTACCTATGATTAGAAAGGTTTTTGTTATTGTTGAGAATTGACTCCCAAAAGTACAACAACTATGTATGTTGAAAGATATTAGTGTTTGATACAATAAAAGAAAGTGTAATGCATAGTTCAGAATATAGTCTCTAATATTAGAGTCAATGCTTTTGTTTGGATCTCTGCTCTGCAGTTTACTAGTTGTGTTATCTTGGGGAAGTTTTCTTAACTCTCTGTGTTCCAGCTTTCTCATTTCTCAAATAGAGATAGTAATAGTAGAGTTATGGAGAGAAGAAGTACGGATTAATACATGCACAAGGAGTACTGCATAATGAATTAGCCAAGAATTGCACCATCATCATCATGATTATCAAGTTTCTTTTCAAAAGAACATCAACTTCAATGTCATCAGCAATTTACAAGGGTGCCAATGTAAATGGTGCTGTGCCATCACTTATTTTCAAAGTCTTTTAAACAGCACACTATTAGGTGCCTCTGATTTTTTTTCTGGTACTGCAGATTAAACCTAGAACTTTCAACTGAGCTACATCTCCCTAGCTCATTTAAATTTTTTTTTTTCATTTAAAAGAAATGTTTTTTGGTGTTGGGTATTGGACCCAGGGCCTCACATATGCTTTACGCTGAGGTATCCCCCACACCCCTATTTTGAGAAACTGTCTCATTAAATCACCCAGGCTGGCCTGGAACTTGTGATCCTCCTGTCTTAGTCTCCCAAGTGCTGGGATTACAGGCATGTACTACTGTCCCTGGCCTCTTTGTGAATTTTGCAATAAGAACATGGACTACATTGTTAATGTTCCAATGGTTAAAAGGGAAATCTTAGAAAATTGTTGGCATATTTTGATAGAAAAGTTCTAATGGGGAAGTCACATTATATATGAATTTGACTTGAGCAATATTAATTATATCCTCTGGAAGGTGAGATATGAGTGAGATGAAAAAGAAAAATAACTGTATCTAAACCTATAGTGATTCTTCCCCATCATTCCACTCATTGACAGTATGTGTTTGAGATGAAAATCAAACCTGGTTTTCTTCAGCTGGTCTGAGCTTTAGTGTGCCTTGTCCAGTGGGACTATCTCATGCAGGTTGAGATCTAGGTTTTTAGCATGGTTTCATATCTCACACTTCCCAGATCCAAGTACCCTGTTGCCATTTTGGGATCTGCATTTGTTAGTGATGGTCAAGGAGAACTTCGATCTTGTGTGATTACCTTTATATCCCAAAGTTTTTGGACAACAATAACAACAATTTGATCTTAGACTTATTTAAATGGTATCATCCAACATATTTTCTGTGGAGTCTGTTGATGTTGCTAAGTGACTGTCCTTATGCTGTACATGATACTCTTCCCAATCAGGATACCTTTCCTTTTTTGCCTGAAATAATTAGTACCATCTTTAATGGTAAACTCAAGCCAGAAACCTTCCCAGTTTCCTGTCAACACATTAGGCCATTGTGCTGAGGCCACAGTTATATAGGCCTCTCCTATAGTAGTTATTATGTTAAAATTGATGTTTGTGTTTCTCTCTACTAGCAGTGAGCTCCTCTACTACGACCATGTAGTATTAATTTTTATAACCCCAGTGACTAATAAAATGTGGCATAAGGGCCAGGGATTTAGCTCAGTGGTTCCGCTGCCTGCCTCACAAGTGCAAGGTCCCAAGTTCAATCCCCGGTACCAATAAATAAATAAATAAATAAACAAATAAATTTTTAAAATGTGGCATAAAGTAAGGATTTCATTGATTTTTTTTTTTTTTTGGTACCGGGGATTGAACTCAGGTCCTTGAGCTTGCTAGGCAGGTGGCACAACCACTGAGCTAAATCCCTGGCCCAATAAAGTAAGGATTTTATTAATATTGGTGAGTGAGTGAACAAGGGATAGAAAATGAGGAAGAAAGAGAACTGTGGAATACAGTATGTGTCATAATACCCAAGGAAAGAATTTAAGAATAAAAGCTGGTCAATTTGAGTAATAATACTACTAGTTATTAAAACTCTATTGTATATGAATAGATTTATATACATTATGATCCTCTTTAGAAATACATTATGCATCACTTATTTTACAGAAGAAGAAAATTTGATCTCAGAAATGTTAAATAATTTTCTCAGGGTCAGAGGGCTAATATGATACAAACAAGGGCTTGGACCCAGTTTTTGTATTTCTACTACTATCTTTTGCTTCCCTGATTTAACCCTGCTAGAAGAGATTTAGTAGAATGATTTAAAAAGCATCCCCTAAATTTTGCTATTAGTAGGTTATTGGCTGAGCCTACAGATTTCACAGGGAGCAATTTCATGTGTCCAGCTTTATCTCTAACTCTGATAACAAAGTGCCTGGTCATAAAGTGTGTTGTTTGAACACATTTCTTCATTAACAAAAATATCACTGAGAGACCACCAAGGCCCCAAAAGAAAACCCAAGTTCCCTGTAGAGAAATGGATTACAGTGTTGTGATGGGGACTCAGGCCTGTGACTCATTCTTAGGAAAGACGCCTTTACATTAGGCTAGATCTGAGGCTCTGGAGCCAGACCCATGAACAGAACTTTTGGTCTGGAGAGTGGAGGGGAATGTGTCTATCATCTTTGAGACAAGAACCCAAGAATTGATCACAGCAGGAAAAGCTGATCTCTGAGCTAGTGAGAACAGATCTATTTATGTACCATTGGAACAATGACTAAAGTCCACTGGCTTGCTGGATTAAAATATTATGCTGATGCAGTGTTAAATGGAGGTTTGCTAAGTGTGAATCATGATGACAAACCACTGTGACAAAATATATTGAAACTCTCACCCTCTCATACTCAAAGGTGTTGTTGGTCATGATGGTTCCAAAATTTAAAACCTCTGCAGTTCTTTTATTTATAACTCCATAAATCAAATGTAGCAGTGCGTCTTGGCTAAACATACATAGAAATTGGACCTGTGGGAATAGAATTTCTACTGTACCCACTGGTCATAGATGGTAAGCATGGAGATACCCTTTATGGCTGAAGGGGGAAAGAAGAGTTTGAGGGCATGGACAGGGATATGCAAAGAGAGATGCAGAGAAGGAACCACAAAACAGTGAACCAGTGTCTAGTTCCCAGCCCAGACCACACCAGGAGCTACATTTGGGGTCTCTAGGAAATAAAGGAGACCTGGACACAGAAACGTTGTGAGACTTGGATCCAGTGAGTTCTTCATATCCAGGTGATAAAATCTAACAAAGCTGAAGAGAGAGGCACCTGTTTCATGAAGCTTTGTTATCTCAAGGCTCCATGCAGTCTCTGTGGGGAGGTTTAGTGTCTAGGGATGCAATGGGAGACACTGGGGTCCTCAGTCCTGTTCTTCTTGAAAACCTAGAAGCTGTGATTGGGAAAGGAGGCCTCATTTCACACAGCAGACTGTGATGAAGAGACTGGATGAAAGAATATGAAAGACTGCCACTAAGCACACATAATATACACTGGAAAAGTACCAAATGAATAGGAAATCTGTGGGATGATGGGGGCCAGTATGCAGTTAATGTTTATTTGATTCCATTGGAACCTTCAGGCTGGTGCCACCCAGGAACATCTAGATGATATTAGTACAGCAGAGAGACATTAAGAATATTTGGGTGCTCACTGATGAATAGTAGAGCTTTGCTGGTAGATGGCTGTTGTGGAAGTTATATTATTAAGACTCTATATTTCTATAATGTTATAAATTTTAGAATAGATTTGCACATACTTGATCTTATTTGAGCCCCTTATGAGAGGTAGAGAGCATCTCTATTTTAGAGATGAGGAAACTGAGACATCAAGTAGTAAAAGATGTATCTAAATCTGCTCAGGTTGTATGCATCTGTCCTGGGACTTGAATCTGTCTATATTCTTCCAAACTTGTGGTTTCTCCACTATAGGAAGTCATTGCATTGTACAGTCTCTCCACTATAGGAAGTCATTGCATTGTACAACTTGAAAGGCACCACTGGAGTTTTGCAATGCACAACTGGTGTTCTTAAAAAAGGTAGCCCCGCCACCGAGTCACATGAGACACCAAAAATGGGATAGCTGAAGTGTGCTTTGAGAAAGCACACTTCCATATCCCAGTGATATGGACTTTGTGAATGTAGGTTAAGGCCCTTTACCTTTTCGTATTAGAAGTCACATTTATTGAAGCAGTAGGAAAACCAGTCATCCCTTGGCTTGTATTAGCTTCCCGATTGCAGTGTAACACTCTGTCTTGTTTTCAAAGTAGGAGGATATATGTGTTAGAGCATAAATATTAACTTGGTGTACAGGCACAGCAAAGATCCTATGAAGCTTTATGTGTACATGCACATGTGTGTGTACCTGCATATGTCTGTGCCAGTGCATATATGTACAATGTCTCTTGTAGAGTCCTTGCCACCTCTCTGACTGCTGGAATGATACCTGGGATCCACAGTTATGATAGCTAAAATGATGGGTGCTTTGCTCTCCACGAAAGCCTCATCTCATTCTCTGGTACCCTCTTTCCGTTTTTTTATATGGATCTCACAAGTTACTCTGATTGCTCATGGCTGGCCCCAGTGGATAGGCTCTCCAAGGAAGTTCAGTGGTGAGGTTAGCAGTGGCTGGAGGGCTTTTAGCTCTCTATAATCTCCTCTAGCCTCTTGGAAAGCCACCCAAAAGAGATATGCAACCCGAGTAAAATTATGTGTTTGCTATGAAAACACAATATCAGGAGAATTCAGTGGGCACCTTCCCTTCCCAGCAGATTCTGTATAGGCTAGGCCTATTCTGTATAGAAGCATGTTTCCTCTTCATTTTTTCCTGCATCCTTATTGCTCCCACAGGCCTTGGGCTTCCAGGGTGCCATTTTCTGCTGTATCCGAGAGGCATATATATACCTCTCATTGTGGACCCCTAATTTCCTGGAGTAGGTGTATCTCTTATATGCTTCTGAATCTCCGGCAGAATAGAGAATTCCCATTAGTGTTCATCCAATTAGGGTGAGCTGACTTGAACCAGGCTTGGAATCCACAGCCCATATATTACTTTAGCTCAGTCCTCATCTCTGAGGAGCAGTTACCAGCAACTGAGGTTCCTGCTCTGCCAGGGAAAGAGCCAGGCTTCTCATGTAACTCCACCCTCTCCATGTTTCAGTCCACTATTCTTCACACTGGAGGAAAATAATGGGGTACATGAAGATTGACTTTTGTTCTCCTCATCCCTTTTAGGCTCTCACCATTCTCATACTGCTGCCCCAGCCCAGTTACACCCATGTCAGAGGGACCATGTGAGGAAACTTTCCCCACACCTAAGGCTGCCCTGTTCCTGTAGTACATACCTTGTCTCTTGAGCTCCTGGTTCTGTGGTGACTGTTCTCTTCTAATAAGCATAATCTCCTCTTCTACCTCTCATGTCAGTAAGCTTGCTTACCAGAGCCTTTCCACTTTGACATCCCTTACAATTTAAACTGATGATGCTGGGCCAGGGATTTAGCTCAGTGGTTCCACCACCTGCCTTGCATGCACAAGGACCCAAGTTTGATCCCCAGTACCAAAAAACTCCAAAAAACCAGAAGTAAACTGATGATGTTTATTGTGGGGCTATTCTGTGTTGTGGGATATTCGGCAGCATCCTTGGCCTCTACCCAATATAGTCTGAACTTGTCCATAAGACAACTAAAAAAGTTAACATAAAGAAATATGTCTCTAGATATTAATTTTTGCTTAAAGGGGAAAAAATTGTACCTGGTTAAGATCTGCTGAGCTAGATAATTCTCTTGTACTTTTAAGATTATGTCTACTCTGTTGAACTAATCCATGCTGACATTTTATTCATGGAGACTAGAGGAGGCCCCCAAGGCTAAATATAATAAATATTATTGCGAAGAAGGCATAGAGTTTATGGGCAAGTGCTTTGGGAAGACAAAGTAGTAAAATCAGTACTTGACAAGTAAGACTGCCTTGGCACCATTTTCATTTTGACTTAGTTGATTATATATTATATATTATATAATATATAATATATATTGATTCTATATATAGAATATATTCCTTATTGCATATTATATGTGCATTTTAATTCATATTGTCCTCTGCATTGTAGAATGTTTAGCAGCATCCCTGGCACTACCAGGTGCCAGTAGCACCTACCTTTTGACATTTAAGTCAGATAATGTCTTTAGACACAGCCAAATGTTCCCTGAGCAGCAGTGAGAATTATCCCCATGTAAGAATCACAACTTTAACCTGATGAATAGTTTGTTAAAAATAGAGGAACAAGGCCAGGGATTTAACTAAGTGACACTGCATCTGCCTTGCAGGTGCAAGGTCCTGAACTCAATCCCCGGTACAAACAAACAAACAAACAAATGGATGAATAGCACAAAGCCTAGAATTTGGAGGTCTAAAGACATGGCATTTATTAATGTTCTTCCAGCACTATGAAGCACAAGGAATGCTCTGATGGTATAGAAAGAGGTTTCATACATCAGAGAGCACTGTTACTGGGTATTGATATCCTCCAACTAAACTTTCTTACTCTGATTCCATGTTGTACATCATGATGGGCATTTGTATTAATTTATTTGCCTAGTTTCTGAAACTCTTTTCTGGGATGAATTGGAGGAACCCACCTATTTGATGAAACTGTCTTGTATTGTAAAACTCAGAATACCAAACACCTACTTTTCCACCTCCCTTGTAGCTAAGGACCAGGTATATGACCTACACCCAAGATGAACCCAGTGTAAGGTCATGGAAGTGACAAGCGCTCTCTTTGGTGACAGAATAGCAAGAACATTCACAGAAAATTCAAGCTTCTCAGACAGCAGTGGTATGATGATAATGGCAGCATCCTAGTGGACAAACAATACTGAGGGTGCAAGTGCCAACAGAAAAGTGCTCCACAGTACTGCCGGTACGCCCTCTGAAGCCTGGTTTGGAGTGGTGTTATTGACTGAGTATTCCTGAGTCTAGTTTTCAAGTCCTCATGATCAGTTGAAAAGATACCAAACAAGCTTTTAACAAATTCTTTTTCTGTTTCAATTAACTAGAGTTGGTTTATGTTCTTGTAGTCAAGAACTCTGAATGATACAAAACCTGGCATTGGAAATGGGATGCTTGCTTCCTGTGGTCTGGATAGTTTAAAAAGAGCAAACAACCAGCCCAAATTCCTTGTACTCAGATCATACTTGCAGCAATAATCCAAAGACAAAAACAAAGAAACAAAGAAAAAACTGCAACCAATTAACAACAATAACAACAACAACACCTCAAAGTTGACGCTAAAGAGTTTTTAAATTATAACATCAATTAAAGGCACAGGTGCCTCACATCTCTTATGTGAGAATTCAGGCATTGCTTGGGAAAGACTATAACCTGAGAACTGGAGTAAGGGTATGTGGGAACACACTCAGAATGAGCACACTACCCCCCCCCCCCCACATTAGACCCCAAAGTCTCACTGAGGCTCCTTTGTCAGCTGACACAGCCCCTCTTTGCTCTCTGATGAGTCTATTTCTGTCTTTCTCACAATTTTAAAACACGACCTTGTCTAAGGTAATTACCTGGAAAGGGTCAGCCAATTCTCAAACCTCATCTTCTCGTTTCCTCATTATGTTTAGATTTCAAACCAAGGTCAGAACCCAGCATGACGGGATCTAATTACAAAGTCAAGCCAAAAGGAAAGGGATAACTGAATAAGTGTAAAATTTCATCAGTTTATATCAGCAAACATTGTGAATATCTGTGGAAATTCATATCAGGGCACTTGGTCAAAGAGTACAGAATATAATTTTAGATGAAGCTGAATTTCTCCATATGTATCATGCTACTGAAGGTATGTGTCCCTCTGTTAGGGTTTATATCTGGGGTATTGCCCAAAACCTCATGTGTTTGGAAGATGATTGGATCATAGGGGCACTTTACTCATCAGTGGAGTTGATAGCTAACTTGCAGTTAGGAGACAGAGCCTGGTTGTAGTGTGGTACTGGGGATGTAGCCTGGGAGGGTATACCATATCTCCCTTTCTAGCTCCTCCCTTCTCTCCTGATTCCTGGTTGTCATGGTATGAGCAGCTTTCCTCCACCATACCCTTCTATTATGCAGTTTCTGCCTTGTAGCCAGCTGCCAATGTGTTAAAAGTATAAGCCAAAATAAACCTCTCTTCCTTTAAGTTGCAGGTATCAGGTTTTTTGTCTCTGCAATGAGAAAGTGACTAAGATACCCTCCAAAATTCAAATGTTGGAACTTAAACCCTAGTTTAGTCTGTTTCCAGTTGGCATAACTCAGTACCACAGACTGAGTAATTTAGAAGAAAAGAGATTTATTTAGCTCATGATTGTCAAAGTTGAAGAGCGTGGAACTGGTGTCTGCTTGGTACCTGGTGAAGACCTTCCTGCTAGATCATCACATGGTAGAGAGCATCACACAGTAAGAGAGAACCAGCAGACCAGAAAGAGCTCAATTTTATAACAAAGCCAATCCCATAATAACCCATTAATTCATTGATGAGGGCAAAGCTCCTATGACCCAATTGACCTTTTAAAGGTCCTATCTGGCCCCACTTCTTAATACCTCATAATGAGAATTAAATTTCAACCTTAATTTTGTGTTTAAACCTTAGCAAACACAAAGGTGGCAATATAAATAGGTGAGGTCTTTAAGTGATTAATTCCCTTACAAGAAAGATTTCAGAGAGCTCCTAATCCTTCCATCTCTTCTGCAGTGTGAGGACACAGTAACAAGATGTCATACAGCCTTTAGAACTATAAGAAATGAATTTCTGTTCTTCACAAATTAAACATTCTAAAATACTTTTATAGCAGCAGAAATAAACTAAGACATACAGTACCACTTGGCAAACTCTCTGAATTCAATCTATTGTTAAAGTACATGGTACATTGGTTCAGGAACGCTTTTGTTTGCGAACAATTTGGTTCACAAACAGAAGTGTTTGGCAAAATTTTGTTTTTGCTTGTGAACTCTGCATCAAGTAAATATGGCTGCAGCCATCTTTCCCATATGAACACAAACAGCCATCTTTTGCAGAATCCTGGCATGAATTAAGCTCGTGAACCTACAGTGGTAGCTGAGAGTGCTTTTAAATGTTTGCTTCATTGGTTGACAATATCTCAGTTTCACTGGTCTTCATTTATTGAATTTCAGAAACTAGAAATGTTCTGGTATAACAGTATATAAATGAAAGACAAGTAAGCTCATTGGAGGGGATTTATGGTGCCTACCCACAATATAACCCTAAGAAGTCTCAAAAAATAAACACTTTACTCAGGCTTTGAGAAATATACTCATTGATGAGGGAGATGTTAGCACATTTAGAAAGCACTGTAGGCCAGGACATTTCTAACAAGAAATGCTGAAATTGGGATGAAATCATCATTTTTACTTGAGGATGCTAGGAAATTTGGGTAGTAGTAGCCCAAGTGCTACTTAACTATAGAGGCAAAACAGATATGCCTACCATTGTAGGCATAAAAATTATTATGTAAACCAGTATAAACAACAAGCAACAACCTTTTTTTTGTTTTCTTTGTTTTTTTGTTACTGGGGATCAAACTGGAGTCCTTGCGCTTGCGCAGCAGGCCGTGAAACCACTAAGCTAAATCCCCCAACACAACAACCTTTTAAAGTGATTAGTTCAGTAGTTCTCAAACTTTTGTGTACATCAGCATCACCAGGAAAACTTAAGACACAACAGGTAAATTAAAATTAGTAGATGTCCAGGATCTGTTCCTAGAGTTTGAGACAGTAGGTATGAGTACTTCTAAAACCTTCCCAGGGTAGATTGATGCTGCTATTGATTTAATTGATCTTGGGTCCCAAGAACAAATATAAATAAGAATACCATAAAGATACTACTTAACTGGAGAAAATTCCAAAGCTCTAAGACTTATGGATAAAAGCTATACTTGAGGTATCACAAAAGAGTCACTTTCTCCCACCCAGATCCCAGTTTGAGTCACTTTATAGACTAGAGTCCCTTGAATGAAGGTAAGCTGAGACTACTTAAGTAAGCATCATGCAGTCATTACATGTATACTTTTTTATATATCACCCTGTGGATTCTCCAATGGGTTCTGTGTTAATTTACTAGGAAAAAAATACCTAGCTTATTCAGGACATTAGAAACTGTCCCTGAGCAATACTAATTTCCAATTACTGACGTGCCATTCTTAACCACGAGAATAGAGCCTTATGAAGGTCGTATGATAAATGGAGATTCAACTTGAATTCCACTTTGTAGTAGGCTCAGTGAGAACCCAAATCTATCCATAATAATTCCCCTAGTGTATTGTCATATACTTACTTGGATATCTTTAGAATCCCCTTATTGGATTCTTGCTCCATAAGCTAAGAACTACTCTAGTTCAGATCAGTTAGAAACTCCTGACTCCATTCCTCCACCAAAACAATAAATTAAAAGCGATGTTTGTCCTTGGTGTCTTAGTCTGTTTGCTTCCCATAACAAAATATTACAGATGGAGTCACCTAAATAACAGAAATTTGTTTTTCACGTTTCTGGAATCCAAGATCAAGGTATCGATATGTAAGTTTCAGTCTGAGGCTTCTTCTGTTGGTTTGTAGGTAGCAGCCATCTGATTGTATGCTCACATGGCCTTTCTTCCATGTCCGTGTGTTCATATGCACAGAGAGGGAGTGATAAGGAGAAAGAGGCCCTTTCTCTTCTTTTATATTTTTTATATTGGTATATGTTGCAATACATGAGATCTACATTTGTTGTGGGGAGTTTGTTCATATAGATAACTTTTCTTGGTCATCTCTGATCCTCTTTTACTTTCCTCCCTATGCTCTTCCCTTTCCTTTTCCTACTCCAAAATGTCTGCCTTTATTTTACTTTTTAATTTGTTTATAATTGGGTTCTCACGTAAGGGAAATCATGCAATAACTTAACTTTCCGTGTCTGACTTATTTCACTTAGCATTACAGTCTCAAGATCTATCTATTTTCCCACAAGTGACTTGAATTTATTCTTTGTGGCTGAATAAAATTCCATCATGTATATACACCATATTTTGTTTATTCATTCATTTGCTGATGGACCTGTAGGCTGTTCCTAGAGCTTTGCTATTGTGACTTGTGCTGCTAGAAACATGGATAGGCATGTACCACTATTGTACAATGCCTTAAATTCAGAAATGAACCAAAAAGAGGTATGAGTAGGTCAAATGGAATTTGAATTTCTAGTTTTTTGAGGAATCTTTATACTGATTTCTATAGCAGTTATATTAATTTACATTCCCACTAAGAAAGTAGTAGTGTTCCTTTTAACCCCACATCCTGGCCATATTTGTTTTTTGTTTTCTTAATGATAGCCAATCTAACTGGAATAAGATGAAATCTCAGTTGTTTTGATTTGCATTTCCATATGGTAAAGATGATGAATATGTTTTCATGCACTTATATATCATTTTTACTTCTTCTAGATATTAGTCTTCTTCCAAAGAGTTTGGCAAAATTTTTGCCATTCTGTACATTGTCTCTTTACTGTTGATTGCTTCCTCTGTTGTACAGAAGCTTTTTGATTCTATGTAGTTCCATTTGTTGATTCTCGGTATTATTTTTTATGCTATTGGAGTTCTATTCAAGAAATCTTTGCCTATAGCTATGACTTCAAGTGTTTCATCTATGTTATCTTCTTGCAGTTTCAAAGTTTCTCTTTTAACATTTAGGTCTTTGATCCATTTTTAGTTTTTTTTAATACATAGTGGGAGATATGACTCAAATTTCATTGTTTTGCACATGGATAACCAATTTTCCCAACATCATTTGTTCAAAAGGCTATCTTTTCTCCAGCCAATAGTTTTGGCCCCTTTGTCATAAATCAGATGGCTGAGGGTGTGTGGGATGTTTCTGCAGCTTCTGGTCTTTTTTTATTAGTATATGTTTGTAGTACATTATGTTTATATTCCTGTGGTGCACCTTGAAACTGTAATGTTAAGTAAACTAAATCAGACATAAAAGTTTAAATATTGTGTTGTTTCTCTTATATGAGAAACCCAGAGTGTGAATAAAGTACATCTTCTATTCTATTCCATCGGTCCATATATCTATTTTTGTGCCAGTAACATACCGTTTTTGTTATTATAGCTTTACAGTATTACTTGAAATTGGGGATTGTAGTGCCTCCTGCTTTGGTTTTTTTGTTCTTTTTGTTCAAGATTTATTTGGCTATTCTGGATCTCTCCTGTTTCCTGTAAATTTTAAGATTTTTTTTATCCTAGATCTGTGATAAATATTGTTGGTATTTTAATAATAATTGCATTAAATCTATATATCACTTTTGGTAATATGGCCACTTAAATGATACTAATTCTGCCTATGCAGAAACAGAGGACATCTTTCTATTTTCTAATATCCTCTTCAACCTCTTTCATCAGAGTTCTATAATTTTTATTGTAGAGGTCTTTTACTTTTTTGATTAGGTTAATTTCTACATATTTAATACTTTTTAGCCTATTGTGAAAGGACTTGTTTTCTTAATTTCTTCCTCATTGGGTTCATTATTGATGTAGAAGAATGCTATTGAGTTTTGGTAGTGACTTTGTATCCTGCCACTTTGCTGAATTTATCAGTCCTAAGAGTCTTCTGGTGGAGTTTTTGGGTTAACTTTGTAAAGGCTCACATTATCTGCAAATAGAGATAATTTATCTTCTTCCTTTCTATTCATATTCCATTTATTTCTTTCTCTTGCCTGATTGCTTTGGCTAAGCTTTTGAGTATTATACTGAACAGGAGTGGTGAAAATGAACACTCTTGTCTTGTTCCTTATTTTAAAGGAAATACCTTCAGGTTTTATTCTTATCTAATATGATGTTGGCTATGGCTTTGTCATATATTTCTATAATGAGTTTGAGGGAAAGTCCTTCTATTCTTATTTAAATCCTGGTTCATAAATAAAGGGATGTTGGATTTGGTCATCTATTGAGATGATTTTCTTCATCTATTGAGATAATTATGTAATTTTTATTATTGCTCATATTTTAGTGGTGTATTACATCTATTAATTTACACATGTTGTACCATCCTTGCATCCCCGGGATGAAACTTTCTCGGTCATGATGTCTGATTTTGTTTTAATGATTTGTTGAATTCTGTTTGCATGTATCTTATTGAGAATTTTTGCATCTGAGTTCATCAAGGATATTGGATTGCAGTTTTCTCCTTTTGTTGTTTTTAAGCCCATATTGGTATTAGGGTAATGCTGGATTCATGGAAAGATTTTGGGAGTGTTCTTTCCCTTTTAATTTCATGAAAATGTTTGAGGAGTATTGACATTAGTCCATCTCTAAAGATCTGGTAAAATTCATCAGTCAATTCATTGGGTTCTAGGCATTTCCTGATTGGTAGAGTTTTTATTACTGCCTCGATTTCAGTGCCTGTTTTTGGTCTATTCAAGGATTTTATTTCTTCTTGGCTGAATTTTGGTAAGTCATATATGTTTAGAAATTTATCTGTTTCTTCCATATTATCCATTTTATAGGACAATAAGTTTTCAAAATAATTTCTTATAATCCTCTTGATTTCTGTGAGATCGGTTGTTATTTTAACTTTTCATTTCTAATTATATTGATGTGGGCTTTCTCTGTTTCTTTTTGTGAAAAGAAAGAAAGAGTTTATCAATCTTGATTATTCTTTCAAAGAACCAACTCTGATTCACTGGACCTTTGTAATTTTTAGTCTCAACTTTGTTGATTTCCACTCTGCTCTTTTAATTTCTTTCTGTATACCAGTTTTGGATTTGTATTGCTCTTGTTTTTCTAAGGCCTTGAGATGTATCATTGGGTTATTTGGGATCACTCTAATTCTCTGATGTATGTGTTCATCGCTATAAACTTCCTTCTTAGAATTGTTTTCATTGTGTCTCACAGATTCTAATATGCTGTATTTTCATTGTCATTTCACTTGATCTTAGCCAAAAAGCTGAGAAGAGATTTTTTAATTGTCATTTGATTCTAGGATTTTTAAATTTTTTCTGTGATTTTTCTATAATCCATTGATTATCCAATAGTGCATAATTTAATCTTCATGTGTTTGTGTAATTTTTATAGTTACTTTTGCTGTTAATTTCTAGTTTTGTTTCACTGTGATTTGATAGGATGCAATAGATTATTTCAATTTATTTATATTTATTGAGACATGATTTATGGCATGAAATGTGGTTTATTTTGGAGAAGATTCCTAGAGCTTCTGAAAAGAATGTAATACTCTATGGTTGTTGAATCAAACACTAGATATCTGTTAAATTTATTTGTACAATGATATGGTTTAGCTCTGATAATTCCTTATTTGATTTTTGTTTCTTTGATCTATTGGTGAATGTGAGGTACTAAAGTCCCTACTATGATTGTATAGGTATCTATTTGCTCTTTTACATCAAGTAGTTTTTGTTTTATGAAGTCGTGTGTGCTAACAGTCAGTGCATATATATTTACAACTATTATCTCTTCTTGCTGAATTGTTCCCTTTAGCAATATGTACTAACTTTGTCTCTTTTGATCAATTTGGTTTGAAGTCATCTTTGAAAAAAATCAGAATAGTTATTCCTGCTTGTATTCAGGTTCTGACTACATAAAATACTGATTTCCATTTTCAATCTGTTTTTTTTTTTTTCCATTTTCAATCTGTGTTTCTTCATGCATGAGATGAGTCTCTTGCAGGCAACATATAGTTGGGTTTTCTGTTTTGATCCAATCTGCCAATCTGTGTCTTTTGATTTGAGAGTAAAGACCATTTACATTGAATGTAATTATTGGAAAGTGTTTACTGATTCCTGTCATTATATTATTTTTTCAGTGCTGATTCTTTTTTATTTTCCTTTTGTTTATCTATTCACCCAGTGAGAGGTATTTCCTCTAGTCTCTTGAGTGATGTTGGCCTTGTCTGTTTAGAATTTCTTTGAATATTTTCTGCATTGATTTAGTGGCCACACATTTCTTTAGAGTCTTTTTATTTGGAAGATCTTTATTTCTCTGTCAACTTTGAAGAATATTTTTGAATGATATAGTAACTGGATTGGGAATTATTTTCATTTAGGGCTTCAAAAACTTCACTCCAACCTCTCCTGGGCTTTAAGGTTTATTTTGAGAAATCTGCTGTTATTCTAGTATTGTTCCTTTTATAAGTTACTTGGAATTTTTCTCTAACAGATTTTGGTATTCTCTCTGTTCTGAATTTCTGAGATTTTGACTGCGATATGTCTTGGAGTTCTTTTCTAGTCATGTGTATTAGGTATTCTGAATGCCTCTTTTATGTGAGTGTCTATCTTATTCCCTAAATTTGTAAAGTTTCTGCAATAATTTAGGTGAATTTTTTTATATTATTAGATTCTAACTCTAATTCCTCTTAAATTTCAATTATCCTTATGTTAGTTCATTTAGAGTTATCTAGGAGGTCTTGGATCATCTTCATGTTATCTCTTGGTGTTTTTAAATATTATTGAGTTAATGTTCTACTACATTGACCTTCTCCCCTTAAGTCCTGTTTTTCTGAGCTCTGATTGATCATTCCTACTGCTGCAACTTTCCGTTGGATTTTCATTTCTAGAATTTGTAATTGTTGTTTTTCAAAACTTCTAATTCTTTACAAAAGTGGTCATGCATATCATTCACTGCCTTTCTTAATTCAATCAGCTCTTTATTTGTATCTATTTAAGCTCATTGATCATCTTATTAATTGATCATTCCACTTCTTTTTTGTATCTTCTTTAAGCCTATTAAACATCTTAATAATTGTTTCATTCATTATCTTATTTGTTTCTCCTTAGATCTCTTTAAATATTTTAACTCTTTGTTTTGTGAGTTCTTTGGAAATTCATATACTTCAGTGCCCATGAGATCAGTTTTGGGGGAGTTATGAGTTTTTGTGGTTATTTTATTGCCTCTTTTTCTCATGATTCTTGTGTTTTTGTGTGGTGGGCTATAGGTCAGCTAGAGTAGAAAGTTCTGTCACTATTGTGGAGATTTTTACCACATCCAACTCACTAGGGTCAGTCCCTATCACCATATTACAAGGAGAGAATAACTACCAGTTATATCAGCATCTACAGAACCAACTATGTATAAACATATAATTTATAATTTGCTTTATAAGTTCACAATCCTTTCAAAACCCCAGAAAGACAAAAGAATCATACTGATGAAGAGTAGGCTAGGATATAAAGGAAGAGAGATGAAAAAAAGAAAGGAAAGGGAAAAAAGAGACAACAGAATAAAAATAAGAAAAATTATAGGATTTTAGAGTGATATTTTTATATCTGGAATGGAAGGAAGGGAGAAAGGAGGTTTGAGAGGTTATTCATGGAAACAGAAAGAAAAATGAAGAGAGAGGGACATGTAATTGGAAAGTGAGAGAAACTTTAAAGAGGTTGGATCTAATTAATATACTGGTAGAAACCTAATATTGAACGACTCCAGATGCAATGCTTGGTGAGGGATAACCTGATAGGTCAATGTAAGACCTATATAAACAAAAGCAGTAATTAGCTCTTATCCATGGTTGCATATAAAATACACCCTACTTATATATTCTAAAAGAACAAGAAAGAAAAAAAGAGAATAAAATATATTGTGCCAATAGAAAAGAAGTAGATATTTGTCTGCCTCAATCTTTTATTTTTTGATTTTACTACTTTTTGTTATTTTTATCTTTCCTTCATCAGATTTTTCGATGATTTGAGTTTCCCTTTTTTTCCCTTTTAGTTTCTTTTCTCTCCTTTAGTGTTTTCCCCTTTCAACTTCTTTCTCTTTCTTCTTATCTTTATGATATTTCCTGTATTTTTTGATCTCTGTTTACTATTTTTCTTCTTTTTCTTGTTTGTTCTTTCCTGTGAATGTTGTTTTATTCCACAATAGGATTCCCCATCTCACTTTTCTCTCCTGCTTCTCATATCGCATTGATTAATTTCTCAAAATTTGCTTTTTTAATTCTCTGATTCTCCCCCACATGCCTATTTTTACTAGTATAACTACTAAGGTTTATGAATCTCTAGATAGCTAGTTAATTTTACAGTGCTGGTGTTGAATGTTGTTCTATTTTTAGTAAAAGTAAAGCTGCTCCATATAGTAAATATTTACTGTAGGAAAATCATAGGTCAATATTTTTATTGTCTTAGTGTTCATACTGTAACTATACATCTCTTTTTCATGGTTAAGGATGGTGTATGTTTTTGGCCTTTAATATGTTCCCACTGACTTGAACCACTGGTAGTATATGCATGACTGTCCAATTAGGTGACTTGTACCACTGGAAGTACAAATAGATCTAATCAATTTTATTGGTCTTTTTACTAATAAAATTAATAAAAGTCACCCAGTGGGATAGTCATGCATGTACCACTGGTGATTCAATTAGCCTGGAAGTGAGACATATGAATTATGGCCCATTGTGAATGTATAGGCTGGTAATATTCATTTTGTATTTGATGTTATGATTGATATTGATTTTATTACTATAGCTACCATAGCAAAGGGTACATAGCTGTTGCTATTAATTGCTTTTCTTGGGATGCCAATATCTGTATTTCCTTGGGATCATTAACAATACTATGGCTCATACCTGGAGAATTGAATACTTGGCAATGTACACTGCACCTCCCATCCCAAGTTAATGAAGTTGTTTGGATCCTGGGACAGAGGGAAAGGCCAATAGTTAGCCATACCCAGAGAACAACATTGAAAATTAGACATTAACTAAAGCGATCTCTATATTAGAAACAAACCTTTTCACTAAAATCAACCCACAAGCCTCAACACTAAAAACAAATAAACAAAACATAAAAACATGAGAAGACAAAACCAACAAAATGCCTCCAATAATGTCAGCTCCCTCAAAGTTGATCCATGGGGCATTGAAAGGGAGGAAACCAAAATTCACACATTCAAATTACTGGAAATTATATCAGGGAGAAAAATAACAGATAAATAAGGCATTTGGCAAGCTCATGAAAGGTATAGGTAAACGGATATTGGGTCAAATAAACAAAATGATCAATGAGTTGATAGAAGACACTAATAAAAAGCTAGTAGAGCTAAACAAAATGATGCAAAATATGAATGACCAGCACAGAAAAGAATTAGAGTACAAAATAGTCTCCAAATAGAAATTCAGGAGATTAAAAATTCTATCAAAAGTGCAAGCAGCAGAAAAGGTTAATATGAAAACAGTGTCAGAACTAGAAGACAGGGCTGTTGTCAGTGACCAAGGAATGAGAGAAATTTTACAAACAACAAGAGAACATGAAAAATGTTCAACAACTCCTAACTGATCCAAAGAAGACTGATCTAAGATTATAATTGGAATTTGTGAAAAATCAGAAAATAGCACAAATGGCATTTTAAAAAACTGTTTGCTTAAATAATAGCAGAAAACTTTCCAAATAAGGAAAAGAGTTTAACATACAGTGAGACATATAGAACCTCAAATAGCCACAATCAGAAAAAATGTGTCTCCATGACACATCATAGTAAAAATTCCAGAAGTTCAACAGAAGAACAGAATCTTAAAAGTGGTTAGAGAAAAGCAACATATCACTTATAAAGGAAAAACCCATTATGATTACAGCAGACTTTTCAACACAAACTTCAAAGGCCAGGAGAGCTGGAATGAAATGTTTCAAGCCCTAAAAGAAAACAATTTGAAACCAAGGGTGATACATCCAGCAAAACTATCTTTCAAAATTGATGGAGAAATGAGATATTTTTATGATAAAGAGTACCTAAAGAAATTTATGACTAACAAGCCAGCATTCTAAAAATTTCTCAAAAGAGACAGTGAAGTTAACAATGACTAAAGGTCTAACAGAATGAATAGGATGAGTGGTTAAATACAAAAGAAATATAGGAAATTGGCCACAGGAAAATAAAGCAATGACATGAATAAGTCAATTCTAATAACTCTCATTGTGAACAGTCTCAATTCCCCTTTCAAAAGACACAGACTGATTTGACCCAGCCATTCCCCTGATGGGTATCTTCCCAAAAGAATTAAAATAATCATACCACAGTGATATATGTGCACCCATGTTTATAACAGCATAGTTTGTAATAGCTAAAGCTTGGAAACAGCCCAAATGCCCATCAACTGGAAACTGGATAAGAAAGATGTGGTTTTCTTATAAGATGGAGTACTACTCAGCCATAAAGAATGAGAAACGAGAGACATTTATAGCTAAATGGATGCATATTGAGGCCATACTCCTAAGTGAAATAAATAGAATACACATGTGTAAATACCGAATAGTTTCCCTAGTGTGAGAAACTGAAAGTGTAAATAAGGATTAAAATGATTAAAATGAATAATTGATAATTTGGAATAGGAAGAAAGGGTCCAAAGGAGTAGGGGAAGTGGGAGGTGAAGGGGAAAGGAAAGAAAGAAAAGGAAAAATTATGAGAAAAGGAAAAAATGGAAACGAAGTCTTTGTAAAAAGGGAAGGGAGCACAGGGAATGGGGAAAAAATAAGAACCAAGATACATCATGTACAGATACAAGCACCCAATGATAAATGTAAGTGTAGTGTATACCTAAAATGTACCAATAAAAGAATTTAAGCAAAAAAAAAAAGACATAGACTGGCAGAATGAATCAAGAACAAAATCTAATGGTATGCTCTATATGATAAACACATTTAGCCTCAAAAGAAGCTCATAGACTAAAAAAAAAATCAAAGGATGGAAAACAATATTCAATTTGAAAAAAAAAGCAGGCATAGCTATCTTATATTCAGACAAAGTGGATTTCAAGCCAAAACTGATCAAAAGAGGCAAAGAAGGTCACTACATATTAGTTAAGGAAACAATCCAACAGGAAAAGATAATTATTAACATATATGCACTAAACAATGGCTCACCAAGTTTCATAAAATACATAGAGTAATACCTCCATTCACAAAATTTTGCTTCTGTTTGCAAACTCCACATCTAGTGATGAGCAGTACTGTGGCCATCTTCCCTGCTCTGACATGTGGTCATGGCTCCCTCTAGTCAAAATTGAGGTTGCAGACAGACCTGTACACACTTGCTGAGAAGCTTTTCTGTGTGCTTTTTAGCACATACAGTACTGTATAGTATTATTCAACCCATCAGATCTGCAAGAAAGTGCAGAGCAAGCACGGTGGTAAAACGAAAGTGCAGAGCAGTAATGAGAGTGACAAGAACATGCAGATGGCAATGAAGGTAACCAGAATCTGCAGAGCAGTAATGAAGGTAACAAGAAAGTGTAGAGCAGGAATGCTAAGTAGATTTTGAAGAAAATAACCATTGAATTGAAGAAGAAAATTGTAGAAAAACACAAGCCTGATATTTGTGTGACTGATCTGACCTCTGAGTACAAGATGGCAAAATCTACAATCTTGACTACTTTGAAGAATAAAGATGCTATCAAAGGACCTGTGTGGCAAAAGGAGTAATGATGCTAACTAAATAAAGGACACAAGTGCTAGAAGAGATGGAAAAGTTTTGTTAGTGTAGTTGAATGAGAAAACATTGTAGGTGATGGCATTAGTGAAGCTATAATCTATGAAAAAGCCAAGAAATTGCAGTGATTTATTGCAAGAAAACCCCTCTACAAGTGCAATAGGTTCAACGAGTTTAAAGCCAGTAGAGGGTGGTTTGATAAATTCCACAAGAGAAGTGGCATCCACAATGTGATAAGACATAGTGAGGCTTCCAGTTCTGACAAGGCTGCTGCAGAAGCCTACAAGAAAGAATTCATGGGATTCAAGAAGGCAGAAGGATATATCACTCAACAAGTGTTCAACTGCACTGAAACAGAACTCTTCTGGAAAAAGATACTAAACTGAACCTATATCATGCAGGAGGAAAAGGCATTGTCAGGGAACAAGCCCATGAAGGACAGATTGATCCTTTTGCTGAGTGAAAATGCAAGTGGTGATCTGAAGATTAAGCCACTACTGGTGTACCATTCCCAGACTCCTCATGCATGTGGAGAGCCAATGTGAAAGCTTGGGTCACCAGCAGTTGTTCATGGAATGGCTGCACAAGGTGTTCACAACCATTGTTAAGAAATATCTTTCTGATAATGAACTGCTTGGAAAGTGCCTTCTTCTGATGGACAATGCCCAGGCACACCCTCCAGTCAGTGGATGATATGGATGCTGAGTATGACTTCAAAAAGATCAAGCTCCTTGCCTCAACATGATACTTCTGCAGCCCATGGGCCAGCAAGTGATCTGCAACTTCAAGAAGCTGTACAACAAAGGTACTCTTCACCAGGAGTTTTAATGTCACCAAAGAGATGTCATTGACTCTGAAAGAGTTCTGAAGAAACATTTCAATGTCCTCCACTGCATCAATCTCATTGACAAAGCCTAGGAAAATGTCATGTACCAGATCTTAAACTCAGCTTGGAGGAAACTGTGGCCAGTTGATGCACAGATAGCAGGGGAGATTGTGGCCATGGGCAAGAATATAGGTCTGGACATCAATGGTGCAGACAGAGAGGAGCTTGTTGAAGTCTATAAGGAGGAGCTGACAATGGAAGAACTTGCTGAACTCCAGAGTGAGCAGCAGAAAACTCCAGAGTGAGGAGCATTCCTCTGAGGAAGAGGAAGACAGGGAGGAGGTTAGAGTGATGTGATAAAATCCATTACGTAAAAATGGAATGAGTGCCAAGATTTCTTTGAGAAGCAACATCCCAATGTAACTGTAATGAACAGAATGCTGAATCTGATGAATGATAATGTGATCTCTCATTTGCAGAGGGCTATGCAGTGCAGGAAAAAATGTGATATTAGACAGATTTTTTTTTGTCAAAATTGACCCTGCAGCTAAGAGACAAAGAAGAGAGGAAACTTGAAGGAGACCTCCCTGATGTCCTTATGGAGGAGGGCTTTCCCTCCAAACAATAACCTTTTTCCCACGCCCTTTCTTCCTTCCATGCCAGAAGTCACCTCAAGCAAGGTTAGTGTTTTTTCTCTTCATACTGTACAGTAGTGTCCTTTGTTTCATGTTTTTGTGGTTAAAAATACATATGGTTAACAACAGATTGACTTTATTTACGTTGAATATTATGGGAAAATTTGACTCAGTTTTCAAGAAAAATTGGTCCACAACTATGTTGTAGGGGTCAGAACAGATTAACCTTATTTGTATTGAACCCTATGAGGAAATTTGATTCAGTTTCCAATCAATTTGGTTTGTGATCAGAATCATGGAATGAATTAAGTTTGTGAACTGAGGTACCACTGTACTACTGGACATAAAAGACCAGATAAACATAAACACAATTATAGTGGGTGAACTTAACATCCCACTATCACAATTAGCCATATCAACTAGATAAAAAATCAACAAAGAAATATCAGAGTTGAATAAAACCTTTAAAGGGATTAACTTAATACATATATACAGTGTTTCACCAAACAACAACAGAACACATATTCTTATCAGCAGCACATGGAACTTCCTCCAAAATAGACCACATACTAGCAAATAAAGCAAGCTTAAGTAAATGTAAAAGAGTTAAAATTATTTGCATATTATCAGATCACAGCATAATTAAACTAGAAATCAATGATAAAAGAAAGCATAAAAATTATGCAATGCTTGGAAACTAAGCAATACACTCTGGAAAAAGAATGGGTTACAGAAAGTCAAGAAATATGACAGTTTCTAGAACTGAATGATAATTCTAATACAACATACCAGAACTTATGGGACACAATGAAAGCACTCCTGAGAGGGAAACTTATAGTTGTGAATGCCCACATCATAAAAATAGAGTGAGCCCAAATAAATTACCTAGGGATACACATAAGATCCTAAAAAAACAAGAATAAGGGCCAGGGATTTAGCTCAGTGGTTCCACAGTGTGCTTTGCAAGTGCAAGGTCCCAAGTTCAATCCCCAGGACTAAAGAAAAAAAAAAAAAACTAAAACAAGAATAATCCTTGGGGGCCAGGGATTTAGCTCAGTGGTTTCACTGCCTGCTGCACAAGCGCAAGGACCCAAGTTTGATCCCCAGTACCAAAAAACCAAAAAAGAATAATCCAATCCCAAAGCCAGTACAAGGAGAGAAATTATAAAGACCAGGGCAGAAATCAATAAAATCGAGACCAAAAAAATACAAAGAATCAATGAATTGAAAAGCTGGTGCTTCAAAAGAATAAACAAAATAAACAAACCCTTAGACCAGTGATGGTGAATCTTTTAGAGCTTTCAATGATACAAACAACCTGCTGCAGCCTGTATGCCATAGGTTCACCACCACTGCCTTAGATAATCTAACGAGAGAGAGAGAGAGAGAGAGAGAGAGAGGATCCAAATCAATGCAATTAGAAATGAAAAAGGTGAAATCACAACAGGCACTGTTGAAATATAAAAGGTTATTAACAATTTCTTTGCAAACCTGCACACCAATTAAATTGAAGAATGCAGAAGAAATGAATAAATTCCTAGGTACATATGAATTACCAAAACTGAACCAATAAAATTTTAAAAACCTCAATAATTGAATAACAGGAAATGAAGTTGAAACAGTTAATAATAATTTTTAAAAAACTCTAACAACTAAGAAAAGCCCAGGTCCAATGGATTCATTGCTGAATTCTAAAAAATCTTCAGGGAAGATCTAACATCAATACTCCTTAAGCTCCTTAATGAAAATGAAAGGAAAAGAGTACTCTCGAAGTCATTCCTAGAAGTTAGTATTACCTTCACTCCAGAACTGGACAAAGAAACAACCAAAAAAGAGAATTATAGACCAATCTCTTAATGAATATAGATGCAAAATTCCTCAAAAAGATAATAGCAAACACAATGCAACAAATCATCAGAAGAATTATAGGTCATGACAACATAGGCTTCATCCCAAGGATGTAAGGATGGAATTCAGTTCAATAAATATAATACATCACATAAACAGGAGCAAGGACAAAAATCAAATGATCATCTTGATAGACACAGAAAAAGTTGTTGACACAATCCAATGTCCTTTCATGATAAAAGCATTGAAGAAAATGGGTATATAGAAGGACTTTATTTCAATATGATAAAAGCCATTTATGACAAACATACTGCCAAAATCTTATTAAATGGGTAAAAACGTCTAAAATCAGGAACAAGGTAATGATGTCCACTATCATCACTCCTGTTCAACAATAGTACTCAAAATATTAGCAAGAGTGATTAGGCAAGAAAAAGAAATAAAAGGGATATATATATATAGGAAAAGAAGAAGTCAAATTATCATTATTTGCAGATGACTTGATCCTCTACATATAAGACCCCCCAAAAGTCTACCAAAATACTTATAGAATTAATAACCAAATTCAACAATGTAGCAGGATACAAAATCAACACACAAAAATCCATTTGCATTTTTGTACACAAATAATGAACTCACTGAGGAAAAAAACAGGAAAAAATATCATTTTCAATAGCACCAAGAAAAATTAAATACTTAGGAATTAACCTAAGGAAGTGAAAAACCTCTACAACAAAAACTGCAGTGTGCTGAAAAAGGATATAGAAGAGGACATCAGACAATGGAAAGATATCCCATTTCTGGATAGACAGAACCAATATAGTAAAAATGGCCACACTTCCAAAACTGACATACAAATTTAACACAATCCCATTCAAAATACCACCAGCATTTTTCACACAACCGGAGAAAACAATCTTAAAATTCATATGGAACCAGAAGAGATCCAAAATAGCAAAAGCAGCAGGGGATTAAGCTCAGTGGTTCCGTCACTTGCCTCAAAAGCGCCAGGACCCCCGGTTTGATCCCCCCCGTATCCGAAAAAAAAGCAAAATAGCAAAAGCAGTTCTAGGTAACATGAGCAAAGCAGGAAGCATCACAATTCTGTACTTGACATTATAGTACAAAGCTACTGTGACAAAAATAGCATGGTACTGGCACAAAAACAGATATGAAAATCAATGGAATGAATAGAATTTACAGAAACAACTTCAAGCATATTCAACTATTTGATCTTTGACAAAGGGGCCAAATACATATAATGGAGGGAAGATTCCCTCTTTAATAAATGCTGCTGGGAAAATTGGATATCCATATACAGAAGATTTAATCTAGACCCATATCTCTCACTAAATTAAAATCAAAATGGACCAAACTAAATGTTAAAACAGAAACTCTTAATCCGCTGAAAGACAAAATAGATAAACTCAAGAAGTCATAGGCATAGGCAAGGACTTTCTGAACAGACCCCTAGTTGCACAGGAAATTATACCAAGAATCAACAAATGGAATCCTATTAAATGAAACAGCATCTGTGCAGCAAAAGAAACAATGAACAGCAACCAACAGAGTGAAAAGAAAACCTACAGAATGGGAAAAAATTTTGCCAGCTATTCCTCAGATGAAAGACTGACTAATACTTAGAATACACAAAGAACTCAAAGAATTAGACCCCTCTAAAAATAATAGGCCCAATCAAAAACTGGGAAACTGAAATGAATAGACACTTCACAGAAGTGCAAATGCCAATAAATATATGAAGAAATGCTCAACATCAATGTCCATTAGAGAAATGCAAATTAAAAGAACACTGAGCGGCCAGGGATTTAGCTCAGTGGTTCCACTGCCTGCCCCACAAGCTCAAGGACCAAAGTTTGATCCCCAGCACCAAAAACAAAAACAAAAACAAAAACACTGAGATTCCATCTTACCCCAGGAAGAATGGTTATGATCAAGAAATCAAATAAAACTGGAAAATCTGCTTGACTCAGCCATTTCCCTTGTAGATATCTTCTCAAAAGAGTTAAAACATAATACATACAATACAAATACATAATATTACAATGATACATGCACCCTCAAGTTCATAGGAGCATAAGTCATAGCTAAATCTTGGAAGTGGCCTATATGTCCATCAACAGATGAATGGATAAAGAAAATATGGCATCTACACACAATGGAGTACTACTCTACCCATAAAGAAATTTTAGTCATTTGTAGTAAATGGATGCACCTTGAGACCTTAGTGTTAAGTGAAATATCCCAGATGCACAAGCTTAAGTATTGCATAGTTTCTCTTATATTAGAAACCCATATTGTAAACAAAGAGCAAAATAAAAGATAGATTATAGGGAGTAGGGAAATATATTTTTTTGAAATGGGAAAGGGATCAAAAAATAAAAGGAGGTTTAAGAGAGGATAGAGAAAGAGAATGAAAGAGGGAATTAAAATGTGTTACATATATGTACCAACTCCACACAAAGGACGTAAATATTATTCACTGCAATATATATACTAATAAAAAATATAAAAAGAGCATGTTGTTCAACTACATTGTTGAAATAGATATCTGGGGAGCAAAAAGCTGCTGGAACCTAATATGTATTGTTATGATCAAAGATACTAGGCCCTGGGGGAGAAACCCTATGAAAATACTAGGCAGACATGCAGATTTTGCTGCTTTCCCAACCTTCTTGGCATAATCACAAACAATTTTACAGTCAAACACTTAACCATTCTGAGTACCTATAGACATGTTCCCAGAAAAGCAGTTCCAGATTTGAAGCAAGTAAAACAGCTATTCATTTTTGGAAAATTATCTTTTGGCTTGCTAGTAGACCCTGTTAGAAACTAATGTGACCTTAGCTGGCTGACCAGTCTGGGCTCTGAGGGTCAAGTATGTATTATTTACTTGCTCTAGTCATATGATCAAGTACAGGCTAAGCTACCCCATTGGATATCATCAGCAACTTTTTACAACTATCCTAATTTTTCTTCACTGGGGTCATAAACATATGGTTAGGACAACAGAGGTGAGGTTATTTATGGGCTCAACAATATGGACTTCCCTTTACCAAGGCTATCTGGGTTCCAAACATTGTTAACTTGACCACAATGTCAGCCAAACCAAAACCCCTGATGAGGTTCACTGTCCCAGAGAAATTTTGAATTGGATTTATTTTCTATACCTACTATTCTTCTTCTGTCACCACATCCATGAACTTACTAAATGCTTTTTCTGAAACAACCCAGTCCTAGTGTGTAAAAACCAATCCCAAGGTGCCATGCGACCAAAGAAAGAGAAGCAGACAGATCCAAGATTGCAGAGTGCCATTTTGGGGGGGACTTAATAACAGAAATATACCCCTGGGAAGCAGCAATACCAAGTGGAACCCTTTGAGTTAGAAGAAGGAATGTATATAATATTGGTTAAGACAAGAGTGACTTCATCTAAGCCAGAATATGCCTGATTTATCTAGATAAAATATTAAAGAGTAGGGCACGCTCATGGCCTCAGTCTGGTTGTAAAGCTCCATATACCACTCTAATGGTTTTGTTTGTTTTTAGTGTGCTGGGTAACTATGTGGGGAAAACTGACTAAAGTTACTCTAGAGCAGTCAGGGCAGTTACAATTCAAGATGGTTGCCATCAAATCAAGCAGAACCCATACAGTGCCTCTTCCTCCATCATTGTATCCCACAAAAACCTTGATTTTGAGTAAGGGATTCATTTTACAGAAAAAAAAGGAAGGAAAGTGACTGAATCTCATGTGTATTTTAAGCCTAGTTTGCCATAATTGCATTGACTAGATGTAGCTAGATTTAGAGAAAAGTAGAATGATCTATTAAACTCAGTTATGTTGGCAGCAATGAGGCAAAATCTTCCAAGGTTATAATATAGCCAGTTCTTCTCTAACAATGGTATTATATCCCTATAAACCCATTGAGAGATAAAAATGTTGTAGCCTAATCTACCAACACCATGGTTTAGCAACACCATATTGTAGGGTATCAGTTGCTACCTTCATACTGGAGTGGACGACTGAGACTGGTGGCTCACTGCCTCTGCCCAGCATCCTGAGCAAGTATTGTTCTACATATTGCTATTTCAGAAAAAGATCAAAATTCAAAGTACAGTTTCTACTGAAAGCATTTTGCTTTTGTACCATTGTAAAGTTGAATATTTTAAGTCATACCATCATAATTTGTGGACATCTGTACTTTTTTACTGGATGCACTAGATGCTTTGAACTAGTGGTGCTACTCATCACACTGGCAGGAATGAGTATGAGATAATATATGTGTTCATAAATCTCACAACCATATCTAGTGGCATTTTCTTTTTGCTTTATGTACTAGCAATTCTATACAGTTTAGAAGTATCGACTCTGAAGAAGGAGCATTTACACAGAACAGCAAAACAATGGTCTTTTAAAACTGAAATTTACAGATGATTATTTCAGGATTCTCATATAACCAAGTAAGTAAGTTTAAAAGAGAGCTAATATGTAAGCTAGGTTGATTGATCCTGCCTATCTAAAGAGGGAATCAGTTGCTGCTACACAATAGGACAAAGACCAGTGTGGTTAGGACCTGTAAGACTTTGAGAGCAACTCTTAAAACTGCCATGTTCAATGGCAAAAGTTAAAGAGAGTTTAACAATCCTGTGAATTCAGGGCCATCAAGCAATCAGATCCTTCGGAAATGGAAGACCATATAATCCCACAGAAAAGGAACATGGAATAGATAATGAAGGAAGAAAGTCATAAGTTCCTACTGTACCTTGAGACCAGTTGTACCAAAAAAAATTTTTAAAAGAGCTATGGCATCTATATATGTTCTCTCCTTTTTAGTGACATATGTAGATTTTAACTATTTTCCTCTTTTCTCTCTCTTTTCCTCAATATTTTGTATAGAATGAGTTGGTAGCAGTTTACAATTTAACCCATAGGATGTTACAAGAATTATAGAATATCAAGACATATTACTCTTTTAGGAATTGAGAATGGCCTCATTCAGAGATCCAGGATGTGAAGCTGGGTGCAGAACCAATTTGTAATTGTTGGTTTTTCAAAAGGGAAGAGGGAGAAATTGTATGACTTCATAAAGGATGGTTGCATTTTGTCCAGCAGGAGCATCTTGTAGTATGAAGAAGAGTATCTGTTAATGTTTGAGAACAAAGAAGGGGACTGTGGTGGAATTATTCATTATTCCTACTGACCATTTAGTACTATTTCAGTTTCCTTATGTGTGTCAGTGCAAATTGCACTACCTAACATCCAATGATTGAAGGAGAGTGTCTTCATCATACCAGTTCTGAGGCATAATCTGGAGCTTTGATCTTAGTTATGTAACCAAACTTGATTGTTTAATTATTCATAATTCCAATTTGTCCAATATAATTTTAATAAACTAATTTTCTATAAACATCCATGATAATTGTTTTCTACTACATGTAAAACTAAGAACTCTTTTAAAAATCCTTTCATTAAAACAATCTTTTGGCTACTGTAATAAAGGCAGAGGATTCCTTGGAAAGTAGATACAAGGAGTATAAAAGGATAACCTCCTGTATTAAGCAATAAATTGACACTGCTTCAAACATTGATTGGCTGTAAGTGTTGTTAGCATGAATCCATTCCTACGGAGTTTAGTCACCTCTGCGTGTGCTAGTAAAACCCAGTAAGTCTATGGCAGCCACCTATGAGGTTCTGTCATGGTAGTTACCACCGATTACTTACAATCATTTATCTATTCCCTCTTCAACTCAAAAATCTGGCCACTGTTCACCACACAGACCTCACATCTCTATAGCATATTCACATGCATTTTCGCATTTATTCCTCTATGGCAGTGAGGCAGGCCGGCATTTTTATCTTCAATCTAGAAATAAAATAACTAAAATTAAGAGAAGATACATCAACCAACTAATAAGCAGCAGATCATAAAGTAGTTCTGAAGCAGAACTTGAGTCTGTGAACTCCTATACTGTAGTAGTCTACTGCAGAGTGCTGTAGCCCTGTATACCTAATTCAAAGGAGCCACAGTGATAGAGGCATGACTGTGTATGACGTCTACTCCATCTGTGCTCATAAAGAAAAACCTGAAGTTATGGCAGAGACTTAGGCGAGTGACATTTCTTTCTAGGTGGCTTGAGGGTTTCTGTGTCTTACGTCTTTTGCTTGCTTGTTTTGTCACGCTTGTGTTTGAGCCTCCTCATTTTTATTTGCCCATGTGTCTGGAATCTTTAATATTCATTCTCAAGCAACTTTAGAGTTGCCCTCCCCATATCCAGATTAGGACAAATGACAGTGTAGTGTTCACACTGAGCCATTGTAGAGGATAGGAAATCTTTTCAGAATGCAGAACAGACAGGCACAGCAGCAAGTTAGTTCAATGACTTGTATGTCTGCTAGTGAAAGATTTTTTTGTATGTTCACAGATGACTTGTTCCCAAGTACACATTAGCAAGTTATATAGCTCACCA
Organism: Heterocephalus glaber; assembly: GCF_000247695.1. The sequence goes on along the minus strand of NW_004624748.1, from coordinate 6,122,352 downwards.
CAGGGACAAAATTCCCATGAATATAAACATTTCATTGAAAGTTTCCTTTTCTGATAACATACAGAAAAAGAGCCTAAAAGTCCTAGGCTGATCAGTTGCATGCTGTGCATGTATGTGGTTTCATCTCTTTTGTATTTGCCTTCAACTCCTACTCTTTAACTTTGTTCTAGGCCCAACTCAGTCTTTTAAACTAAAATCACCACTTCATTTACATTGCCACTTCATCTGACATTTACCGATAAGCCTACTGCTTATGTTCCCTTTTCAGAAACTTAGCCACCCAAAATATTTCTTTGTTTATTTTATTCTTTTCATAGAAAGTAAAAATCATTTTCAGAGTTGATACTTCAAAAATGAAACAAATAGCCATAAATCGTATGTTACATCCTCTCAGAGGATAAATGAAAGCATTCCAGCAATGCTATGCATCCATTCATTTAATCAGCATATATCAATCTTCTTTTATGTACTCAGACCTATTTCAGTGCCATTAATTGTATTTAAAAATAGCATGATCTCTTCTAATTGGGAGCTTACCTCCTGGTTGAGTTGTGAAAGACAACTAGAAATTATAATACTATAATATAATTATACAAATAGGCCCCTCTGTGTTTTGAGAAGTACAAATTGTGGATGCCTTTTAATACTATATAAGGCATGTCCTTTCCATTTTTAGAAAGATGTGGAATTTCCTCACTTAGGAGAATTTTTGAAGATCTATCTATCTGAGGGGCTCACAGGTCTGACAATGCTTGTTATTACGTGCTGGTCATGAGTGTTATGTCAACATGCCTGTGATTCTAGGACTTCCTTGCTCAGCTTGTTTCAATTTCAGTTGTTTCAATTCCTTTCAAATACTACTGGGAAGGGACAGTAATCTAAAAGCAGGGCAAACCACGGAGCCTTTTTATCATGGAAAGCAGTAAAATCACATGGTTGTTGTTTCCAATCAGAGGGGAGCAATATTCTTCTAAAAGGAAAAGAATCATCTTTGTAGAGAAATGTATTAGAAATGTTTTTTTGTATCCTCTATGAATTGTTTTTCTAGATTTATATTAAATATTACAATTTTTAGCAGCAAAAATGATTGCAACTTGTACTTTAGATAAATTTGTTTCTGGAACACACTCCAATAGCCTGTGCTCTCTGAAGTAGACATGGGTGGAAGTGGAAAAATTATATATTCACATGAGGAGGTTAACCACAAACTTTAGATAGAAAATTTATTTATTTAAATGAAGCCTCTAAGGATTCTAGTATATTCTTTCCCAATATTATGGGCAATATATTACTTTTATTTATGATCTCACCAACCCATATTTTTTCCTTTCCTCAAAGTTCAAACCATGAGGTATGTAAATGGCCTGTGCTTTACCACCTGAGCTTATTTCTTTCCTAAGGTTGATTCCTCTAGCAAGACTAAAATTGTTTCAGGTCTGGAATCCATTTGCATGCTAGAAAAACCTTTAGTTCATTTGTACCCTCTCTCTGAAAATGCTAGTTGAATTCAGATAGAGCCCTCTGTTTTTAGGCTTTCTTTGCAGCTGTGGGAGGCTCATCTATACCTCTTCAAGCTATAATTTCAATAAAGGTGAAGATTATTTATCTATCAAATCTATCCATCCACGTTTTCATCTAGTTTATCCATCCATGTTTTTATCTATATCTATCTATGAATCATCATCATCTATCTTTTATCCATTTATCTTTCTTTCTTCTTCACAAACATGTATTGATAACTTGCTTTGCCAAGTCTAGTGGTAGGCTCAAAGACATACAGATGAACAACATGAAAATAGAGGTAATAGTGTCAGGAGGAAGACAGACTGGCAAATACACCAATTACTATACAATGTTGGCATGTGTCTTTTTTACTATGTATTCATCATTGTACTTCTTTTCCTGGGAATGTTGGCTAACACACAGTAAATACTCAAATGCATATTTATTGAGTAAACCACTAAGAGATCAGTGTGGCTGAAGGAAAGTGAATTAGAGGAAGAGAAGTGGCTGAGGTTGGAGAGATTCCAGGGTGGGGCTGGGGAATGGGGCTTTGAACATATGAGGCCTATAAGGACTTTGGCTTTTATTCCAACAAAAAAAGGAAGCCATATGGGAGTCTTGGCAGAGAAGTCTCATGATCTGACTTAAATTTGGAAAATTTCCCCTCAGGCCACTGTGAAATCAGACTTCAGGGGGCACAGGGAAAAGCAGAGAGAGAAGTTATGAGGCTTCTGAAATTGCCCAGAGGGAAGATGATGAGTATTGGACCAGAGAGCAGAGGTAGTGAGCAACGGCTGTATTTTGAAATCATGGTTGATGGGATTTACTGAGGCATTAGATGTGAGTTATGAAAGGAAGATAGAAAGAGTCAAGGATCACTCTAAGGTACTTGGTCTAAGAAACTAGGGAAAAAATCCTATCTGCCAATGAGCTTTTTTGAGATTCTGCTTGTATCGGTCAGTTTTCCCATTGCTAGACACAATACCCGATACCTACAACTTATAGGAGAAGGGCTTAATTTGGCTTATGTTTTGAGGGAATTCAGTCCATTGTCAGCTGGCTCTAAGGCAAAAATATCATGGCAGAAGGGTGTGGTTGAGCAAAGTTGCTTATTTCAATACGGCTGGGGAGCAGAGCAGGGGAACAGTCCCAGGAGGAAGGGGAAAGGAACCAGATATATACTCCAAGACCTTCCCTACATCACTGACCCAGAAACACTCAGAAGTGTGCTCCAACATTCCCCTGGACCAATCCCAAAGCCAATCAAGTTGACACTCAACCCTAACTGCCACACTGCTCAAATGACCCTTCAATCAGCAATCACATGAAATAATCACCAAGACTATTTGTACATGTTTGATTAACTCTTTTCTCAGACAAATGGTAGAATTGTCCTTCCACATCTTATTTAATTCACTGGCCATGTGACTTATATTGGCTAATGAAATGTAAGCATATGTGACGCGAGCCACTTCCTAGTAAAGTCCTTAACTGCTGGTGCATGCTTCATCTCATTTTCTTTAGCTTCAGTTAACGCAACTAGAAATATCTGCCTGGGCTGATTTTCAGAGTGAAGAATGTAAAGCTTCAGTGATCATGAAGCATGACCTAGAAACAAATCTTTGTTGTTATAAATCACTAAGATTTTAGGGGTTGTTTGTTATTGCAACTTAATCCAGCCTGTTCTGATTAATACATCATTTTATATAAATAAAGTGACATGCTTATCTCCTTCCCAAACTCTTCTTCCCCACCTCACTTTTGCCACTGCCTAACATAGTACATTTGACTTTCTTTCCTTTGTTTTTAATCCCTGCCCCATACAATGAATACTTCATGAGGGCAGAGACATGGTCTGCTTTGTTCACTTCTCTATCCAGAACTTAAATTAGTGTCTGATTCATACATAGAAAGTTTTAAGAAAATACTTGTTCCCTGAATAAATAAATAAATGCATGGAGACATCGAGGAGGACTTTAAAGAACAGGAAACACTGATATATGTCTGAGGATGGATAAGACTGCCAAGGGAAAGAAGCAGGCTGTGTAGAGACCTAGCATTCCAGGGAACTCGAAGATGTCCATCATTCTTAGAATGTAGGGTGAATAAAGACATCAGTGGAAGGAATTAGGGGTTACAGGATGTGAGATCAGACTAGAGAGACAGGTTGAATCCAGTTTATGAAGGACCTCCTATGCCCTTTTAAGATACTTGGAATTTATTTTTTGAGCAATGAAGGGCTGACAGTTTTTAAATCAGAGAGTAATAATATCAGTTTTGATTCTGTTTGAATAAATTTTCTTAGGAAGCAATCTCTGGTGTTAGGTAACTAATATCCTCATCTTTCTCTGGCCAATGCCCATATATTACCTTCCATCAAATCATTCATACATTTATTTTGCTCCAAAATGTTTACTGCTTGCTATGAGCAGTGTTCTGTGTAAGATGGAAAAGACACTCAATGCCTTTGATACATTTCTGTAGTCTGAGATTCAAAGTCAAAGTGTCACTAGTTACAGAAGCCACAGGAGCCAAATCCCATTTCTGGGCCTCTTGCTTCTGTGTACCTTTATTTCCATCAGCACAGATACTCCTGTTCTATAAGTAAGGCTCTTTAAATTTCACTTCACTATTTTACAGCACTTTCTTCTAAAATAAATCATCATGATCATTGTCCTTATTATCATCTTTGTTGTCACCATCATTTCAAAAACAGCAAAGATTAATATTTTTGCATCACTACAGTTTCCATTCACTTCAGTACATACATGATCAAATTTAATCTTACAAGAACTCATAATACCTGTAAGTATTATCTCCACCTTATAGATGAAAATAAACAAAATAAAGCAAAAAAATAGGTTCTGGGAAGTTATAAATTGTCCAAAGTCATCTTCTCAAAAAGATCATTTGGAAAAAAGATATGGAAGAAATGGTCTGTGTTCATTTGCAGATTTTCTACCCAGTAGTTTTTCACTCTATTGGTTTCTGCCTCTGGACAACAAACATTTTCTTAGAATGTATGGTTTTAAACATTGTCTTGGGGCTGCAGACTCATTGGTAAAGATAGTTTCTGCTTCCTGGGAACTTAATAGTAGGTAGTGGAGCTTACAGTCTAGCTTCTATTATAGGTGGATTTTCCCTTTACTACCATTCCTGATAAAATGGTGAAGGAGCCCTCCCCCTGAAATGGTCCATGGATGGAATGGGTACTCTGCCACCAGGACTCCACCTTTGCAACAGCCTCCTTCTTGGCTGATGTGAGCTTTTCTCCTGGTTGAGCACAAACTTGTCAGTCTCAGTTGTTTCTGACCTAGCTCTGTTTCCATCCCACCTGATTAGTGATGGATAGAAACCCTTTTTTGCTGGCAGGGGACATTAAACTGCCAACCTTCGAACATTGTGACTATTCCAGGAAATAGGCAAAAGCTCCTCAGAAGTTGTGTTTCACCTTCCTCAACATGTCTTTCTTTCCGTGGCCTGACCTACTAGAGTTTCAGTGACTGTTGAGGCTAATAAACAGCCAACTGAGGGGTGGAGCTCAGGCAGAAACAAGAAACACTATAGGGATCCAATAGGCTTACGATTTTTCACTACTGACCGCCACTTGAATACATTTTGCAGTTTTTGTTTTATAAATGACTACTTGGCAGGACTCCATGCCTTGTGTGTTTCCATTTATAAACTTGACATCTCTTGCTCCTTGGTGTACCTGTCCTCCTCTTCCTTCTACCTAGGGAGATTCTTCCCAGAGGACGCTACATCCTACCACTTCCCAGTAAACATTCCTTATCACTGACATTCCCTGATGCCCCTGGAGATATCTGCCAGTGACAACACAGTCTTCTGGCTCTAGTCTTACAAGAGGCTTTTTTCCTCAGTTCCAGAATTCTATTCATAATAGTAGGCTGTAGATAGATAGATTTTAGAAGAGATTTATCCTAGGAAGTAGATCACATGGTTATGGAGGTTGAGAAATCTACAATGTGCCATCTGTAAAGATGGAGAACCAGGCAAACCATAGAATAATTCAAGCCCAGACAACTGAAAATTGAGTGTAAATAGTGTAAGTCCTCAAGGAATAGGGATTCTGATATCCAAGGGCAAGAGAAGATGGGAAAATTAGGCAAACAATGAATCCATTCCTTGTCTACATAGTTCTATCCAACCTCTTAACCGATTGGATAATGCTCACCCAAACCGGGGAGGACTATGTGCTTTATTGAGTTCCCCAAGTAAAATATTGATCCCTTCTGGAAACATTCTTACAGACATACCCAGAAATAATGCTTTACCAGATTTCTGGGCATTCTTTTCTTATCCAGGTCCAGTTGACACATAAAATTAATCACCATATCTAAACTCAAGCTAAGAATAAAATGTTTCTAACTACAGACTGGTCAAATTAGTGATGGTCAAGCAGACTTGAATTACAAGGGACTGTGGGTAACAGGATGATCGGTTGAGTGTCCTTGGAGAAAGGGAGTTTCATTGTCATCACATACTCTCTCACCTTCTGTTTGATCTGTGGGTGATTTTTAGGTGGCCTCTTAAACTAAGAATTGGAAACTCAGCTGGATGGCCACCGGTTGGCTCCTGACAAGGAAGATGACATAGATATTTGTGGGGTTCAGACTGAGCCTCTGCTTTGAGCACGACCTCCTACTTCCCACATATCACCTTCTCTAGTATGGTTAATTTTCCACACTCACATATTTTCTATTCCTAAATCCTAATAGCCTTATTTTTCCCTGGTACAGGGGAAAACCAAGCTGACACAAACAGAAACAAAATGATTTCAGATGTGGAGAATGAGATGGAAATAGGCAGAGCAGAATATAACTTCTTATCTTAAAATTGAGCATTTTAAAAGATCAAACAATACCATTGACTAGAAAGGTGGCACATGAGAAAGGGAAATTTTGTGTTTCCTTTTTTAAAAAAATGCAAATTACTGTACATATGATTATAAAAGTCAGGGGAATAATGTCAGTAAGATAGGATAAGAAAGTCTAGACCTCCCATCCCCTATGGAGACATGGATTTAGCAACAAACGAACCAAATGCTTGATGAGAAACTTAGAAGCTTATTAAATGTTTCTTGCACCACAGATTAGCATGAAGCCAACTACACTGCAGCTCAGCAGAAAATTTGTAAAATTCTCCACTCTCTCTCACCAGAACACCCCACACACATACCAACTCTTACCTTCTCCTTGAGGAGGGAAAGGAGTAGAACAGATACCAGACTTTCTGACTTTTGTGAGTGTTGCCTGAGGGACTTGTTTCTGTCTTGTTTGATAAGACCCTACTGACAGCAAACATATCCCAGATTGGGGACCTCTGAGAACGTAGATAATCAGCCATGCTCTAGTTCCACCCACAGAATGATGCTGGGTACAATTCTAGCACTGTGACTTGGAACAGCACAAGGAGGCCATGGAATTACAGACGGAAGAGGTGTTTCTCAGTAGAAACAGGAAAATTTCAAGTAGCTCTACTTAGAAGCAGCAGATGTCCAGAAATTTTCCAGAATTTCTACCTGGATGACTGGAGAAAGTCCTCTTTATATAAAATCAGACCACAAAGTTGATCTGATTTTTTAAATGACAAAATTCCAACACCAAAAAGTAGTGACATAGAAAAAGAAATAGGGAACCATAATGTGGTTAAAGGAAAAAGTTAAATTTCTAGAAATAAACCCAAGGGAAATGTGAGGTGACAAAAAATTAAAAATTACTGTTTTGAGGGGTGCTCAATGAATAAAAAGAGAACATGTAGACAAATGAAATCAGGAAAAGAGTTTGTGGAAAAAAAGAAATTTTCAAATAGAGAAACTAAAGAACAAAATAGAAATTCTGGACTAAAGAATACATTAACTACATTGAAAAATTCACTAAATGGTCACTACAACAAACTTGACCAGGCAAAAGAAAGAATCAGTGAGCGCAAAGAAGGCAGAGGAACCAAAAATTAAGAAGAACAATAAAGAAAGCTTAAGGAATTTATAGGAATCATCAAGAAGAATAATATTGGGCTGGGGATTTAGCTCAGTGGCATCACACCTGGGTCTCAAGCACAAGGTCAAGTTCAATCTCTGGTACAAAAAAAAAAGAATAACATATACATCATGAAAGTTACAGAGGAGAAGGAAGAAAGAAACAGAAAATCTATTTGAAAAAATAATAGTCATTTCCCAAATCCAATGACATGGACATATAAATCTAGAGGCTCAGAGAACTCCAAATAGGATAAAGCTAAAGAGACCAACACAGAAACACATTATAGTCAAATTGTCAATAGTCACAGACAGAATTTTTGAAGCCAAAAGAGATAAGCAATTCATCATATAAAAAAAATTCCTACAAGGCTGGGGGTAGGAGATAGCCCAGTGGTAGACTGCTTACCTAACATGTATGAGGTCCTGAGTTTGATCACCAGCACCACAAAAACAAAAAAATGGGAGTTTCTATTAGATTGTCAGCAAGTTTTGCAACAGAAACCCTGCTGGCTAGAAGACAGTAGGGTTAGGTATTCAAAGTAGAGTTGGTATATGTTTGAAAACAGCACAGAAAAAACTTCCAAGGAAGAACATTAGATTAAATGCACCAACAAAACAAAAGCCCAGATCCAAACAGCTTCATGGGAGAATTCTGTCAGACATTTAAAAAGAATCACTACCAGTCATTTTAAAATTCTTTAAAAGAATTTTAGAAGAGGAAACATTCCCGAAAGAGAAAACATTCCCAAATTCATTTTACTAAAATCATATAAAGACACAAAAAAAGAAAATTACAGGCTAATATCCCTAATGAATATTGACACACAAATCCTAAACAAACATTAGTAAACTTAATTGAGCAGCACATTTAGAGGAGCATACACCATGACCGAGTGGTATTCGTTCCTGGAATGCAAGGATGGTCCAGCACATGAAAATCAATCAATGTAATGCCACATTAATAAAATGAAAGACAAAACCGTATGACCTTTCTTTTCTTTCTTTCTTTTTTTTTGGTACCGAGGATTGAACAAAGGTCCTTGCATTTGTGGGGCACGTGGCAGAACCACTGAGATAAATCTCCGGCCCTATATGACCTCTCAATTGATGTAGACAAAAGCATCTGACAAAGTTGAATATTATGTCACAAAAACAGCATTCAACAAAGTAGGAATAGAAGAAAACTAATGCAATACAAAAAAAAAATCTATGAAAATTGCACAACTGGGCAGAAAAATTAGAGAAAACAAAATAATTTGTGAATTGGAAAAGAAGTAAAATGTTTTCTGTTCACAAATGATATGATCTTATATATAAAAAAAATCTAAAGATTCCACTAAGAATAAGAAGTAATATTGTTAATAAATTACGTTAGCACAGTAACAGGATATAAAGTCATCACACAAAAAATTAGTTGCATTTCTATACACAAACACTGAACAATCAGAAAAGTAAATTATGAAAACAATTCCATTTGAAGTACCACCAGAAGATTCTCTTTTCTGTGGGGTGTCTTTCAGCAAGCCGTATAGAGGAGCAAGACCCAGGGGAGGATGACGAAAATGTCAGGGTTCATAAGAGTTCAAGATCTTCTTTTACATGGCTTCTCTGGTGTACTCACGCTATCAGAATTTCAGACTATAAATGACTTCATCGAGTTAAAAGTTGTCTAAAAATCTATGGAACCCAAGATTTCATCCTCTTCTCTTCAGCTTGATTTTAGTGATTTGGCAAAAACTTTCATTGCCCAAGTATTATTGTGTATATTGACAATTTCAACACGTGTCTAAATCTTTTTATAACATAGCATGAAGAGAAGAGAGAAATCTAAAATTGGCATTTCCTGTGTATTTTTGTGGATAAGTTTCTGAATATGATTTACAGTCTACTGGTCAGATACATTCCTGGGAGAATGGGGCTTGAAACTGAACCTTGGGAAAGAGAGGGAGAAAAGGAGGAATGAGACATCCACTTTGTTTTGCGTGTGTGTGTTTTGTTTTTTGGTACCGGGGGTTGAACTTGGGACCTTGTGCTTGTGAGGCAGGCAGCAGCACCACTGAGCTAAATTCCTGGCCCTACTTTGTATTATACATAAGGCTCAAGTTTCCTTTGCCCATCCCTTCTCCACCTTAACCCTGGAGATAACTATTGATAGTAAATTGGTCTGTATCCTTCCATTTTCTTTCCATCTTTTTCCCAAATATTCATCTATACATATATATTTTAATTTTAAGGTGCTAGTTTTCCATAGTGTTTCACCACAGCACTCTACCACCTGCTGTGACTATGAAACATTGTGTCTTGCACAGAGCTTGGCAGATACACACTACTCCGTAGAATGAATACATTATAATTTTTAAAAAGTGACTTTCCTTTTCAAAGGTGCAACCTGAAAATTGTCTTTTCTCTCATCATAATCATCCAACTAAGTCTTCTGAGAACATGTGCAAGTATTTTTCTTGGACTAATACTAAGAAGAGGAATTTGTGGATAGTAGAGTATGTATATTTAAATGTTCATGGAAGCTAACAGTGTCTTCTAAGGGTCTGTTAACACCCCCATCATTCTTTCTGCTTTTATGTCAGAGTTAGAGCTTAGGTTTGGGAGTCAGGCTAGAGCTATTTACAAGTAGCTGACCTAGAGGAAGACACTTAAGCTCCTTAAACTTCTGCTTCTTCATCTGTGGTATGAGGATAACAGTAATGTCTATGTCATGAAGTTATTGCAGGGAATGGATGAGCTGAGGCCTCTAACACTTAACACAGTCCCTGGTACATAGTAAGCACTGATGAAAGGTGACCCCTCTCCTCCTCCTCCTCCTCTTCCTCTTAGCCTCTAAGCTTGCCTATAAATGGGGCTATTGTATTAAATCCTTGAAAGATTGAGATAGATTTGTTATTAATACTACAGGATATTTGCTTTTGAGAGGTACTAAACACTCCAGGCTGTTTATTTTCTGTTTTTATAACAGAATCATCTGAAAGAAACTTATAACATGGATTCCTATCTCACAAAGTTATTTCATAATTTTAATTTAATGATGATACTGAATATGGGTATGAATCATGGTTAGGTTTTTCCCAAAAGAACTACTTTCCCATACACTTGAGGATGCCTCACATTTTGCAGACATTCTGTACATAAGAGACTAGGAGAATATTTTCAGAATGGCAATTTTTAAATGAAGTGACTTGTGTTTATTAGTAAGAAAAATGAATGGTTCCATTTAAATTTTTTTTCAGTACTAAGGATTGAGCTAGGGCTTTTGCACTGAGCTACATCACCAGCCATTTTTAAATTTTTTAAAAATTTGAGACAGTCTCCCTAAGTCCCTAAATTGTTCAGGTTGGGCTTGAACTTGTAATCCTCCTGCCCAAGGCTTTCAAAATTCTGGGATTACAGGTGTGCCACCACACTTGGACTTAAAATAAGTTTTCAGAATAACTCATGCTATCACAGAGTAGGGAGAGAATGTGATTGGGGTCAAAGTGACCCAAGATTGACTCCCAGACTTGCCTCTCATTAATTGGCAAAGACCCTAATACTTCTGAGCCTCAATGCTCATATTTATGTATTTATAATTATTGCATAAGATTGTTGAAAAGATTTAACAAAACAATTGTGTAAGTGTTGGCTTCATAAGGCATTCTTAAGATACATTTATTCCTGTCTACTTTTTCAAATTTATATATTAATTGGTACATTTTAGGTATACACTACACTTACATTTATCATTGGGTGTTTGTGCCTGAACATGATGTATCTTAGTTCTTATTTTTTTTCCCCGTTACCTATGCGCCCTTCACCCCCACCACCCTTCCCTATTTACATAGACTTTGTTTCAATTCTTTTTTTCTTTCTCATAATTTTTCCTTTCCTTTATTCTCCTTCCCTTTCCCCTCCCGCCACCCCTACCCCTTTGGACCATTTCCTATTTCAAATGATCAATTATTCATTTTAATCATTTTCATCCTTATTTACACTTTCAGTTTCTCACACTAGAGATACTATTC
>NW_004624748.1:6077937-6088627 GCF_000247695.1 Heterocephalus glaber | reverse complement strand
GGGCTAGGAATGGGGAAAAAATAAGAACCAAGATGCATTATATAAAGGTACAATTCCCAATGAGAAATGTAATTGTGTTGTATACCTACAATGTGCCAATAAAAGAATTTAATAGAAAAAACAAAAAGAGTTGGTAAGGATAAAAAAATGTCAATATTACTGAAGGATTTTTAAAAAGCTGGGGATTTTCTAGATGAATGCGATTGAAGGAGACTAAAGATACATGACAATATAATGTAATATTTGATTCCTGATTCAGTTATGGACTAGGGGAAAAACTATAAAGGGCTTTATAAGGCCAATGGGGAAATTTGAATGCTAATTATATAATAAATAGCAGAATTGTATTAAGGTTCCGTTCCTGAGTGTGATAACTGCATTATGTTATACTGGAGAATATCCTTTATCTAGGACATTACATATAATGTATATTTCAACACACATTTTAATATATGTATATATGTTAAATATGCAAAATTAAAGACCAAGAAAATTTTGAAGACAGAAGAAAGAAAATGTGGTGACATGTTAATAATGGTTAAATCTAAATTGTGTGCACGTTTTCATTATACCATTTTGACAACTTTTCTAAAAATTTAAAATGTTTCCTCTAAAGAAGAAGCAAAGAGATAGAAAAATGGAAACTTTGCCATTGCTATTGACTATAATTTGGTGATAAAGTGATTGTTAATTGATAAAAACAACTTAGAGAACAATTTGGCTTATCTAGGAAAGATATCCAGTCATATAACCCATGAAGTCTACTCCTGAGACATTTTTAAATAGCTCACAAGGAGATGTGTATGAAAGACTTCACTGTTCTTCTGTTTCTACAGAGAAGAAATGAAGAATAATTACTGTCCAATGACCACAGAATAAAGAAAGCATCTACTTTTGCAATTTTGTAAAATGAGTGAACTAAGTTTATGTGTGTCAATATTTTTAAATCTCAAAGTAGTATTATTTAGTGAAAAAATGTACAGGAGGTAAGTGTAGTAGGATACAATTTCTCCTTTATTTTATTAGAGTTGTCCAAAGTAATACTACATATGAATCCATACATATGTAGTCAATATTTTAAAATGTTGGAGATAATGAGAATCAAATTTAAAATAGTGGAGAGTAATGTGATTGTGGAACCCCACTCCCACACTTCAGTAATCCTCAACTGTATCTACAATTTACTTCTTTAAAAATAATTTGGGAACAATACACCAAAATGCTAACATGAGAAAAAGATGGGTGGTGAAGCAAAGATGTTTATTGTATTATTCTCTCTGTTTTCCTTGAAGCATGAAGTGCTAACTATATATATTTGAAATCTTTGGCAGCATAGGACCTAGATATATGCATTTTACTTTGCCCTTTTAGGATGCATGCTAGAAAGGGGAAGGAACTCTAAACTCAGGGGAAGGAGCTCTCAGCGGAGGCTGGTTTTAGAAGGTATTTCTTTTGAGATGAGTGCGGCACTGATTTCTGTGCCTGCAGACAGCACTAAACTGACACTGAGCATTGAGTTGATGCTGAAATGTTGCTTCTCCATAGTTTTTTAAATGTGTACAACCATATCTGCAAGGAATGAGGAGAGTAGGTGCATGCTCAGGCCCTGGAACCACGTAACTAATTGGAAACAATACAAACATTTTGTGGGCTGCTATCCTCTTGGGAAGAACCCTAGCTATTGTTTACAACCAGAAGCACCAGGATGGGGACTGGAGGCTCTATGCCCCTGACTTCTTGTTATAAACAGGGACCTCCAGTCAAGCACTCCCAGACTCTGAAAGAAGCCCCAAGGGCAATATTCCCACACTCCTCTTTAACAGCCTCAGCAATAGCAAGTATGTCCCAGACTTTTGTCCTTTCTCGGGTTGTAGCTGCTCAGATCTTGACTCTCGAGGACTGTGACCTGGAACCAAGAACTGGGAAAGCATAAAGTCTGTTCCTGCTTTAAATACAAATTTTGTGGTTTAGGGTTTTCTACTGCTTAACCTGAGAGCAGACAAAGTACTTAAGAATTCTTCTACTTGGTGATCATTCACTTGTGCCAGGCCTTGGGCATGACTGTGCAGCCGAAGATGAACTAGCATGAATCCATGTTCTCAGGGAGTTTGTTCATAGTATAAGGGCTAAAAGGGGGGGAAATACAGCAAGAAAAGAACTGATGCCAGTTTTTACAGAATTCTCCCAGGAGGTCACTATATTGATGCTGAACTTATTGCGGGACACCCGATCGGCATAGCGCACTGCAGCCCAGAGCTCCTGGACTCAAGCGATCCTCCCACCTCAGCCTCCCGAGTAGCTGGGACTACAGGCGTGCGCCACCACGCCCTTTACAGAATTCTCTAGGAGAGAGGAGACCATATGGACCACTGGTGGTGGCCAAAATGATTCCTAGAGAAGGGAATGTCTGAGCTGAGTTTAAAAGGCAAATTTGCCATGTTGATGAGTAACCAAGAAGGCACTTGCAAAGAAAGCTATGGAGAGCGAGACAGCATAGTGAACCCAGGCCTGGAAGAAGAAAATGGAGAGGAGACCACAAAGCTTTCAGGGCAAGCAGTCCTTTTGTTTAACAACCATGATTTAAAGCCTGGTAGGGTTGGGAATTTCTAACTTTCATCCTGAACTAGTGAATGCCTTGACTGATACAGCCATAAAGGGCCACATTACCAACATTTGTCGGATGGAGCTATTTCTCTTTCAGCCCCTTCCCCTCAGGATAACCTCAGGTGACACTTCAGCTCCTATAATGTACAGCCCAGACAAAGGAAGCAGCTCCTCTGCAGCCAATTTAGTTCACCAAGAGGTCTTGTGAAAAAGAACATTCCAGAACATTCAGGAGTCCTGCCAAGCACTCATACTTCCCGCTGTTAGCTCTGTAGTCAAACTACTGAGATTGAACCTTATCTCTGGATTCTAGCTGTGTGCCTTAAGACAAATTGATCTTTCGAGCCTCAATTACCCTAGTTGTTGAGTGGCAATAGTAATAATTACTACTTTGGAGAATGGTTGTAAGGATTAAATGAGATAAAACATGTAAGGCAGATGGCATACTGTGCATATTAATATGTTAATTATCCTTATTGTTATGATTGTGGTTGTTTCTGATACTTTTTTTTTGGTAGCAGGGATCAAACTCAGGACCTTGCACTTTCAAGGCAGGCGGCAGCGCCACTGAGCTAAATCCCTGGCCCTCTGATACCTTTTTGAAGATCCATTCCCTCCATCCTCTATATACCACCACTATCTGATTCCATCCAGGTTTACTTTCTGCAGTTGTTATTATGAAAAGAGGAGGCAAATTGAATGTCCTTTTGCTTATGTTCCTCTAGAAATACCCACACTAGCCACTCAACCCACACACAATAATGGTCACTGAAGTCTTTTAAGCAAGGAAGACACATGACCTAGATGAAGATTCTTGCAATGTCACTTAATTATCTTCGGATGAAATTTATTAGAAGCGCCTAAAATAGTTTATAAACTTTTGTGTCTTCATTTATCAACCTCCCAAATTCTCTTATTTCTGAGGAGATTACTGTCAGGTTTACAGGGATATAGTACTCTGGGCATGAGGATGCTATGGTTTATACGCTTTTGAAATAAGCCCTTGTCATTTTCTGAACTAATACTCCCTAGATGAGTCAGAGCACCTTCTCTTCCGGCTTCTCAGCAGCCTGGCCTCTGGGGCCCGAGGTCTTATGGGTCGGGGCCCCCCCTTCTCTCGAAGGGACTCCGCTCGGCTGCCGCCTAGTGGCAAGTTTTGCGATGAGTAAAAAATGGCTCAGAGATACAATTTAAATGAGACCCTCTGCTCTGCTGCTCTGAGTCATTCCGGATGACAACGTGATAGATATTTACTCATCTTTGTAAAAGATGACTAAGTGATTCTGGCATATTGGAAGCCGCCTCTGAAAAACAAGTCCATTTTCATCAAGTAGGATTTTTAGAATTTTCTAAACATAGTAATGATTTTTCTTCTTCAAAATGCATCCTACAAGAGGAAGAATTTGGCTAGCATTGGGAGACAAGAGTACATTGCTATTTTGCTCAGCCTTAAGCATGTGCTAAGTTGTATTTTAAACACTTAGAATGTCTCACTTAATGCTGAATTCAATCCTGAGGTGGGTACTGTAAAGATAACCAAGCAAATAATTCTTATCTGCTGATATAATTATTGTGGTTGCTGTTTACAAATGAAAGAATGAAGATTTAGACTGGTCTGTCATGACTTAGCTACCAATTGGTAAGACTGGAATTCTAACCCACCCCTGTCTGACATCAGTAGTTGTGATCTTGATCTTTCCCTTCCTAAACCACTTTCCTTGCTTTTATGCACTAGACTTCAGTATCAGCTCATCTTGCAAGCATTTGTTGAAGCCCAGGATTGAGCTCTAGTTATCAGCTGTGACCCATACACAGTGACTTCCTTTATGGAGCTTTTAGTCTAGTGGGAGAAAAAGAAAGGTAAAAAAGAAGCTGTAGCACAGCTTAATGAACTCTGTAATGGGGTGAGCACAAGGTGCTAAGGAGATATGTGTAGATATAAATAGGAGATATAAATCCATCTCTCTCTCTCTCTCTCTCTCTCTCTCTCTCTCTCTATATATATATATATATATATATATATATATACACACACACACACTGTCCCTTGGGGCAGTCAGTGTAGATTTCTTGGGGAATTTTACCAAGACAATTCTTATGGGATGAAAGGGAAAGTTAGGCAAGTACAAGGTGGGAGGGGTCTGAACAGGACATTTCAGGCAGAGTAAGTAGCAGGCACAAGGAACCAGAGGTTCCAGGTGGGTGCTGTGTCCTAGAAAACCCTTTCATGACTGAATAATTTAATCATGGGTCCAAGCAGATGATTTGAGTGCTAAATTTTGCCTCTGTCTGCCAGGCTGCTGGCTACTATTCCATTCTGCTTTGCAGAGGAGAGGCTATGAAGGAGAGGTAAGAAGAAAGATTTTCCTTTCCCTCTGTGACTTGACATACATATTTGAGTTCTGCCCTGAGATCCAGTAGGAAGCCTGGAATTGAGGCATGTTCTAGCTTTAGGCTCAGCTATGGCTGGCCCGGAGGACTGGCCAGTGTTGCATGGCTAAAACAGAACAGTGCTATGTGTTGCAGTCTGGTGCAATTCAGTCAAAATCTGGGGGGATGAGTATTATTTTACTATTAAACATAATGACAGAGCAGAAGGAAACCACTATAATGATACAGACTTAAGAAGAAGCTCAGTTGTGCTTCTGGTACTGCCCACAGATGGTGTGAAAGAATAGGGGGCTGTGCTCTAAAGTATGAGACCTTGGGATGCCACCTTTCCCTTCGCTTCTCCATGGCACTGCCTCTCTAACAACTCCATTAGCTGTCTGCTTAATAGGCAAAGCCATTTTAGCAAATTATGAGTCAATCACGAAGGAGGTAATTTGCAGGCATGCTGCATATTCATGTTACCTGGGCTTGACTTCGCACATGTTTGGACCATTTGCTGTCTCATCTTTTTTTCTCTTCTTTTTACTATCAACTGTAGGAGACCACAATATTGATTATGCCCAAAGCAGGCTATAAGCAGTGCAGGCTGTAAAGAGTTAACTCCTGGGCTAGGGATTTAGTTCCGTGGCACTGAGCCTGCCTGGCAAGCTCAAGGTCCTGAGTTCAATCCTCAAAATGCAAAAAAAAAAAGAGTTAACTCCTCAGTTGGCTTGTTTTGAGAAGTGACTCCAGCCAAACCTGAGCTCAGAGTAACTCACACTCAAATACCATTCCCACAATTCAAACCTTCTTGACTAGAAGGACAAGGATTTAAGTATAACTACATTTTGCCTATTCTGTTCTTAATTCGAGAATGCTTTGTCTTGTCCTTTACAAGCACTGCTTGCATTAGTATCCATAGTAACTGCCCAACTCCATGTCCTCACATGTAGTTCCCCTTTAGCACATAGTTTGTCTTTATCCCCGTTGATTACTAATAAAAATCAGTGGCTTGGACTGACCAGGGCCTTTGCTTAATGAGCAGCATTGGTTGTACTGGCTCCCTGGTTTCTCTGTCTTTTTAGTCCTTTTAGTTTTTCTTCTTCAGCCTTGTGTCATACACTAAGCAGAAGACAGGAACCTACTGCAGAGGTCTCTGGGAATCAGACTAACTATGCCACTGGACCTGGGACCTTGGAGACGCTATGTCCTTTTTTGTCAGACTCTCCCAACTTAACCCACTGTTTCAAGTTGAAATGGTTGTTCCAAAGCTTCTTAAGTCTGAAACTGGTATTTCTTCAACACTTGTGTGTCTCTTAATCAAATCTCCCCTCATAGAAAAATTCTTCCTTTGTAATGTATTCCTCTATGTAGGTCTTTGTGATAAGTTATTACAATGGGAATCTTCCAGTCTCAATAGCAGTGGCAGGGACTATGCTACAAGTGGAAATTACTGTGATGCCTCATTATAGAATGTGGAAGGACTTAGTACTAAATTTTTCTATTCTCTGCCAGATACTTAGCATTCTATTATACCTCTTTTATAGTATAATAATTAAGAATTGGAGAACATGAACTCAAATTCTGCCACTGGCTAATTTGAATAATATTGGATAATTCACTTAACCTTTTTGTGCTTCATCTTCTTCACCTATAAAAAGGCATCATCATGATAATTAGTTGAGTGAATTCTCTTTAGGATAAATAAGCTGGCAATTGTTCAACACTGAGTACAGTGGCTTGCCAGAATAAATATTAGTATTGAGTTTTTGTTTTCTTTGGTCATCAAATTTTCTTTTATCTGACAATTTTTGTGTTCTGCCCAACCATGATCAAATCACCTTTTATTTCCTCTATGTCTTATTTAGCAAATAATTTACCTTTAGAACCAGTGGGCAAGCAACTCTGTTCATTTGGGAAGTGTCATTCCTTCACCATAACTTCCTGAAGACTTTAGAAGTCATGTACAAACAGGAAAGACCCAGCTTCCCACTCAATCCTCCTACTGGACAAAATTACATTCCATCTTTCTTAAGGGCCTCATTCCATAACTCCCAGCTGTGACTGTTCTGGCAGTTGTGCCCACTACTTTTTCTCGTATTAAATTCGGAATTCTCTCAAGTAATCTCAAGTAGTAGGTCGAACTAATTTATATTAGATACCTTCCTATTGATATTTACAATTTTTGCTCAGGGAGACCAATATTGTGTGCCATTTTACACTTTTTGGTCTTGAATTCTACTCCACCTGTGTGTGGGTTTCTGAAAGGTGTTTTAATAGATGCCTATGTTGGTGTTTTTCAATATATTCCATGAGCCTGAACAAAGGCCTGACACAACAATGCACACTTATCATTTCCTTCTCTTCAGGAATTGCTTTGTGCAATAATAAAATGCTATTTCTTCTTTGTGATTTGTTTGTGGCAAAAGAGTAAAAAATTATACTCTGCTGGAGAAAGGTCTTGTGTGCCTCAAAAATAAAACACATTTCTTTCAGGTATAATTTAATTTGTCTTACTCCTTATAGATGATATATTTCCATCTTTATTTTTCTGACTTCTGATATAGCTCTGTCTGTTGTATCATGGGGAAAATGAGAACAAAATACAAAAAGATTAATATTTGAGCTCAGTTTTACTTTTATCTTTGCAAAATATGTAAGATTTAAGATGACCTTTGTTGATGCTAGCTCTTATGACTCTATATCTAATGGAAGAAACTGTAATAGACTGAACTGGAAAACATGTCCTACTGACTTAGCAGTTGGGAAAGTGGTAACTGAATTCTCTCTCTATCTTTATTCACCACCATGATTCTTCAGCACAAGAAGAAACTCTCTGAGTTGGTTAAGATGAGTTCATTATTACAGTGAGTATGATATCTGAGCAAGTTGGCATTAACACACTTTGCTGTGGGGTAATTTTAAAAAATCATTTTGTATATATATTATATTCTACTTTTGATTATCTGGTCTCATTTCAAAACCCTTCTGATTCTGTACTTACTATTTACATAAGTGACTTTAAAATTGATTCAATGGATTTTTCAAATAAAGATAAACATGTGCTAGACTTATATGCTTATAACTACCAACTGATCATGAAAGAAATAAAAGAATAGCTAAACAAATGGAATAATATACCATGTTCATGGATTGAACTTTTCTATAGAAAAGTTTATTATAAAGCCCGTATGGACAAAGAAATTAGAATAGCTGAAACCACTTTGAAAAAGAATAAAGTGGAAAAAATCTACTCAAAACTATTGCATATTATAATAATCAAGACAGTGTGTTTTGGTGAGGGTATAAAAACATAGATCAATGCAAAAGAATAATCAAGAAATAGGCCCATATGAGTATGCTGATTCTTTTTGCTGTGCTTAATAAAATACATACAAAAAATTTGCCATCTTAGTCACTTTAAGTGTACAATTTAGTGTCATTAAATAAGATTCATAATATGGTATAACTGTCACTACTATCCATCTGGATGACACTTTTCATCTTCTAAAACCAAAACTCTATACCTGTTAATTAGTAACTCCCATTCCCCCAAGCCCTCAGTTCCTTGCAACCAACAGTCTACTTTCTTTCTTTATGATTTTGACTACTGTAACTCTTTCAAGTAAGTGGAATTAGGCAGAATTTATCTTTTTGTGACCTATTTCACTTAGCATAAATGTCCTCAAGGTCCATATTTTTGTATTATATTGCAGAATTTCCTTCCTTTTAACAATAAATATCATCTCATTGTATGGACATACCATAGTTTGTTTATGCATTCATGCACCAATGAAAATTTGAGTTGCTTCAACATTTTAGCTACTGTAAACAATGTGGCTCTGAAGGTGAGTGTACAAATTTCTTGAGACTACACTTTCAATTGTTTTGCACTTATTCAAAGAATTGGTGGAATTTTTTAATCATATGGTAATTGTATTTTTAATTTTTTGAAGAATTATTAGACATTTGTACAGAAGCTCTACCATTTTATGTCTCTATCTATAGTGTACAAATCATTTCAATTTCTCCACATCCTGTTATTTTCTGGATTAAGATTTTTTAGGGCTGGGGATTTAACTGAATGGCACTACACCTGCCTTGTAAGCACTAGGTCCTGAGTTCAATTCCCAGTACCAAAAAAAAAAGGATTTTTAAAATTTGGAGACATTCCAATGAATATGAGATGGTATCTTCTTATAGTTTTTATTTGCACCTTTTGATGATGTTCAGCGTTTCTCCCTGTACTTGTTGGCCATTTTTACACTTTTTAAAACTGTCTGCTCAAGTTCTTCACTCACTTTTAAATCAGATTGTTTTATTGTTGAATTTTAGGAGATTTCTATATATTCTGATATTAATCCCTTGTAATACATACGATTTGTAAATACTTTCTCTCCTGTGGGTTGCATTTTTGCACTATTGATACTACCTTCTGATCCACAAATAAATTGGCTTTTGGCAAAGATACCAGAGCAATTAATAGAGAAAGAATGGTCTGGTCAGCAAATGGTACTGGAGCAGTTACATACCCATAAACAAAAAACCAAAACAAAACAAAACAAAAAAACCTCTTTCAATTAAACCTCATCTTTTAAGTGAAAATTAACTCAAAATGAATAATAAATGGAAATATAAAGCATGGAGCTATAAAAAGATTAGAATGATAGGGAAAAGTTTTAGATAACTTAGTAGATTGAATATTAAGGTAGGTGTAGAAGCAAAATAAGTAATGTGTTCTTTTAAGATTTGCTTTTTCCATAACTCTTGTTTAAGGTGACGGTTATCTGGCTCTTTATCCAATAACTTCATTAACCTAACAAAGTTACAATGGCTGGGTGAATTTACAATTTATATGTGCCTATCTTGTGTCTGTGACTTGTAAATAGGAACTGGAATTGTATTTACACATCAAAGACCACTAGGGATGAGATAATGGCTAAAAAGGATATAAAAAGGGAAATGCTGAACAAAAGGGGTGCGGATACTAGCCAGACTGGTTTCTGGTGGTCCTGCCTGCTTGCAAATAGAAATTTTATTATTTTACCTGAATTCTGTGTCTCTGTGTATTTCTTTCTGAGATATTTGGAACAAGAAGAAAACACAAAATTTTTAGGCTCTTAAGCAAAGTGAAAAACACTTAAAAATAATAATAAATGCACAATTTATAAAAGAAAAACCAATAAATTGGACTTTATTGAAATGACAAGCTTTTGCTCTCCATAAGACTATTAAGGTGGAAAGATAGGAGTCACTAGGAACACACAGAATCAGCCCACGGCAGACAGGCAGGTCTGCCCACGCCCTGCTAAGGTCGCCAGTCACTCGGAACATGCTAAATCAGCCCACGGCCCAGCAACAACCCACTGGACAACCTCCTCCCCCACTCCTCTATACAGCCACCTGGTTCCACACTACAAAGACACAGAGGACACTGGACCACCAGACCATGATTCTGAGTCCCGCCGCTCCTGGCCCAGAGGTAGGGGCTTCTGAGCTGCCATCCCACTGCTCCTGGTCCAGAGGAAAGGGCTTTTGGGCCACCATCCCTACCACTGCTCCTGGCCCCTGTCCCACCTCTCCCAGCTCAGAGGAGGTAATCTGTGCAGGTGCCAACAGTGCCCCCCCGCCAGTTGAAATGAGAAAACATGTAAATAAGTCTCAAAACCAGACTTCCAGATCACCTACAGCAACCCCAAAGGGAAATGAGATGGAA
>NW_004624748.1:5999668-6066218 GCF_000247695.1 Heterocephalus glaber | reverse complement strand
GAAAGGAAAGAAGGGAAAGGAAAAATGATGAGAAATGGAAAAAATGGAAATAAAGTCTTTGTAAATAGGGAAAGGTGGAGGGGGTGAAGGGAGAGTTAGGAATGGGGAAAAAAATAAGAACCAAGATGCATTATGTAAAGGTACAATTCCCAATGAGAAATGTAATTGTGTTGTATACCTAAAATGCACCAGTAAAAGAATTTAACAATAACAACAAAAAAGATGGAAAGATAGGATCTGAACTGTAACTAAATATTTGCAAACCATGCTTCTGACAAAAGATTTATATGTAACATACATAAAGATCTCACAAAATTCAACAATAATAAATGTAAGAAATCCAATTATAAAATGGGCAAAAGACATGAACAGATATTTCACCAGAGGATAAACAAACGGCAAAAAGGAACATGAATATTTGTTCTACATCATTAGTCATTAGGAAAATGCAAATTAAACATCACTGTACCTCTTAAAACAAAACAAAAATAATGATAATGACAAATGTTGACAAAGATGCTTAGAAATTAGACCACTCTATACTGCTGATAGGAATGTAAAATAGTACACTCTGGAAAACAGTCTAGCAGATTTTTTTAAAATTAAATTACACTTACCTTATGTTTCAGTCACTTTCTTGTCTCTGAGACACATACTTGTCACCCTCATCTTAAAGTAAGAGAGGTTAACTGGGCTCATAGTTTCTAGTGGGTTCAGTCCTAAGTTGGCTGGTTCCAAGGCTGAATTGATGTGGTAGAAGGGTATCCATGGCAGAGGAAAGCTGTTCAACCTATGGTAGCCAGGAATCAGAGAGAGAGAGAGAGAGCGAGAGAGAGAGAGGAGGAGCTGAGGCACAAATATACGCTTCCAGGTCATGCACCAAGTGACCCACTTATAGCCAGGACC
Source organism: Heterocephalus glaber (assembly GCF_000247695.1). The sequence continues at coordinate 6,065,312 of NW_004624748.1, read as the reverse complement.
CACCTCCTAACAGCACGTTTGGCTACTGAACTCATCAAATGAATGAATCCACTGATGAGAATAGCACATCCATGATCCATTCACCTTCCAAATACACAAGACTTTTGGGGGACTATTTTAGATTTAAACCGTAATACCTTATAACCCAACAATCTCATTCCTCGGCATTTATCCCAAAGAAATGAAGTTACATATGCATAAAAATATGTACACAAATGCTGAAAGCAATATTATTTGTAATAGCCAAAAATAACCCATGTGGAAACAACTTATATGCCCTTCAATGGGTAAATGATTAAATAAATAGTATTAGCTCCACACACAAATAGTAGTAAATAAAAAGGAATGAATTACTGATGCATGAAACACTTGAATGAGTATCAAAGAAATTATGTTGCATGAAGAAAAGATTTATTTTCAAGAAGTTACAGATTTCTTAAAAATTATATGCATATATAAGATTGCATTTATATAACATTCTTGAAAGGACAAAATTATAGAAATGGAGAAAAGATTACTGGTTGCCAGGGAATAGGGAAGGGAGAGTGGGTATGACTATGCAGGGGTAAAATGAGGGATTTCTGTGGTGATGGAACCATGGTGTATCTTTATTGTGATGGTGGTTCAGTAAATCTATGCATGTGAAACATTTGCTTAGAACTATATACACACACAATAGTGCATGTAAAACTAGTGAGATCTGTGTAATGTCTATGCATTACATAAATGCCAGTTTCATAGCTTTGATATTGCATTATTGTTATGTGAGGAAAACAGATGAAGGGAACATAAAATTTCTGTACTATTTTTGCGACTTCTGATGAATGTATAGTCATTTTCAAGTAAGAAATATAAAGGAAAAATACAGACTCATGGTTACCACTTACAAAATACAAAAGTATCCCGCTCCATACAAAGTGCCCAAAGAAGACAAAGTCTAATGTGGAGCCTTCTTTATATCATCTTTCATATCACTACATACCCAATGCATAAGTTTCTCTTTCTTTTGTTTGTTTTATAAGTGTGTGTCTCATATGCATTATCCTGAGACTAACTTCTGGCCCTTAGTAACAAGCCAAGAACATCTCCCTGTGTTGGGTCAATTTATATGTGTAGCTCTTGCTGGTTATGTTTAACAGATGCATGGCCTACACATTAGCTATGGCACTGTTTATTCAATTGTTCCTTTCTTGATGGACTTTCAGGTTAGTACAGTTAGAAACAAAGGAGCTGAATCACTCCCTTCCCTTCATTCAACTGTAAACACTACACCATTCCTAACAATTATCTATGCTTCCTTAATTTTAAAACAGGGAAGTTGTGTAAGCCACCTCCCTTCTCTCCATTCAATCTTAAACACAAGACCACCCTAACGATGAGTCAGATTTAAGCTTAGGAGGTCATGCAGATTGCTGACATCAGAGAAGAAAGACAATGGGAGGCACCTAGGATGCTCTGGCCATATAAATACTGGAAGCCTGTTACAAAGGCCCTTTTTGCCTATTCTGACTTTCTGCCTGCTCCTGCTGCTCCCTTTCACTCTTCAATAAACACAGTTTCATACAACAAGGAGTATGCTTAGCAATTCTTTCCTTTTTGTACACGAGAACCTAGACCATTTTGGCCCACTCAACTGTATCAAGGTTGTCTTAAGATTTTTTTTCCTCTCCCAATAAGATATTCCATTTTATTTCTAGTAGTTGAAATTTTCCATCATTAACTTTCAAATTTTATTTTAGTAGTGGAATCTTTTCTTCAAATTCAATCCTACCACAGAACTCAATAAGAAAACAAAACAGAGCAAAACAAAACATAGATCTGTTCAGGTTGAATGAAGGTGTGGGAGTTTGGAGGCCTTCTGCCCTTTCATCAGCCCCAGAAGCATCTCTGTGAACCATAGTGCCTAGAGAACAGCACACATAAAAGAAACCATTGCAACATATCTGCTGGCTAGAGCTCTTCTGCTGGTCTGGACTATGACCCTGTGCATATCTCCTAGTCCTTTCTGAGGTCCTGTTTCAGTGGGGCAAGCCATCTGAGGCTAAGGTCTTTGCAGTACAGCTTCTGACTACACAGGTCCTGTCCCTACCCACTTGCTTGGATGCCTCCATATCAATGTCAGCCTGAACCAGTGTTGCATGTGCCATCCTCCTTAGGAAGCCAGCCTTACAATCAAATCAGTTCCTCAGCCTACCTTTTCCTGATTTACTGACACCTCTCTCTGTACATCTTCACCCCATCCTGTCACTAAGGGCCCACTATGCCTTCTTATGAAGTTTTCCTTCAATATTAACACCCTTGAAATAAGGAGCATAATGGAGGATAGATATAGGGAAGTAGGAGAACATATTCAAATGGAAGGGGAACAGGGAGGGGAAGAGAGAAAGGAAAGAAGGAAAAAGGAGAAAAAAGAGAATGGAAGGAAAAAATGGAAACAAAACCTTTGTAAATGGGGAGGGTAAGAAGGGCTGAAGGGAAGGTAGGAGGACAGGAGAAAAAAAAAATTTAAATTAAAGCCTTTATCTCCTGGTCTTCTGCCCCTACTGGCATTTACACCCTGCTCCTTCAATTCTCCTTGAGTTCTCTCAGAATTTACAGTATCTTCTCTAGCCTTCTCTTGACTTCAGTCTCACCCAGCACACACACCCTGGAGAAAAGCCATCAGAAAATCATTTATCTCCTCCACCCAAATGACACCCAGGTCATGTTTACAGCTTGGAATGCAGTCCTGATCACTGCCTTGTCTCTCCAGCAACTTTCTAGCCATTTCTAACTTTCACTTGCTGGCTGTCTCACCAGACCTCAAATTTGATGTAGTTAACAAGACAATACATTAATTGTCTTGTAGGCCAACTCTGATTATCTGCCTTTCACCTGTGATGTTGCCTCTCCTGTCATCCCTTATTTCTCTTTTCCCGCATTGTCCTAGTTTGGATTCTTGCAATTTCATGTCAGTTCTTGGCAATAGTTCTCTAACAACTCCTCTGCCTGGGTCTCTTCTGCACCTCACTGACCTCTCCAAACACCTCTGCCAATATCCCTTTCCTGAAACACTGAGGCTTTCAGTGATTTCCCTATCTAAAAGATTAGCCTAAATTCCACTGCTTGGAAGTGGGCTGGCCTCCCAACTTATCTTTACAAAGCTGATTTCCTGTATTCTCCTAAAACAAATACACCAAATAGGCTGATGAACCCTCAGTGCCTTAAACATGCTAGACGGGTTCCCAATTCCATGTTGAGTTGTTTCTTCTGCCTAGAATCTTCTTTGTGTTGGCCCTTCAACTTCTGTAGATCCTGGAATACTGCCCACTTAATTCTCAGCTGTGGGAAACATTTCCCAAATCCACAAATATGATTTATCTATTTCCCTCATTGCAAACACTGACCAGGTTAACTTTCTCCATTTCTGTGCATGTGTGTGTCCAGCACTTTATTATAGGTTCTCTGTGAACAAGAATCATGCCATACATTTATGTGAATGCCATCTTACCTTGCAATCACTGCATGTAGCCAAGAGCTCAGGATACCACTCTAGCTCCCTATGTCCCTGAATAATAAACATGATCTAGGAATATGTGGCTTTATCATGTTTCATTCTTTCTCTAATCTTGAGTCCAATGTTTCCATGATGAAACCACAGAATATTGGATATGAAGTAACTAACACGTGCTGATAAGCTGATGCTTACATGAATCATTTAAACAGGAAATGGTAGGGTTTGGCTACATGGCACACAGGACTACATCTATCTAGACTGAGAAGCTAGTAACTGGCATTGGCATCCGAAGAGCGCTGGTGAGGGAAGCAAAGACTTTTGCAGAAATCAATTTGATAATGATCCATGACTTAAAAACTTTACTTTTAGCAACTGCATAAGCAAAGACTAACAAGTCAGCATTCCCAGCTTGGAAACAGAAATAAATAGATAGTCCAGCAGAGAGAATGAAGGAAAATCTGACATCAAACACTAGAGGGTCTTCAGATGTGACAGATAAACACTACACCATGGGTCTGTACCACCATAGGGCAATTCCTTGGTCCTCAGTGAGGAGAAACAGGAGTTTGACGTAGATCTTGTGGTGGTCACTAAATAGAACTGTCTAAGTAGTGTCCTCTTTAATGCATACACCTTCAGCTACTTTTAAAAATTAAATTGCTTTGTCATTTTTACAAATTCCCAAGTAGAAGAACACATGTGGGTGGGATGTCTGAATGGAGGAACCTAGACGACTCGTCCAGAGCAAGCAGGGACCCTCTTTCCAGGTAGAGCCTTTTTTTTTTGACCAGCTGCATTCTGCCTGCATGTCTGCTACAATGTGAGCCTGCTACAATGTGAGGAAGAAAGGGCAGAAAGGGGATGCAGAGAACATTCATAGACTGCACTTTATACCAGACATTTCATTAGCAAACAGTATCTGCAATCCTTACAGGAGCCCTGGAAGGTGGACATTGTCAACTTCATTGTACAAATAAAAACACTGAGGCTTGGAGGGGAAGATGCATTGGCCCATGTGACAGAGGAGAAAGGATGAAGCTGGATTTCATGCACCACAAAGCCACCCAGGGAGCCTTCTGCAACTTCTGCAACTGGGGTCCTGGAACCCTGCAGTGACATGCTGGTTTCCTTCTCAGGACCATCAAGGCTTGTGGAAAAAGAACTGCTTTGATGCTTAGCAGAGTTGCTTCTTAACACAAACCATATAGCTGGGAAGGGTGGCACACACCTGTAATCCTAGCACTTGGGAGGCTGAGGCAGGAAGATCACTGTGAGTTCCAGGCCAGACTGGGCTACTTAGTGAGTTCAAGGCTAGCCTGAATTACAAAGCAAGACCTTGACTTGAAAAACAAAGCAAAAATAAGCAAACAGGGCCGGGGATTTAGGTCAGTGGTTTCACTGCCTGCTGCTCGCAAGGACCCAAGTTGGATCCTGGTACCAAAATAAAATAAAATAAACAAACAAACAACAACAACAACAACAAAACCACAGCCTTTTCCTTTAAGGCAGCTTCTTGTAGAAGAGCCCTACAAGCCTCTGCAGGAAGTGAGAGATGTCTCTCTCAGCACAAGCCCTCCCCAAGACAGCATGGAGGGCCCTGGCAGTCACTAGTGCATTAGGCAGAACTGTCGCACAGAGCAGAACTGTCACACCTCATTCAGCCTCTGAGTCCTCACCTACAAAATGAGATTTATACTTCTTACATCTAAAGGAGGGTGTAAAGATCACTTGGGAAGTACAGAGAAGTCCCCAGTACAGTGGCTGGACAAGGTTTACTCATTAGTTTTAAATGATAATCATTCTTTTTCATAACTTCACAACTTCTGAGTATTTTTGAACTCCCTAAAGATGTAATCACACAGAAAACATAACAAATGTTCTTTGGGAAGTCCTGTCTGACTCCCCAATCATGGGCACATCACTTGCCTTCTTAGCTTTAGACTTCACACTTTAAAACCAGACTGTTATGAGGGAAAGTGAAATAATATTTGAGAAAGTGCTTTGTAACCTGGGAAAGTTGAAATATTTAATTTGTTGTGGTAGATATTAAAAGCAAAGGTCACTATAAAAGTATGTGTGACAGTGAGGCATGGGGAAGTATGCCTATAATTCCAGCAATTAGGAGGATGGGACAGGAAGATAATGAATTTGAGCACAACCTGGACTACATAGTGAGTTTAAGGTCAGCCTGCACTACACAAAGCCTGTCTCAGACAAAACAAAACAAAAAAACAAAAACCAAAAAAGTACTTTGTTTACAGTTATAAGTAATGATCAGAGTACTGACTACAAGTTATACAGTATTGGTGGTAGAATCTTGCTGGAGCTGTAAAGAAATTGCACCTTAATGCCCTGTCTCTATTATTGTATATATGTGTACCTAGACACATAATATATATATATATATATATATATATATATATATATATGACACATGATAGATGTCAGTCTAATTATGCATAACATAAATCTGCCAATGGCTTGTCTTTCTGTTTTGGAGCGCTTTCTAGCAATATTCTTGGGATAATCTGGGGGAGGAAATAGTACTGTACACATTGACATATAGAAATATAACCTGACCCCTCACACACAGATACAGTCCTGAGGTCACAATCCGTCCTGAAGGTGGCAGATCTGAAATGGTCAGGATTGACATAAAAACATTCCTAGACATAGACTTCCTCTAAAGCTTCCTCTAAAGCAAATATGGAAAATCCATTTACAAATTGCCTCAACAAATGAGTCAGGCATAGACCCTGCGGAATGGAAAGCACTTTGAAGTACTTTGTCCACAGGCAGAGGCTGTTTGCAACTGCCTCTCCTCTGGGGTCTGGCAGCCCAGAACACCCTCCAGACCCTAAAAGGAAAGATGTGGCTCCTGTGTAGAAGGCCTTCTCCCTTCCGCCCTCCTCCATCTACTGAAACAAGGTCAGTATTCATCTGTTTGGCACAAATTCTTGGGTTGTGTTTTACTAGCAGATTCTCTTCCCTCCACAGAATTTGTCAGTGTGGCCTGGCATCATACAAAGCAGTTTTACTCTAGAGAAATAAATATAGCCTTTTAGGATGCAAATAAATGCAAGAGGGGAAAACACAGATTGTTTTAGGGAGCTATTGGCCAAGTAGATGTAGTTAGCAGCTATCATACTCTTGAAATATGAAAATTAATTAAATTCAACTTGATGAATGAGAATCATGGCTTCAAATAGAATAATGTAATAAATAACTCCTTACAGAAGGAAACCAATAATTTCAGTGCCACAGGTGCCTCATTTTGAGGATCGCTGAAATGCAAAAATCCAAGTTTATGCAACAAATAGTACTTTTTTTCCCATTAAGTTTATTGGTATATTTTAGGTATAAAATACAGTTACATTCATCATTGGGATCTTTTACCATTACATGAGTATCTTGGTTCTTATTTTTTTACCCATTCCCCTGCCCTCCCTTCACTCCCCCACCACCCGTCCCTATTTGCAAAGACTTTGTTTCCATTTTTTTCCTTTTCGCATATTTTTTCTTTTCCCTTTTTTCCTTTCCCCTACCCCTCCCACTTCCCCTGCACCTTTAGACCTTTTCTTCCTGTTACACAATATCAATTATACATTTTTAAAATTACAATATCAAGATCTAGGAGACATTACCACAGATTTTACAGAATTTAAAAGGCTATAGAAAGCATATTTCAAAAATCTTTTTTGAAATAAATTTGACAACTTCTAAGTACCTTGGAAGACAAATTAATGAAACTAACTCTGGAGGAAATATAAAATTTGAATAGCACCTATTAAAGAAAGTATATTCCTGGCTTGAAAACCTACCTATATGACAACAGCAGGCTCATACACATTTTAACTGATAAATTATATCAAACAAAGCAGAAAAAAGAAGAAACACTTCTCCCTTCATTTTAGGAACTCAACATTGTGCTAATCCTAAAACTGGATAAAGATAATAGAAGAAAAAATATGAGCATAGATAGAAATTTGTTTAACAAAACAAACTATTAGAAGTCAGATCTGGCAGTATGTAGAAAGTGGTTTTGTTATAGGGATGGCAGAATTAATGATGATGAAAAGCCAGTTTCTGGCTCCAGCATGCTCCAGCAAAGGGCAGGGGTCAAGGCCTACACAGTGTATCTCAGCACTTTTTTCCAGTCTCCAGGCCCAAAATGAATGAGAGTGGGAGCTGGATGCTCACACAGCTCCCCCTGGTGCAGGCTTCCAGTACCCTGCACCCAACCTCAGTCCATTCAGAACAGTGGCTTCTGATTCTCTTTGTGTCCCTCCAGGGTCCTGCAGCCACAGCCCTTCCCAGTAACCAGGCATTATGCCACCCATCTTCAGGGATCCTCCCACCCCCATTGCCAGGAGTCCTCAGACTGGCCTCTTGCTGAGTCTGCTTTCCACACACTGCAAGCAAAAGCAGCCCCAGAAGAACTGAACACCCCAGGGTTCCATTTTATTTATTTACTTTTTATGTTCTTGGTACCGGGGATTGAACTCCAGACCTTGCACTTGTGAGGCAGGCACCGGAACCACTGAGCTAAATCCCCAGCCCTCCCAGTGTTCCATTTTAGTCCAGGCCTTTACATTCCCCACTCACTTCTCACAGCTCTGGTTCTGCTTCCAGAATGCTGCCTGTGGGCCAGGCACTGTGTAAGGAACTTTCTATACTATGCCCTTTGACCCTTACAAAACCCCACTGGGATAATTAACCAAACAAAAAACACACGAGTAAATTGAACTACAAAGCGATTTGATGTGCTTCCTCATGTTACCAGATTATAAAGGGGCTGGATTAAGATTCTAATGCAAGAAGGGCCAGGGATTTAGCCCAGCGGTTCTGTCGCCTGCCTTGCAAGAACAAGGACCCAAGTTCGATCCCCGGTACCAAAAAAAAAAAAAAGATTCTAATGCAAGGAGCCAGGCTCCCAAACCTGAACTTTTAACCACTCCCTCTAATTCCTCAAAAGAAAGATACTACTTTCTCCATTGTATAAATGAGAAACAAAGGCTTACAGAGCTTAAGTAACTAGGCCAAGGGCATATACATGGCAGGACTGGGATTTGAACCCATCTCATTCTCCCCAAAGCTCATGTTCTTTCTGTAGCACTTGATTTAAAGCAAAGATGGGAAGGAACAGTATCTGAGTAGACAGACCTATTTAAAAAAATCAAAATCTTTTACTTGCTAGTTTTTGCTTTCAGGGAAAGTTAACCTTTGAAAATCTTAGTTTATTCATTAAGAAGATCAGAATAAGAGCAGTGTCTGCCTTAGTATTGTGAAGATCCTATATGATAAGGAGGACACTGGCCTAGCACAGCTCCCAGCATGCAGCAAATGCTCAGTAAGCATCAGCCATTGCTTCTGCCTCCATCCAACTACTTTAGGTAATGGCCAGTGAGAAACCCAGTCTCCTTCTTAGTACTCACCTTGATTCTCTCACCTCTCTGAGGATTCCAGGGTCCCTCCCATTCCTTTGGTTTTGTTGCCACCTTCCTGTAGCAGTCATCTTCACACCACTGCACACCTGGGAGTCTCAGTGTGGCCCAAGGTCACTAATGCTATGGCTCCTCCCTTGTGACCATCATAGCTAATCAAACTGGCTGAGCAGCTATGATTCACCCCACAGTTTAAGTCGCTGCTCTTAAGCCACAGGTTAAATGGGTGCCTTCAAAGATCATTTGCTACTGCCCTGAAGGCCCTGCCAACAAGGCGTCTGCTGCTCACCACTGGATGCGCTCTCAGTCTAGTCACCTGGGCACGCTCTGAGGACATCCTTCTCTAAGTGTGTGTTAGTTTCCTTTAGCTGCCTTAATAAATTAAAACTACCCTAGTGGCTCAAAATAACACAAATGTATTACTTCTAGAGGTCAGAAGCCAAACACTTTCTCACTGGGCTAAAATCAAGATCTTGGCAAGACTAGTTCAGAGGCTCTGGGGGAGGATCTATTTCTCTAACTTCTCAGCTTCTAGAGGCAGCCTGAATCCTTGGCTCTTGGCCCTCTCCTCCATCTTCAATGGCAGCAGCCTGACAGCTTCAAGTCTCTGTCTGACTCTGTCTCCTGAATCTCATCACAGGTCCTTCACTGACTCACAATACCACTTATAAGGATCCTTATGATTACATTGCCTCTCCACGATCCAGGATCATTTCCTTATCTCAAATTTCTTAATTACGTTTCCAAAGTCCCTATCAAAATGTACATTTCCAGGGATGAGGACACGGGCATCACTGGGGAACATGGGCACCACTGGGCACTGCCATTGGCAAAATAGTGCCCCTTCTATGACAAAGCTCTGGATAACATGCTTCCTATATGGGAAATATACCCAGCCAGAATTAGGAGGTACCATAGGACCACCCAAAGCAAATCTTCCTGCTCGGAGTCCCTGGGATGAGTCGCAGGTCTCAGGATCCCATCATGCTCCTCCTTCCACCATGGGAATTTATGTGGCCCAAACTGGTGGGTGCATGTCCTCCAAGGAGAGAAATCCATTATAGTATTTTCAAAAGCCTTTTATTACATTTGTCCAAAACCACAAAATGTACGATACAAGGGCAAACGCTAGTGTGAGCAATGGACTCTGGGAGATGAGATGAGGCAGTGTGGATTCATGGACTGTCACAAACGTGGCAGTCTAGTGTGGCTGTTGATGATGGGGAAAGTTGGGGCTGGGAGCAGAAGTTATATGGAACTCTCTGTACTTTCCATTCAGTTTTGCTATGAACTTAAAACCACCCCGCAAAATAACATTTGTTTAAAAAGTCTTTTAAGGGGAGAATGATCTGAGAAATATTCTTGAAAGGGTTGAGAACCATTGCAGAAAATTGTAAGCCCCTTGAGAGAGAAGACCATCATCACTACCTTCAACTGAATATTCTGAGAGTGCACAAGAAGAGTCTGTCCCATGGTGGGAGCAGAGTAGATGGGGACTGGGAGGAAGCCAGGGTTATGGTGAAGATTCCTGCAGACCCGGGTGACTGGCAGTGGCAGTGACTCCTTTTGCATTGGAATGGCTCCTCCCACAGCTAGAAGAGAAGTGGAGGACCTGAAACCAGCTCTGCTCAGCCCTGTCCTTCTCTAATGTCACTCCAGGCTCCTGATAACTCTAGGAGGCAAATGTTAACTTTTCCATTTTTAAAACTAAGAAGGGTGGGACTCAAAAAGGTGAAGCAAATTTGCAGAACTACAGGTGGAGGCCTTGGATTTGCACCTAGGTTTGTGTGGGCCCAAAGTTCATGGAGGAGCTGTTCTTTGTGCGTTTTGAGCTCTGAATGTTGTAGGAAAAAAATGAAGTTGGAAATCAGGAGACCATTAATCATCCATCACCTCAGGGAAGGTTCCCTGTTGAAGGTGAACTTGTACACTTATATAAAAGTCTGGTGTCCTAGAAAATCCTAGAGAATTTCCAGGCTCTGGTAAAATGCCCTTGGTGCCTGTAGGTGGGGGGTGGGGATTCTCAGTAGAAAGGTGAGCAGAGAGCGCCCAGCAGAGGGCGAAGTGTAGATGTGGTGCGCAAGGTCTTTCCAGGGACCCTGCGCAGTGCAGGCTTAGCAAAATCCAGAGGATGCTCCCGGGACTGCGCCTGGGACTGAGCCAGGGACGGAATATCTGTTTCTGCTTTAAATTGGCTTCCTTCCCTAGATACTAGTAACAAAGAATATTATTCAGAAAGCATTGAAAAGTGACGTCTGCCACTTGCAATATCTCTAAATGTTGTGGTTTGCTTTCTCTTACATAAAATCTTCGTTTTACAGCAATGGGTGTTAGAAAGAGGGCATAGCGCAGTGAGTGGGCGTGCTCCAGACCAGCTTTGGGTCTTAAGAGGTGTGGTTCTTTCTCTGGGCCTCCCTCTGGTCCTCTGTAAGCTGGCGATCACAGGCTCTGTTTCACAGGACTATCCCGAAGACCAAAGAGAAAGCACAGAAACGTCCAGTACATGATAGGTAGGTCATCAATTTGCAGTTGTTTTGCTCTTAAGCCCTCTTTACACGCTTAAAATTTATTGAGGATCCGAAGACCTTCTGTTTATGTAGATTCTACCAATTTATGCATTAGAAATCAAAATTTATTTTTAATTATATTTCTAATTGAAACATTTGGTTAGTAAAAAAAAGCCTATCACATGCTAACATAAACTTTTTTAAAAACCTTGGATTTTCAAAATAAAAATAGAAGAGTGACAGTGTTTTCCTTTTTTTTTTTTAATCTCTTTAGTGAAGTCTGGCTTCTTAAAGGATAGCTGGATTCAGAATCTGCTTCAGCCTGTTGTGCTGTCACACATCATGTAGTCTCCAGAAAACTACCTAGTGGGAACGAGTGGGAGTGGAACATGCAAATGCCATCTTACTACTTCACGATCAGTTTTGATCTTGGCACTCAATAAGCAATACTTTTGTTTCCTGTGGATTTATAAATGGGAAGTTGGGGCCAGACTGTGACAGTATCTTGTCCCAATTTGCTAGGTGGCACTTCCATTCTGCAACACAGGAGGGTGATCTAGGAGGTACTTTGGTCTTTAGAGAAAGTTTCTGGCGTGGCTGTATGAGAGATTTTTTTTGTAGCATGTGGAGAACCTGATGGTAAATTGAGCAGTGGATGAAATGAATCAGATATTACACATTTGGAGCAAGCCTGAGACAATGTATGGCAAGGCTATGTCTACCCCAGATATACAAAAGCAAGAAGTCACTCAGAGAGCAGTTGGCTAACCAAATATTTTATTTCAAATTAACATAAAATCTGCCTTTTGATGACTTCCAAACTGTTTCAGTTCTGTTCTGCTTTTGGTGATTGATGCATTTACTCTGCTTCTATCTCTTTCCCAGCAGGTATCTGAGTCTTTTGAATCTTGTGTTAATAAATTGCTGTTTCCTGCTGAGGCCTATGCATCTTCCATGGGTCTGTCCATTGCAGCTGTGGGTACCCAGAAAACACCAGGGCTTCCCTGGGCCTTTTACAAAAGGATAAGTCCAGCTAGCAGAGCCAGTGCTTTAGCAGCAGTGCCTGGGTCTCTGGTAAGGGCCTCTGTTACTTGGCTGATCAAATTCTGCTTCTTCCTCCTCTGATAGATGTTGCTCACCCTCTACCATCCCCTGTTACAAAGCTCCTCTCCTTGGTCTTTTGACCTCTCAAACCTCTTAACACTTGTATCTCCTCTGTTCCATGTGTCTGCCCAGCCTGAATCCTCCTCTTCACTGTCTCACCCTCCTCACCCTGTCTAACTCTACCTCTCCCTTTAGCTCCTTCTTCCTCTTTCTTTTCTCCCATATTCAGTTTGTTGTGTGTCAGGGCTGTGCTGAGCTAGCTTGCATATAATTAAGCTGCAGTCTGTAAGTAAGTATAGTATTATGCCCTCTGTGATAAGAAAAATAAGGCACAAAGGAAGTAAGTACCTTGCCCAGGTTCTCCTAGCTGGTCATTGATGGGATCAGGCACTGATCACTTATGTCTCTTTTAAAGAGCTTCCTCACTTGACTCTGCCTGTGCTCCATTGCTTTCCAACATGCTACCTTTTGCTAGGACTCAGTATACGCACCTATAATGAGCCTTCAGTGCACCTTCCCATAGACCTGTGATGTGCTAGGCACTGGTGGGAGAGCCCTAGCACATGCTTCCATTACTTCTTTTCTGCACCAACATTGGGCTTGTTCAGGTTCCTTTGCTTAGTCTGCTGTCTTCTGCTTTTATCCCACAAACACTTTTCTCTTGGGCACATATGTACCGGGCAAAGTTTTCCTTGTCTTTGGCAAAAGCCTCCCAACCTCTCCTCCTTCAAGGCCACTTCCCTAATGTTCTTCATTTTGTTCTTAACCTTTAAGACATTTCCTGGATGTGAGCTGCTCTGTGTCTCCTCACTTATCCTGTTATGCCATTACATGAGAAAGCTATGCAATTTCAGGGAAGCTGGCCTTTCTGATATTTCTCACAAACCCCACCCTGCTCTTCATGGTCTTCAGAAAGCTGAGAATTGGCATGGTTGGAGAAACTGAGGATGATGGCACCTCTGAACTCTGCCTGAGATACAGGGCCCCAATGGCACCAAGGGCATACCAGGTGCTCTCTAGAGTATGACCTAAATAAGGAAGAGCCTTCTTTCATAGTCATTCATTTATTCAATTTATTCAAAGCATTTGTGTGCCTTATTTGTTCAGAGGTCTAATCTAGCCAACGGCTGCAGCAATAATGAAACTAATAAATCCGCCTTTGTGGAGTTTGCAATATATTGGGAGAGACAAACCATAAGCAAATAAATATATGTGATAATATCTGATGGTGATTGATATTATAAAGAAAAAGGGAGCAGAGTCTGGGGAGACAGTCTGATAGAGATAGAGGGTGGGCATTGTTTTTGATGGCATGATCAGTGAAGAACTTTCTGGGAGAAGTGATATTTTAAGTACAATAAGGAAGATCCAAGTGACCATACGAGGGAGAGCATTCCAGGCAGAGGAAATTTACAAGGCAGTGGGTTGTTGCTGGTTTTGAGTGGAAACAGAAAGCCAGCATTGCTAGAAGGAATAAGAAAGAGGAGATGGGGAGGGGTAGTTGCTTGGGGGTTTATGAGCTGTGGTTAGCAAATGGGCCTGGAACCCAGGACTTCTGATTCCAAGTATAATGCTCTCATCATTGCATCGTATTGCCTCTTCAGAATTATCATAAGAGAGAGTCCAGTTTTGAAGATAGCCAAGATGATGGCTTGGGTTCTCAAGGTTTGTTTTCATTTCAATTTACCTGTACACCAGCCAATAAGGAAAGCAAAGTTTATACACAAGATCAAGCATACAAGGGACAGCCAGGGCCAGTGGTGCATGCCTGTAATTCTAGCACTTAAGAGGCTAAGCCAGGAGGATGGCCAGCCTAGCCTACATAGTGAGTTCAAGGCCAGCCTGAACTACGTAATGAGACCCTGTCTCAAATAAACTAACTAACAAAAAGTGTATACAGGAAAACGTTCGTGGCAGCTCCTTTTTTCTTCTCAGAGGTATACCCAAAGTTCTGACTCAGTGCAGCCCATGAGGAGTGAGGAATCTGACATCAGGAAGAGCCCAGGCCATTGGGGTGAGGAGAGTCATTGCTATAGTTTGGATCCTGAATGTTCCTTAAAGGCCCAGATATTGAAGTTAGGGTCCCAAGGTGGCACTGTTAGGAGATGGTAGAACCTTTAGGAGGTGGGGATTAATGGAAGAAAGTTAGGTTATTGGTGGTGTGCCTTAAAAGGGAGTATTGAGATATGCTGCTCCCCTTGGTTTCTGGCTGCCATGAAATGAAAAGGTCTCTTCTACCACCAGTTCCTATCATGATGTACTGTGCTGGCATGGGGCCAGAGTATCAGGAGCAAGCATCCAGAACTGAAACCTCTGAAACTATGAGCTGAAATAAACCTTAAAGTTGATTATCTCAGGTATAATTATCTCTTATGGACTGAACTGTGTGCCTCCAAATTCATATTTTGAAGTCTAACTCCTATTGTGACTATATATGGAGACAGTGCCTTTAGTGAGGTAATTAAATTTAAATGAAATCCTAATAAAAAGCTCAGTTCAAGACCAGTGTTATAAGAAAAGGAAGAGATACCAGGGCATTCTCACATATTCTCTCTCTCTCTCTCTCTCTCTCTCTCTCTCTCTCTGTTGGTGAAGGGCCATGTGAAGACATAGCAAGAAGGAGGCCAGCTGTAAGCCAGACTGTAAACTCACCACAAACTAATCCTTAATCTTGGACTCTTGGACTTGTGGCCACCCAAATTGTGAGAAAATACATGTCTATTGTTAGCCATCCAGTCTAACAATTGTTGTGGTATTGTTGTGTCAATATAAGACTAATCCAATCCAATGAGTCACTTCTGTGTTCTGTTTCTTATTGCATGATTGGGCCTCTGGTAAGCGTGGCCATGTCCTATGTGCCCATCAAATTAGGAATAAAGGTTCCCTCTGACCTCCAGAATGGACAGAAGGGTTTGCAGAAGAGTTAAGGAGGGGGAGGTTAGGAATCTAAGATGTTTCAAATTGTTTTTGCCTTGGTTTCATCATCTAAACTATGGGGAAGATGAGGCTAGTGCTTTGGGTGGAGTTCTAAATATAAAATCAATTTTTTGAATGTAGAAGTGCTGGATTCAAGTTGCAATGTTTAAGTATTAAGAGGAATTTATTGATTTATATATTTTGGTTTCTTAGTTATGTAAGTAGTTTGAGAGTTTTGTTGACTGTTTAATGGTTCAGAGAAATGCTAATGTTAATCCTTTAATAAGTGCATACATAGGATTATTGCATTATGCGTTACCTCAAGGTAACAAAAATACAAGGCAAAAATAAGGGCTGAGAGTGCAGAATAGTGGATTTGGAGAGTCCCTGGGGCACCTGTCATCTTGAGAGATAATAACAACAAAGAGAAGATTAAGGAAAATATTTTTCTTTGTGTTAAGAAAACAGTTCCTCTTGGTCATTTCAATGAAGAGAAGTAATAGGATATTCTAATGGCTATTAATCACACTTTGGTTTCTAAGCTGTTTGTCTTTGAATGTGACCCCATTCTATGACTAGATCACAAACTCCCTGGCTTAACACAGATTACAGAAGTAAATATGTAAGGAGAATCATAGAATTGATAAAATGAAGCAACTTTCCCTGTACTACCATCCAAATAGATCCAAAAGCTTCCCTTCTGGAATTTCCATTGTAAGTATAGAAATGTCATTGCCCTTTTTTTACTTTCTTTTTAACATTTTTTATTAATACATACTAATTATACAGAATAATGGGTTTCACTGTGGCATTTTTATATATGCATATATCATAATTTCATCATATCCCGCCCCTTATTCACTCCCCAACCTTCCTTCTCCCCTTTGCTGATCACTTCTTCTCTAATAGTTTCCCTTCTAGTCTCATTTCATTTTTTTCTTCTAGATTTCATATATGAAAGAAAACATGTGATATTTGTCTTTCTGAGTGTGTCATATTTCAGTTAACACGATGGTCTCCGGTTCCATCTATTTCCCTACAAATGATGTGATTTTGTTCTTTAAGGCTGAATAATACTCCATTGTATAAATATACCACATTTTCTTTATCCATTCATCCTTTGATAAGCACCTAAGCCAATTCCACAGTTCACAATTGTGGTTTGTGCTGCAATAAACATAGGTATGAAGATATCTCTATGGCCTGATGACTTTGATTCCTTCAGGTATATGCTAAGGAGTGGTATAATTGGATCACATGCTAGTTCTATTTTTAGCTTTTTGCAGAATGTACATATTGATTTCCATGTGGTTATACTAATATACGTTCCCTCTAAGAAATGTTTTCCTTTGATATGCAACTGACCTCATAGACACACACAGATACACACACACACACATACACACTCTGATCTGAGCTAGGAATTATTTTATTTCCTCTCATGTTACTATTGTATATTCTAATCATATTTCAAATTTTCTGACCCTGTTTCCTCCTACTAAAATAAGCAAGATTTATTGAGTGCCTATATTGAGATAGGATCTCACTATGTAGTAGCCCAGCCTGGCCTCAAATTCATGTCAATCCTCCTGCCTCAGCCTCCTGAGTGCTGGAATTACAGGTGTCTGCCACCATGCCTGGCTTTGAGTGCCTATACTGAACCCAGAAATTTTCTTGTTGCTTTTACATATTTTTTTTTTTTATCTTTTCAACTCTATAGAGGAGAAAATAGAAGGTGGGAAGAGTCTACCATTGCCTGAGGACTTTGGAGCCAGAAATCAGTGGTAGATCTCCCACTTGAGAGCTCCGGTGTTCCCACCATATCCCCCTGCTTCCTGGAACCCTTCATCCTGCACATTTTATGTAATCCAAAGCCTAGTCCTCACAGTTCTGTGGCTTTCTCTTTCTTGATGCTTTAAGTAAAATAAAAACAAATCAACACAAAACTCTACACCTTTCATTTAAGATGGTGAGATTCAACTATCCCTAAAGGACAGTCAGGACTGAGTTTCACCCAGTTTGAGTTGGTTTATGGATTCTAGCACTCAGCTTCAATAGTCTAAATTTTCTTTTTTGAGATGATGGCCTTTTCCTCGTATTTCTGGAAGTTGCATAAATATGTTGATGTAAGAAGCTGTTTATAGATATCTGCATGTAAGAGAAGGTTAAGAAGACTCAGAGTGCTTTGAGTCATAACCAGCTTTGCTTCCATGACATCACTGCTTACGCAGATAGGATGAAAGTCATTTGTCCTAAGAGCCCCAAGGGGCCACTTGGAGAGATTCCAGAGGCTCACCTGCTTCTCCCACATCACAAAGGCAAAGCCAACTTCTGAGCTCCTTTCTGTCCAGCACTGCAGTTTTATTCAGCATAATCACCATCATTTCTTAAGTAGAAATGGGAGTATGAGCTATTATCAGAACACTCAAAATAGTAAATACAAAGAACAAGCAAATTAGGGAACTAATCTAAACACAGAGTAATTTTTTGCTTTAAGTAAAGGTTCAATGACATTTATATGGCAAGCTTCACAAAGGCATTTAAAATGTAAATTGAATAATAATAAAAACCTTATTTACTCAAAATATCAGGTGGCATATGATAGTTTGCATTCAGTAGGGATTTATCAGTATATTTCATAATTTATTTTGTCCTCACGACTATTTTGTAGGATGGGGCAAGTATTGTTCTTCATATTGTAGATAAGAAAGCTAAGGCAAAAAGAATGAAGTTCTTGGCCAAGGTCCCATCGCTGGAAAGTATCAAGGGCAAGAATAGCTGGCAATTCACCTGACCAAACATTCTCTTATAAGCATGCTGCTTTTTCAGGTTTATATTTTCCTTTGAGACAAAACTCAGATATTGAGAAACTATTCCAGAATGCATTAAAATTTCAAATGGAGAACTAAGCATACAAAATGATTTGACTCCCCAAGAGAGTAGGAGAGCTGTAAGTTTCTGTAAGAGCCCATCAGTTACCAATGAAGCTTTTTGTATTCATCAGAACTCTCCAGAGAACCAATAGGGATAGATTTATATCTCTTTCTGTATCTATATCTATGTATCTGTCTGTCTGTATATAAAGAAGTTTATTTTGAAACACTGCTCACATGATGGAGGCTAAGAAGTCCGGCCATATGCATTCTGCAATCTGAGACCCAGGAAAGTCAGGCCATTGTTTTAATGCAAGTCTGAACTCCTGAGAACCAGGAATGCTGAAGGTATAAGTCCTAGTGTGAGGGCAGAAAGCCAGGGTCCCAGCTCAAGTGTCAGGTAGCAGGAGAGATTCTCCCTTTCTCTGCCTTTTTGTTCTGTTTAGGCCCTAAATGAATTGGATGAGGGTTGGCCCTCTTTGAGAAGATTACCCATCACAAGATTATTCATCACACTTTTTTAAAAAACAAAGGATCCCAGCCAAACCATAAATATATTCAGGAAGAATTTCCAAGTGTAGATTTTCTTATTGTTTTAGACAAAACTGGAAGGCCCTAATATGGCCAAAGTAAGGCAGTCTGAGGACCAGTGAAAAGAGGCATAGATTTTCAAAGTGAATAACTTTTTTTCTCCAAGTTATAAGCCATTTTCTTCCAGGCAAGCTAATAAAATTAATGTGTGCTTATCCCCTCTAGCAGAGAAGAAAAAAGAGAGCCATATGCAATTGAAGATAATCAAGAATAAATTGTTTCACTTTAATACATATTTCTATATCAACATTGGAAATCTAGTCTATATGTTCATTCTAGAGTAAAGCTCCTCGTACCCAGCTGTAGTCATTAGACTGCTCCCCTCAGAAGTCTTCCACAGGTCTTCATGACCTCCTGAATTATATCATGCCCCTTAGCATGACACACACATCTCCATCATCCTACCCAAACTGCTCTTATCTCCTCTCCCTCCTAGGATCTGTGTGTCTACCAGGCCACAATAGTGTATTCACTTGTCCCTCAACTGAAATGCCCTTCTTTTTTCCCCTCCCTCAATATCTGTCTGCTATATAATCACCTTGCCTTACCTGTCATTGCAGAGTAGGCCCTGAGAAAGAGAATCCTGAGGTATAATCTGCATGTCACTGGCCATTATCACAGTGGTAACCACCAATACCTATTTTCTGGTTAGGACTTATTTTGGAGGAAACATGGGATTAACAAGAGCAAGAAACTATAAATTACAACCATGTCACTTTGAAAAAATCCATTTCAAGAAATGACAAGTAAACTATAGTTGTCCTTTGGTATCCATGGAGAATTGATTTCAGCACTCACCAGTAATAGCAAAATCTGTGGATGCTCAAATTTCTGATATAAAAGAGAATAATATTTACATATAACCTATGTCCCTCCTCCCATGGACTTTAAATCACCTCTGGATTACCCATGATTACTAATACAATGCTGTATAAATATATTGTTTAAGGACTAATGACAAGAAAAATCTGCACATGTTTAGGACAGACAAAACACTTTTTCCAAATATTTTCCATGTGTGGTTGGTGGAATCCATGGATGTAGGATTTATAGATATGGAGTGACTACTCTAATAAAAATAAAAATTGCAAAACGTGGGTTTAACAATGTGTTAAACACAACTGAATTCAAATCATATTAATGAGAGCTGGGGATTCAGCTCAGTGGTTCCGCTGCATGCCTTGCAAGCACAAGGTCCCGAGTTTGATTCCCAGTACCAAACCAAACCAAACAAAACAAAACCATATTAATTAAAAAGAAATCTATAACTCCACAAATTATAGTAATATTTCAGAACACAAAAGACAATGAGAAGATCTTAAGGCCAACCTGAAAGAGAAGCAGTTCATCTGCAAGACAATATCTCCTTACAGTTTAGTTCAGTAGATAAGAGTATGGGGTCATTTTGGTTGATGAGAACATGAACTATAGTGACTGGATTTAAACACTGGTTCTATCATTTGCAAGTATAGTACATTTTGGCAAATTACCTCTCTATGATTCAGTTTCCTCATCTGTAAAATACGATTGGTAATATTTTCAATTTCTTGTATTGCATGAAAAATCCACTTGCTTTTTCTAGATGGAAGCTTAGCATGAGTAAATACTAGACATTGTTAACAAAAGAAGCAACTGCACCACTGACAACTTTTCAGTAACAAGAACCTGAAAAAGATAGTTAACTGTTATAGTGTTCTTGTTTCTTTAAAAACTTAGAATTAATTTGAAATTTAAAATTTAATTTAACTTAATTTTTATTTTATTTCAGCAATGAACATTCACAAATTAGACAGTTGAACAGTTCTTGAAAAGAAAAGAGGAGTTCTCACCCTATCTTCTTACCTCCAACTTGTGCATAGAGGCAATCTCTGTTCATCCTTTTTTCTTCTTTTTATGATATTTACTGCTAAATATCATTATGTAGTTATTTTCCAGGTTTAGTTAATATGCATTCTCTCTGATGGAAGATGGGAACTAAGGTTTCTTATACATCTCCCCCACACATGCACACCTCTGCCTTCGTTTCCTGAAAAAAATTATATCATAGTATGTCTATATCTATTTTATTCTCTATATAAATGTTATTCACAGCTGAGCCATGTACTGTACTATGGTAATATTCCTTCTGTTACACAATTTCTTCTTCCCTAACATTTATCTTTTTGCTTGTCTATTTTTCTATGATTCTTCACTAGCTCATCCCAAACTCTCCAAAAGAAATATAAACCCCTTAAATGTGTGTGTCAGTTGATTTCTTGACTTTCTTGGAGATGTCTGGCTTAGAGTCTTTGAAATTCCTGTTCCAACCTGTATGAATTGTTTTCTAACCTGGCTGTGTATTAACATCCTGGTAGTTCTTCCCACATTTCTCCTGTGTTAGATTCCTTGCTTCTTAATTCTCTCTTGATTTAATTCTTATTTCAGGGGAGCGCATCCTCCAGTAGCTTTTTCATAAAGGGGCAAGGGCGATACATATTGGAAATGTCTGTAGCTACTTGGTCATATTTTTTGTGTCAAGGCCTGTCTTCAAATATGTAATGGTCACTGACAGTCATTCACAATCAAGAGTGAGGCTGTAGCAAATTGATTAGACACTCTATGTGAGTGAAAGGGATTCATTGCATTGTGGGCTTCACTGTCAAGTAGATAACAAGGCAGATACTCAGTTTGGGGGTTGGAAGATCCCCAACCATCTATGTCTGTCTACTTTTGTCCTAGGAAAGGGCAGTTTCCCCATAAGTGGAGGCTCCAGGGTCCTCTCTTGACAGGTATCCATCTCTCATTCTGGTAGATGAATAAGGGAAGGCACTGGGGTCCTTGTTTAGTGTAAAGACTGCTTTAGTTCCTCCCTAGCTTCAAAACACCACACTATGCACTGTACTGAAGGTCAGCAACCCCAAAGATACCACCTCGGTTTTCTTGTGAGAATGAGGAGGAAACTATCCCTAGTGGGAGAGGGAAGCTCTTACTCATGCTTTCAACCACTGCTCCTGAAGTTTCTCAAGAAATATTAATCAATAAATCAACTAATCAACGAGGAGAACACCCAGTCAATATTTCTACATGGAAGTTTTTAAAGCTCTTACTGAAAGTGTGAACTCAAACACATTTCTTAATTTCTCTGAGCTTCCTTTTCTTCATCTGTGAAATGAAAACTCCCCTAGAGCTTAAGTGTGAGGGTATGGTGGGATTAATGGACGTAAAGAGTCTGGCACAGTCTCCCTAGACCAAGGAGATCACTCAATTGTAGGCAGTACAGTAATCACGGTGGTAGTCAATGGTAATATCCTTAGCCTTCTTTCAGTGGACAGACAAGAACAACTCCCATTATCAGGTGCTTTTCTTGCATCCTTTATTCATGTTCTGCTGAATCCTAATAGAATTTCAGGGGTTCTACAATCTCTGCAAATTGCTCTTCACCCTACATTTCCCCTGAGTTCCCAACCAAATCAACAGAGCCTCCTCCTTTATTCTGGTCTCCATCCTGATGGATTAATGGGCAAAAGTGAAGACTTCAGTGATGTCACTCCAAACTCAAGGCTCAAGGTAAAATCGAGATACATGACTATCTTTTCTCCCTATTCCATACACAATTCCTTCATTCCCTAGGTCAGTGCCCTAGCCCCTCTACTTACACATACACACACATAGCCTGGCCCTTCTTCCTGTCCTTTCCAACCCCTGGCAAAAAAAGAGCCAAAGGGAACATTCTTGATTTCAATGTGTTAGAGAAAACTCCTAAGGCAAAATGAAGTTTCTCTTTTCAGCCATTTACCATTAGTCCTCTCTTGCCTTAATCTTTCTTCCCCTTCTCTCTCACTGTTCCTGTTTGGGTCTTGACCTACTTTGTTACAGGGCAGCCTTCCCTCTCCACAGTTAAGTTCTTCTCCTGAATTCTTAGTATGTGCTTTTTATCTCCACTTGGGCCTCTAGTAGGTATATTAATTATCTGTATCTCGAGGTATTTAGTAGGAAAGAGGAACTAGGGAAGTTGGGAATGTCTTAAAGTTAAGAATTTAAAATGTTCAATAGGTTAGAGATCTGGTACAGAATCTGGTGAAAAGCAGGATCCACTGTGCTTGACATTTGCCCCCAATCTGACATTTAGCATGCAGGACTCTAGTAGGGATTTTTTTCCTACTACATCCCTCGTTGAGTCTCTATTACTGAAAATATACCCAGTGAAATTTCTAAAGTGGGCCTTATTAATGGAAGTCATGGTCAGTTGAATTTTGGGGATCGACTTCTGTTGGGAATGATGCAAATACAAAGTAATTTGGAGATATGAGTGAATGAAGGACATAAGCTATATAAACAAGTTTTACCTATTAACTCCTTACTGTCTTGTTTCTGTTTTCAGCCACACACAAATAGGAAAGCTACACTTTGTCTTTGCCTTCTGCAGATGATCTTTTGTGAATACAGCCCTCAACTTATCCTTGAAATTCTCCCCAGCAAAGTAATAGAGAAAAGGATTGAAGCAACTATTGGCTGCTGCCATGGCCAATGTGATAACCACAGCTTTATGCAGTCCATCTCCACATGAATCCTTGTTCCATGTGATCAGGTGGAGGGTCCTCAGTGTATGATAAGGCAGGAAACACAGGAGGAAGATGATCAAGGCAATGATGATGGTGGTCAGTGCTTTCCTATGAGAAGCTCGCAAATTTGACTCTGGGATCTCCACCTTTAACAGGACCCGAATGACCAGCAGGTAACAAATGCTGAGAGTGAAGAATGGCAGCAGGAAGCCTACCACCAAGGCAATGTGGTTCATGATCAACAGCTTACCAAGCTTCTGAGAATCCAACTCCAAGCATGTTGTGATATTGTTCTTCAGCTCAGAACCACTCTTCAGAAGCATTGCTGCAGAAGCCATGATAAAGATCCATATGATCCCATATAGGGTCCAAGCACTTCTAAAGCTGGTGTCATGGAGAAGCTGGAGGTGGTGAATAGTGGCCAGGAAATGCACAACACTCAGCACAGTTAGGAAATAAATGCTGGTGCACATGTTGACATATAAGGAATAAGACATAATTCTGCATGCTAGGTCTCCAAATATCCAGTTGGAGCTGTTCAAGTAGTAGTGAGCCCTGAAGGGCAGAGTGCTTGTGAATAGGAGATCTGAGATGGCCAGGTTGAGCATGAAAACATTCGCAGATGTGGATTTCTCATAAGTCTGCAGGAAAACATAAAATGACAAGCCATTTCTCAAGGCTCCCCAGACAAATATTGTCAGGTATACAATTGGGTAAAATTCTTTCTTGAAGCTTTCAATCATGCAGTTCTTGCTGCTGTTGTTTGGTTCCATTTCTGATATGGAGTTGGCTAGAGAAGGGTTAAAAAGAAACAGACACAAAAAGTTATTTTGCACATTTCCTTTTTCCTTCCTGTGCATAGATTATCTATCTTTCTGGGTTTTAATGAACCAGGGAAAAATTTTCAAACTTTGAAACTTTAGTTGAAAAATGTTGTTTAAGAGTTCATATTGCATTATATTTCCTAATTTATAAAATGTAGAATAACCAATAATTTATTTGCCTAAAGCTGGAGTCCGAAACTTGAGAAACATTTGGCCTTGTGGACATGTTCACATGAGTGCCTTCTGTTAGAGCTACAGCCTGAATCTACTGTGCAGCAGATTTCTCATCAGCAACTATGGAGAGCAGAAAGAAATGGCATGACAGTCCTCAAATACTGAAAGAAAAGTCCTTCCAACCTAGAGTTCTATATCCAGCAAAAGTATCCCACAGATGAAAAGAAGAAATAAAGACACTCAGCAGGGTTGTCCCACAGAACACGCTGAATCAGGCTGCTGCAGATGGGCAGGTCTGCCCACGCCCTACTGAGGTCCTCATTCCTGCTGAATATGCCAAATCAGCCCGCTGCACACAGGAAGGTCTGTGCACGCCCTACCGAGGTCCTGAGTCACACAGAAGACACCAAATCACCCCACTGCAGACAGGCAGCCACTTGGTTCCACGCTACAAAGAGGCAGAGGACACCAGACCACCAGACCAAGGTACTGAGTCCCACTGCTCCCGGGCCAGAGGTAGGGGCTTCTGAGCAGCTGTCCCACTGCTCCTGGTCCAGAGGAAGGGGCTTCCCAGTCACCATCCCTCCTGCTGCTCCCAGCCCAGAGGAAAGGGCTTTTGGGTCACCATCCCTACTGCTGCTCCTGGCCCCTGTCCCACCTCACCCAGCTCAGAGGAGGTAATCCGTGCAGGCACTAACAGCCCCCCACCCCAGTCAAAATGAGAAAACACATAAATAAGTCTCAAAACCAGACTTCCAGATCACCTACAGCAACCCCAAAGGGAAATGAGATGGAACACTTTGATACTCAACCACCTGGACCCACTGAACTGGCAACAAAAGGGGATCTGGAAAAAATGAAATCAGAAATAATTTCTCAGATAAAAGGAGAAATTGTGAGCCTAGTGCAAGACATCATTAATAAATCTAGAGAGGGGCTCAAGAACATGATAGAATCCCAAAATAGGAAACAAATGGAATCCATAAAACAGATGCAAGTAGATTTCCAGGACATGAAAAACTCCACTGAAAGTCTACACAGCAGAATGAGCCAATGTGAGGACAGAATTTCAGATATAAAAGATAAGATTGCAATTAGTGACCAGGAAAAGAAAAATTGCTTCAAAATTCTAAGGGAACATGAGAAATCAATCCAGCAGCTGCTAGATGATGCAAAGAAGAATAAAATAAGACTGATTGGGCTCAATGAAGAAACAGGAGAGAGTGGAGATGACATAAAAAATCTCTTCACAGAAATAATGGCAGAAAACTTCCCAAGCAGGGGAAAAGAGCTTGACATACAGATAAGTGAGGCATGTAGGACTCCAAATAGCCTTGATCAAAAAAAATCTACACATAGGCATATAATTGTTAAGATTCCAGAAACTCAACAGAAAAACAAAGTTCTCCAAGCAGTCAGAGAAAAGAAACAAATCACTTAAAAAGGAAAGCCCATCAGAATCACAGCAGACTTCTCAACACAAACCATCAAGGCAAGAAGAGCTTGGAGTGACATATTCCAAGCCCTAAAAGAAAACAGCCTCCAACTCAGATTGATGTACCCTGCAAAACTATCTTTCAAAATGGATGGAGAAATAAGATACTTTCATGACAAAGAGCACCTTAGGAACTTCGTGAATACCAAACCAGCACTCCAAAGAATTTCACACAATATCCTAGGAACAGACATTGAGGATCACAACCCCAGGAAGCAAAGTAGAATGAACCCACCTGGCATGACAAGAAATTAAATGTAAAGGGGGAGAACCCAACAAAAAGAAAAAGTCATGGCAATGACAAGTCAATACGTTTCAGTTATAACCATCAATGTTAATGGTCTCAATTCACCAATCAAAAGAAATAGACTGGCAGAATGGGTCAAGAAGCAAAATCCAACAATATGCTGCATACAAGAAACACACGTAATTCAAAAGACACTCAGCAGATGGAAAACTCAGAATTTTTTCCCAGCATATTACTCTAAAAGGATGACCAAAGGAAGTTCTCTTAAAAGGAAGGATTTTATAGAAGAAGGAAACTTGGAACATTAGAAAAGAAGAAAGACCATGGTAAGCAAAAATGCAGGATAAATATAGTAGGCTTTCCTTTTTGAGTCTGGTATGTCTCAAAGAAACACTATAAAACTGATATGGTTTAAAATGGATGTTAGATGAATTATTGGTGTTTGAAATAAAAACTATAAACTTGTCTGATGTGGTTTGAATGGATGTAGATGAATTATTTAAGACAACTATATTATACATGAGGGAAGATAAAAAGACATAAACAGATAAAATTTCTGCAGCTCATTTGATGATGCTAATAGATTGTGATATGTAATGTTTACACAATGTAATAAGTATATATCATCAACTAAAAAGGTAATACAAAAAGTTACACTCAAAAACACTTCAGATGAATCAAAATGGAATTTTAAAAGTCTTCAGATAACCAACAAGAAGGCAATGAAAAGATAATAAAAACAGAAAAGAAAAATTAAAGTGCAGACTTATCCTTAATATATTAGTAATTACATTAACTATGAATGGTCTGAATATACCAACTAGAAGATAATTTGGCTGAATGGAATATAAAAATAAACAGTTATACAGTCTGCAAGAAACTTAACTCAAATAGCAATATTGCCAGGTTAAAAGTAAAAAGATAAAAACACATGTCATATATAAAGCGATACAGTCATCCTGGAAAACAATTTGGCAATTTCTTTAAAAGCTAAACATGAAACTATAATACAATCAAGTAATGGTATCCTAGGCATTTATCCTAGGGAAGTAAAAACTTATTTCACACAAAAACATATACATGAGTGATTATGTATAATATCCCCAAAATGAAATAGCTCAGATACCCTTCAGTGGTTTCACAAACTGTGGCACATTCATACCTCAGAATACTTAGCAGTGAAAGAGTGAACTACTGATTGGGCAACAGCTTGGATAAATCTCCAGAGAATTTTGCTATGTGAAAAAATAATATAAAAAATTACCTACATATGATTCCACTTATGTAACATCCTTGGAAAGACAAAATTATAGAAATGGAGGATACAGATTAGCAGTTTCTAGGAATTAAGATAATGAGGGTAGAAAGAAGGTGGATGCGACTATAAAAGGAAAACTTGAGGAATCCTGGTGGTGATGGATATGCTCTGTATCCTAAGTGTGTTAAGGTCAGTATCCTGCTGTAGTTTTGTGAGATGATACCATTGGAAGAAAGGATATAAGCAGTTTCCCTATTATTTCTTACAACTGCATACGAATCTATAATTATGTCAAAATAAAAAGTTTAATTTTTAAAGAAAGGTCTAGGGTTGCAGCTCAGTGATAGAGCTTTTGCCTAACATGTGAGAGGCCATGGGTTCAATCCCCAACACTGCTAAAAGAAGAAAGGAAAGAAGAGAAAGAGGGAAGTAGGGAGGGAGAAAAAGAATAAAAGAAAAAGGTATGGTTTACAGAGGACACTATGGATGACTGCAGCATTCCATCTAGAAAGAACTGCTCAATAGTTCTTGTTTTTAGAAAAATACTGAGATTTCACAAGGTCACCTTCCTCTCACACTCTATTCCTCACCAACATGTTCACATTGTATACCTTGAGAAGTGATCCCAGGAAAGATGGAAGAAGGCCCTCAGGAGCCTTGATGCAAATATAGTGAAGGCAAGTTGTTCAATATCTGTTTCTGGTGGTCTGGGGCTGCAGAGCAGTGACAGAAATTGAATTTCACCAAGATCTACCTGAAGTCCTTGCTGCCTTGAGCAACTATCTTCAACTAGTACAGACATCTGAGTTCGCTGTCCATGTCCATTACCATAATGACTGTGTATCACAAGAGAATCCCCCCCCACCAAGTTTCTAGATTCACAAAGCCATTTTTCTCTTTCATCATGGAAAGTTTCAGTAAGCATGCTATGGGCTCTGATTCAATTGCACGGAATCAACAGAGAACTAGGGTTGCTTTTGGTCTCTCAATAGGCCCAGTGGCCACTGCACAATCCTCTTGCCTAAGAGCTATTGCAGCTGCAGTGAGGCTGGTAAAACTGGAGCCAATTTATTCTAGAATCTCTATTAAAGTCAATAATTTCTCCAAATCTTTTTTTTTTTTTTTTTTTGGTATCAGTGATCGAACTTGGGTCCTTGGGCTTACGCAGCAGGCAATGAAACCACTGAGCTAAATCCCCAGCCCACTCCACATCTTTTATTGATAGGAAAGAACCCTCTGGACTTTTCAGCCAGCCACTTAATCTCCTAAGAAATTTGTTGATTTTTCCATTAAACATCACCACACATCACTATAACACTCCACCCAATGGTTCTCCTTTCACTGGCTATAGAAAAAGATGCACATGATTTTGTACTTCTGTTAGGTAACAACCCATATATTGCACAGATCTATAACCTCTTGAATGACTTTGATTCAATCTTGCTTGTTGTTGATTCATACTAGCAAAGAAAGTCTAAAAAGTGCCAAGTAAGTTATGCTATCACTGACTTGAATTTACTCTTGGAATGTAAACTTCTCCTAGAAATAAAATAAGTTTTGATAGCTAAATTAATTATGGTCACTCAGACTTGCCAGCTGACAAAAATAAGGGTTATTTATACTGATTTAAGGTGTATGAATTTAGATGAGCCAATGAATTCAAAATAGTTTAGAAATTGTGATCTTTCGATACTACAAAAACCCTTATAATAGACAATGAGTTAAGGAACCTTGAGTTGGTTTACCTACAGAGTGATCCCTAATAAAAGCAGAGGTTAGCCAAACTGTTTCATGATATTCCTACAATAGCAGAGACAAAGTGACAATGATATTAAACCAGGATTGGTGAGATAATTTAAAACGTACTGCCAAGAATGTACCAACACATCCCCTAGCTGTATCAACACAACCCCAAATAAAGATGTGAAAATAGAATATGAAAAACCTAAGCTTATTGACCCTTTTACATTTCTCCTATAGCTCTATGAATATGTTCTGGTTATTGTTATTTCCAAAGTGGGGTAAGTCTTTTCCTTGCTGGAGAGCTGCGTCAGTAATGGTAGGAAAAAAAATGCTTCATTTTGCTTTCTCATTTGAGGAAACCTTAATTGTTCTCTCTAGAAATATAGACACATGTTTCATTGGCACAATTATTAAGGAATAGTAAAATGTTACCTTTTGCATAGAAACTTCTCTGTCTTTATCATCTACAAGCATCAAGAAAAGTAGTGAGAACTAAGGTAATTCTAAGGCCCTCAATCTACTTATGCTCACTATAATCCATTTGCCTGACCACAGTAAGATCAATCTCCTACAGGACTCACAAATAATCTGTTTCCACCTCATGCACTGGGAATTACTGAATCTATCTTCTTACAGCATAATGAGATGACTGCAAAAAACTTGCAGTTTTAGAAGATCCACCTAAACACCTTCTGTGTGATCTGAACCCTAGCTATCTGGTCTTTTAGAAAAGACATCAGGCAAAAATACTTGAGCCTCAATGGAAAGGATCTCATTCTGACAAAAGCAAAACTCTCTAGTGCACTTTATTCAGATATCAGAAACTATTCTGAATTTAACTTATTTCTGAGAAAATTCGATAACTGGGTTTTAAAAAATACTCTAAAAATACATTTACTTCTACATATCCCTTCTAATATTTAAGTTCCCCTTGTATAATTAATCCCAAATTTCAGTCTTATAAACATGGACCCTCAACAAAATACTTCTGCTGAAGTTCTTAAAACCCCATCAGGAATAACTAATCCTTTAGGAATGGTGACAAATATGGGGCCTTTTCGGGATTAAAATAGTCAATTTCCTTCAGAGATGATACATCAGCCTGCTTTGCTGTCCATCTTAAGTGACACTCACCACCAAAGACAGAAAAAGACACATTCCTGTTGCAATCAATAATTTTTAACGCCTGTAGCAATATAGTCTTCCCTACTAGGAGAGTTCTTATGTAGACATCAAGCTTCCACTCATTTGTTGCACGTTAACTTATTCTGTGTATTCTGGACAATGTTAGAGAATTTCAGCTGTTTTCCACTACCATCCCTTTCTAAATCATGTTTTCTCAAAAAGAATGCAAAGAAACCTTCAAAAGAGGCAAGCACAAGCTACTTGAGTGAACTCTCAGAGGGTGGCCTGACTCCCTGTGTTGCACATCTTGCAACTGATGACTACCAAAGCTGGAACAATGCAACCAGAGAGGATCATCCAAATTTTATCTTTGACAACTTTTTTTTCTGGAGGTACAGATTTAAATTTTAATTCATTAGGAAATGTTATTGTTTAGATCCAAATCTCACATGTGTACAAATTGGTTGGATTATGGGAGCACTAATCTATGAATGAGTTCAGCAGCTGAGTGTGCTGTTAGGAGGTGGGGCCTGGTTACAGGCAGGTCACTGGGGGTACATCTCCCCTCCCAGCTCCTCTCTGCTTCCTAGGTGCCACAATATGAGTAGCTTTCCTCTGTCAGGTCCTCCCTTTATGCCCTTTCTTGTTTGACCCTTTCAAACAAGGACTGGAATTTCTGAAAATGTGAGCCAAAATAAACCTCTCCTTTAAGATATGGATGTCAGGGGCCTGGGATTTAGCTCAGTGGTTTCGCCGCCTGCTGCCCAAGCACAAGGACCCGAGTTCAATCCCCGGTACCAGTAAAATAGGAATAAAAGGTCCAAAGGGGTAGGGGTAGTGGGAGGCACAGGGGAAAGGAAAGAAGGGAAAGGAAAAATGCTGAGAAATGGAAAAAATGGAAATAAAGTCTTTGTAAAGGGAAGGGTGGAAGGGGTGAAGGGAGGGCTAGGAATGGGGAAAAAATAAGAACCAAGATGCATTATATAAAGGTACAATTCCCAATGAGAAATGTAATTGTGTTGTATACCTACAATGTACCAATAAAAGAATTTAATACAAAAAAAAGAGATATGGATGTCAGATATTTTGTCACAGCAATGAGAAAATGACCAAGACAAGACAAGCAGAATTGTCATGGATGACTACATTGTCCCTAATTTATTTTAGCTAGCCAGAGAGAAGTTTATGTTAGAGTAAACACTTCTGACTGCACCTGCATGAATACTACAGAACTGCACAAGACTATGGAGGAAAAACATCCTGGATATCTAGAAAACAACAGGTGGATTTGGGGATGGAAATTTGTATCTCTGTTTTCAGAATTTGTTATAAGAACAAATGACCATATTTGCTTCCCTGAATTCCACTTCCAAATTACCTAACACAAGAACAAATTCTTTTTTTTGTACCTTTACATGATGTATCTTAGTTCTTATTTTTTCTCCATTCCCCTGCCCTCCCTTAAACCCCTCCATCCCTCCCTATTTACAAAGACTTTGTTTCTGTTTTTTCATTTTCTCATATTTTTTCCTTTCACTTCTTTTCTTTCCCCTACCCCTACTACTTCCCCTTCCCCTTTAGACCTTTTCTTCCTATTTTACATTATCAATTATACATTTTGATCCTTATTTACACTTTTAATTTCTCACACCAGAGAAACTATTCAGTGTCTACACGTGTGTCCTATTGATTTCTCTTAAGAGTATGGCCTCAATGTGCATCCATTTAGCTATAAATGACTCTAGTTTCTTGTTCTTTGTGGCTGAATAGTACTCCATTTTATAAAAAAAAAAAAACCCAAACTTCACATCTTCTTTATCCAGTCTCCAGTTGCTGGGCAACTGGGCTGTTTCCAAGCTTTAGCTATTACAAAACGTGCCACTATAAAGATGGGTGCTCATATATTGCTGTGGTATGATTCTTTTAATTCTTTTGGGAAGATACCAAGGAATAGCTGGGTCAAATGGAATCTCTAATCCTAGTTTTTTGAGGTATCTCCACACTGATTTTCACAGTGGTTGAACCAGTCTGCACTCCCACCAACACTGGAGAAGGGTTCCTTTCTCCCCTCCAGCAACCCCTCCAGCAGTTGTTGTTGGTTGATTTCTTGGTAGCAGCCATTCTTTCTGGGGTCAGGTGGAATCTCAGTGTTGTTTTCATCTGCATCTCTCAAATGACTAGCGATGACCATTTTTTCCTATGTTTATTTGCTGCTTTTACTTTTTTGACTGAGAAATGTCTGTTCATTTCAGATGCCCATTTTTAAATTGGGTCTTTATATTTGGGGGGTCTGATTTTTTTTTTTTTAGTTCTTTATATATTCTAGATAATAGTCCTTTGTCTGAGGAATAGCTGATAAAATTTTTTCCCATATTTTAGGTTGTCTCTTAGCTCTGTTGGTGGTTTCTCTTGCAGTGCAGAAGCTTTTTAGTGAGATCCTAGTTGTTGACTCTTTGTGCTAGTTCCCACACTACTGAGATTTTGTTCATAAAGTCTTTTCCTATGCCAATGTCTTCAAGAGTTCTACATAACTTATCTTCCATCAAGTTTAGTGTTTCTGTTTTAATATTTAGATCTCTAATCTGCTTTGATTTTAGCTTAGTGCATAGTGAAAGATATGGGTCTAGTTTTAATCTTTGGCAGGTTGAAATCCAGTTTTTCCAACACCATTTATTAAATAGGCTACCTTTCCTCCAGTGAAGATGGTTGGGTCCTTTGTCAAAGATGAGATGGCTGAGTATCTCTAATGCTGTTTCTGCATCTTCTAATCCAATCCACTGATCCTTGGGTCTGTTTCTTTGCCAGTAACATGCCGTTTTTATCACAGTGGCTTTGTAGTATAGTTTCAAGTTGGGGATTGTGATACCCCCTGTCATGTTTCTATTGCTTAGAATTGCTTTAGCTATTCTAGGTCACTCCTGGTTCCAATTGAATATTTGGATTGTTTTCTCTAGTTTTGTGATTGCATTGAATCTATACAGCAGTTTTGGAAGTTTGGCCATTTTCACTATATTGGTTCCTCCTACCCAGGAACAAGGGATGTCTTTCCATTTTCTTATATCCTCTTCAATCTCTGTTTTCAGACTGCTGTAGTTTTCAATGTAGAGGTCTTTTGCTTCCTTTGTTAGGTTGATTCCTAGATATTTCATTTTTTTATGTTACTGTGAACGGAATTATTTCCCTAATTTCTCTCTCAGTGAGTCTGTTATTTGTGTACAAGAAGGCTATTGATTTTTGAGTGTTGACCTTGTATCCAGCTACTCTACTGAATCTGTCAATTAAGTCCAGAAGTCTTTTGGCAGAGTTTTTCAGGTCTTCTATGTAGAGAATCATGTCATCCACCAAATAATGACAGTTTAATTTATTCCTTTCCAATCTTTATTCCGTTCCCATCTTTATTCCTTTTATTTCTTTCTCTTGTTCTACTTGCTGTGGCTAATGTTTCCAGAACTATATTGAACAGGAGTGGTGACAGTGGACATCGTTGTCTTGTTCCTGAATTTAACATGAAAGGTTTCAGTTTTTGACCATTTAGTATGATGTTGGCTGTTGGTTTTTCATAGATAGCCTTTATCAGGTTGAGGTAAAGAACATCTATTCCAATTTTCTGTAGGGTTTTATCATGAATGGGCATTGGACTTTGTCAAATGCTTTTTCTGCATCTGTTTCAATGATCATATGGTTTTTGTCCTTGGCTCTGTTAATATAGTGTATTACATTTATTGATTTATGTATGTTGAATTATCCTTGCATCCCTGGGATAAATCTGACTTGGCCAGTGTGTATGATCTTCTTGATGACCCTCTGTATTCTGTTTGCCAGTATCTTATTCAGGATTTTTGCATCTATGTTCATTAGGGAGATTGGCCTATAGTTCTCTTTTTGGTTGGGTCTTTCTCTGCCTTTGGAATCAAAGTAACAATCACCTGCCTCCAGGAATGAATTTGGAAGTATTGCTTCCCTTTCAATTTCACTGAAGAGTTTAAATAGTAGTGGCAATAGTTCTTCTTTACATGTCTTGTAGAATTCAGCAGTGAACCCACCAGGACCTGGGCTTTTCTTTGTTGGTAAATTTTTTATTACATTTTCAATTTCACTCATTGTTATTGGGGTGTTTAGAATTTTTATATCTTCTTCATTCAACTTTGGTAATTCATATGTATCTAGGAATCTGTCTATTTCTTTTGTGTTTTCCATTTTATTAGAGTCCAGGTTCTGAAGGTAGATATTGATGATCCTCTGGATTTCTGCTGGATCTGTTGTGACTTCAACTTTTTCATTCCTGGTTGCATGGATTTGAGCCTTTTCTTTCCTTTGCTTAGTAAGCTTGGTTAAGGGTTTATTGATTTTATTTATTCTTTTGAAATACCAACTCTTTCGAAATACCAACTCTTTCGATTTGTTGATCTTTTGTATCATGCTCTTGGTCCCCATTGCATTGATTTCTGCTCTTATCTTCATAACTTCCTCCCTTGTACGAGCTTTCAGTTTGTTTTGCTCTTCTTTTTCTAGGAACTTGAGGTTCAGCATTAGGTTGTTGGGGTTTTTGTTGTTTTTTGTTTTGTTTTGTTTTTTTGGTACCAGGGATCAAACTCGGGTCCTTGTGCTTGCACAGCAGGCAGAGAAACCACTGAGCTAAATCCCCAGCCCAGCATTAGGTTATTTATCTGAGTTCACTCTGTTTTTCCTAGTATGGGCATTCACTGCTATGAATTTCCCTTGTAGAACTGCTTTCATTGTGTCCCACAGATTCCTATATGTTGTATTGGCATTATCATTTAATGTACAAATTCTATAACAATTCCTAATGCCCTCTTCCTCAGACACCTCAGTTTCCATTTATTTTAATTTAGAATCCTTAATATGGAGAGAACCCCTTTAATGATTAGGAAGTATAATATTTCCTTACTTATAAGTATTTGGGAGTACACAGCATTCCTGGGGGCCACACACAGAGAGGTCAGTGAGTACAGACAGGGAGAGAGAGACAGAGGGACCCAGGGGCCAGTGCATTTTCTTGGTTCAGTGCTTCCCATTGGGGAATTCTAATTAGTGGCTCTAAAGCAAGTAGACATAAGTTCCAGGAACAACAGTGGGTATGTCATTATGACATATCTTCACAGTCCATCTAGAAATAATGGTCAGCAAGGCCAGTCAAGTGGGATGTATTAGCTATCCTATAAGAAGGTGGTCACCAGGAGGAGAGAAAGCTGGTTTGGGAGAAATCTAGATTGCCCACATTGAAGACTAGGAAGGTGGGGTCTAGAACTGTCAAGAGTAACTGAGTCCTGTTTCTGATGTGAGTCAACATAAAATTGTAAGAATTTTCATCACTAATGGAATGCATTCTCCCTGGATACAACCCAAAGATCCAAATTTGTTCAATTATAGGCATGATCATAATGGCCCTTGACCCGAAAACATTGACCCTTGAAAATCCATATAGTGGTCTGAAGAATAAAAAAGGTACAGTAGTTAATTTAGTGTACTTAAAGAGATGATTTATAAATGTATTTCAATGCATCAAAAGTTTTTCAATTCTTCAGAGACCCATATGAGGATAAAACTGTAAAACACAGTTGATGTGAAAATGATGTCAAGAACAAAAGGTAAGAAAGGGGTTTTTCTTTTGTTTTGTTTCTTTAATTTTGCATTTCCCAAAGTATCTTTCACAGGACATGAATCCCATGGGATGCAAAGGCTCCTATGGTCAAATAAGTGTGAGAAATACAGTATATTAGTCAGTTTTCCAGTTCCTGGAACACAATATCTAATATCCACATCTTAAAAGTGGAGAGGCTTAATTTATCCCACCATTTCAGAGGATTTAGTACATAGTCAGTAGGCTCCAAGGCAGGAGTGGTGGCAGGGTGTAGTGGAAGAAAGCTGCTTAGGTCATGGCAGATGAGAATCAGAGCAGAGGAGCAGCACTAGAGAGGAAGGGGCAAGGGACCAGATATAGACCGCGAGGTCATGCCTCTGTGACCCACCCAGACACACCAGAGGTATGCTCTACCAATCCCCTGGGTGGATCCCAAAGCAAATCAAATTGACATTCCACCTTAACTTCTATATTCCACCCCTTGTCCACTCGAAACTGAAACACATATCTTTAAACCATATTTAATATCTAAAAAAGACAATAGTAAGTTTTTATTTTCTCTAATACAACTATCCTGTTTAAACTGGAATCACAAAATTCCCCTCCTCAAAGTATGAACAGTTCCAGTATTTCTCAAATGTTCAAGTCAAAGTATCTTCTGAGACCCAAGGCAAATTGTGAACTTCTATAAGAATAAAAAACAATTCACATAATCTTAAAGTACAGTGGCACAGAGGAAAGATTCCTATTCCAAAAGATATCAACAAGGAAATATAAAACAGTTGCACCAAAGCAAAACCAATACCCAACAGAGCAAACACTAAGTTCTATAGCTTCATGTCTAGTATCCAGGGCACATGGTCATAAGATGTGAACTCCAGGAGGCTTGGGCACCCCCACCTTTATAGCTTGCTCATTGCATGTCCTCTTTTGGATGGACTCTTTTCACTGCCTTTAGTTTTCCTCAGCCAGTGTTCCATGAACCTGGCATCTGCAACTTCCTGGGGTCTCCACTGTACCTTTGGCTTCATACCCACAGCTTCATGCATTACCTTTTTAGGGGCTCATTGCCAAGCCTCCTAGGCCTTCCTTTGAAATCTTGGTGGAATCTTGTCTGACATCACAACACT
The DNA here is from genome assembly GCF_000247695.1 of Heterocephalus glaber. The sequence goes on along the minus strand of NW_004624748.1, from coordinate 6,028,242 downwards.
TTAATTCTTCACACAGATAAAACCAGCATAATGTGGAGTGAACAACACCAAGGTCTGTTGTTAACAGTAGCAGTAGTTGGGCCACTTTAGACCATGGCTGCAGTAGCCTCTGTGCCTGGATAACAGAGCATGGTGAAATGAATTCTGGAGAACTAATTTCCTAGAAGTCCTTTCTCAAGCAGAGGTTGCAGAGAATCTCTTCTGAAATGAAAAGTTGCCACTTTTAAACTTGGAATGGATGGTGTCTTGCTGATTTCTGAGACAGCATCAATGTATCTTTCTTCTTGTTGCAATACAAAGTACTTGATTTACTTTTAATCTTGCTAATCTCTTCAGCAACCATACCTCCTTTCACCCCAACTTTACACATGGTCCCTTTTGGACCAAAATTTAAGTTTTTCAAAATATTTTGTTCATTTTTTGCCCATAATTCTCACTATAACTCTGGCTAAAAGTAGCCAGCAGTATCCATGCCATGGCCTGAATGTTGGGCTGCCTTTGAATTTCCTCTGCCAGAAGAATTAATCCACTGCCCTTATTCTCAGTCTCCTGAAAAGTCTCAGAGCATAGACAAAATGTAAACTTTTATTTGCCTCTAATTCAATTGCTAATGAAGTCATTGTTTCCAGTTTAAACCTTCTGAGCCTGCCTTTTATTGTCCACATTCCTACTGGCAATTAGATCTTTTGACCTCCAACCAGAATTAGCCATCAAGTTTGGCTTATAGCATTTTAAGGCTTCTCTAGTCCCCATCTGCAAACCTTTCCAAATTCCTCATGTAAATCAGTTCCAAAGGCTTCCAAATCACATGATCATGTACAATCACAGTCATAACCCCACTTTCAGTACCAATTTTCTGTATTTGTCATCTTTCCCACTGCTAGGACACAATACTCAATACCCACAACTTAAAGGAGGAGAGGTTTAATTTACCTCATGGTTTCAAGGGATTCAGTACATGGTCAGTAGGCTCCAAAGAAGGATCATGAGTATACATTTGGAGATCTCCATTCTACTGCAACAGGTGCATCTTTTGCTGCTGTCATCTGTGGATGTCAGTCTCCAGTTTATATAGCTTTCTGACACAGACTTATACCAAGGGCTCTGCAGGGAGCTTCCAGGCCTTTGGTCTTGGACTGGTGCAGTATCCTTGATCTCTCTTGTTCCATGGCTTCTAGCTTCTTGAATGGACTGAGAAACTACTAGATTCTCTGGCTCCTTAGTGTGCTGATGGAGATCCTCTGTAGGTTCTTCTGCTTCTAATCCTCCTGTAAGCCTATCTAATAAATCCCCTCTAGAATCCTCTAGAGACTTCTAAACAATATACATAGCAAGCTTTAGTATCCTTCTCTTGGAGATTTTAAAAGCTGTATGGGGTCCTCCAAAAAAAAAACAACCCTGATTTATATAGATTTTCCCTCCTTCTGCTTGATTGTGAAAACATATTAACACATTCACACATCTCCTAAAATCAGTATTCTACACAATCTTACTTGGGAAATATTGACATTATTGTATAGTTCATCTGGAATATGATTTTGATAGAAGAAAAAAGGAACCCTTACGTTATGGGCCAGATCAACTAGCAAAGCACTTTGGGAGTGTGAGATTCAAATATTTGGAGTCATGGAGCTCTAAGCATTTGCTTTTGGGTAAATTAGCATTTCTGAGCATCCCTAATTCATTTGTAAAATGGGTATTGCTCTAGGTGTGCAAGACTACTCAACCTACTCAGCGAAGTACTGCTAGCTGGCTCAAAATTACAAAACTATTTTCTCACACTTCGGGGGTGGAGTACAAATCTGAAATCAAATTGTCAGCAGAGCCTTGGATCCTTTAAAGGCACAAAGGAAGAATCTTTTCTTGTATCTTTTAGCTTCTGGTAGTTACCAGAAATCCTTTCCATTCCTTGGCTTGTAAACACATCATTCCAATCTCTTGACTGTCATCAGATAGTGTTTTTCTTCTGTCTTTACATCATCTTCTCTCTCTATGTGTTTGCATCTCCTCCTCTTTTAAGAGGTTTTATATTGTGCTTAGGGCACACCGTGCTCCAGATAACCTCATCTTAATATTATATCTGCAAAACCATATTTCTAAATAAGATTATATTCATAGGTACCTGAGTTTCAACTCTAATATATCATTTTGTGAGACATAATTTAAACCCAAACAGAAATCTGAATTGTCTATTCCATAGAAGTATTGTAAGGGTTGGGTATGTGGCACTGTGTGAGTGATCCCTAGCTGCTCCACATGTGATGATGACAACAACTCACATTTATAAGAGGTGTAAAGAGTATACTTCTTGATATTTTCTACAAAGGTACACTCTACAGAAATATTGATTATTCTCTGGTTATTCTGATACGTTTATAATGAAAACCTCTCAAGACTACTCTGCTCCTTTGTCCTAAGTGTCTATGCCTTCCAGGGAACCCTTTGATAACTCGGACTTTAGAGCCAGGCTTCTATTAGACTCTTAGAGAACATTCATATCTAAGAGGCCAGAGAAGGGTCTGAAAAGTAGAAATGGGTTAAATTCTTTAACCATGAAGACCACCATTTGTTCCATCCAAGGTTCAACAGAGCTTGTGAATTATAATGAGAAGGACAGCCTGAGAGGGTCAGGCAAACCTACTTCTGGGATGCTGTCAGCTACAGATGTCCCTTATCATAGGCAGGGCATTGAATCCAGCAAGTATGATCACAGATAAAAGATCATCAACAAAGATGGTAATAGGTAATTTACCAAGGAACTGAGTGGGGGCAAGTAGACCCATAACAGATCCTAGATACCAGGACTCCTTGAGCAGCTGAGAAGAAAATAAGAACTCACTGGGAAGGTCAGTCTTCAAGAGAGCAAGCCCCTTTCAACTAGGTCACAGTATAAGCAAGGATTTGGGACTTGGGAGGAGGCCTGATCAGTGCAAGCAGGCCCTGAGTCCTTGAAAGCCTGGGTGCTAGAGAAAGCCTTGGACACAGAGACTCAGGCCAGGGATGCCCAGACAGGTGTTCATATCCCCAAGTGAATTTGTAACCAAATCTCGGGTATGAGAAGCCCAATTCTAGAATGAGGCACAAGAAATCAAAAAGATTTCAACACCATGAGTAACGTTGCATTCTAGAGTTGCTTTGAATCTTGTCTAAGGTTGGGGTTTGTTCTAAGTCCCACAGGGCTGCTGTGGATGAAATGGAATGGTGTGGATGTGGTTGACAGCTGTCAAACATCACCAATTGTAGGGAGAAGATAATTACAGAAGCTGAAGGCTTTGATACCAAGAGTATCATATTCCCTGAAAAGTTAAAGAAAGAAAACTCACATCATCCTTTCCAGAAACATCACATAGCTAAAGGCCACTGGCAAAAAGCAGGGCCATTCCAAATTTAAAATTCCATTCAGTTCAACGTTTTCTCTTGAGAAATCTTTAAAATATTTTCATTATTCTTTTTCTGCCCATGTAAAATTCATTTGACTACCTCACACTGCAACATTTCACTTGACTGAAAAAAAAATTAAGAGGAAAAAACTGCCTGCTAGATATGACTGTAAAAACCAACCAGACCAATTAAGTATGTGACAGGAGACTGAGAAATACATGAAGAAGTAAATTCAAGGGAAACTGGGAAATAATTTGGCTGCAGCATTTCCACTGTGTTAATGGGAAAGGACAAGCATCCGCAGTTTAATGTGCTGAGGGGGCTCAGAACCAAAAAAAGGATCTCACACAACTTTACTGGGAATTAAACAATGAAGAAGAAACAGGGAACAGCAGCAGCAGATGGAGATTATATGTTTGAGTTACGAAGAAAATTGAATGCACTGTGTGACCAGTTAAGAGGATGACACAGTTTATGCAAATGTTTTCATGGCCATGGCAAAGCTGCAGCTATGCCAAAACTTCACAGAAGTTATTTTTATTTGTCTTTGGTAGAAATATCTTTTGATGCATTTGGATGGGATCATTAGACCTTGTTGCAGAGTCTTCCTTTCCCCTACCCATCTCCTTTGTTGACAGTAAACTTGTACCCAAGGGTGTGCTCAGACTTTAGATATGGACCTATGTTCTACCTGAAGAAACCTGAAAGAACCAAGCACTCAGACACATTGACTTAGACATACAACAGCAATATACTGGTGCAACTGATGTGCAAATAGAAAGAAAGCTTCCCTGAAGTGGTCCATTGCTAAATAAGGAGCAGATAATCTTCCAGAAAACAGAGGTTGGTGCAGGATGCATCATCTTTGTGAGGAATTAACAATGGGATTTTGTGTAAAGCAGCCCCGAGGGAGAGGGTAGCAGCATCCACCCCATCAGAAAGAGCGAACTGGTTCATCTGCTATGTTATCATCCTCTCTGGTTGATACTAGGTGATGTTCTGAGTCTTCTGCTTGATGATTTTCCTTGGAACTCCTAACTTCCACATTGAGAATCTCAGGGCCCTTGGCTGTCTGATTGCATCAGCCACCCTGGCTGCTCCTCACTTCAAGCCACCCAGTCTTGCTGCTCAGGGGCTCTGGAAAAGTAAATTCCCTCTTCTAGCCCACCCAACTCCAGACACAGGTGCTCACTCATGCAACAAGGAGCAGTGGGGAACTATACTTCATTCAAAGCACTGTGTCAAACAGTGTGTATAAACTTAATCCTCAGTAGCCCTTGGTACACTTACTTGATAATAGCTCCAGGTGCTCTGATATGATCATTTCTTAGATGAAAAAATCAAAGTGCAGAGACATGGACTAGCTTGTGTGCTCAAGTGCCCTTTATAGTTAGCAGCAGGACAACACTTGAGGTGTCCTGTTACCTCTCAACCACAAAGCCATCTTGAGAGCTGCATAGATATAGGCCCTGTGTATAGCAAACACATCTCCAGGGTGGTGAGTTGCACATGTGAACAGGCAAAGCTGTGAAGTCAGAAGGGTCATCAGAAAGAAATGTGGAGTGCTATGACAATGCATGGGAGCTGGGTGCAGTGGTGCATATCTGTAGTCCCAGGTCTCTGGGACGCCGAGGCAGGAGGATCACAAGTTCAAGCCCAGCCTGGGCAACATAGTGAGATCTTGTCTCAAAATAAAAAATTTTAAAAAGGTTGGGGACGTAGCTCAATGCAAAGGCCCTGTGTTGAATCCCCAGTACTGGAGGGGGGAGTGGGGAAGAGGAGGGAAGTGGAGAGAGAAAGGAGAGAGACAAAGAGAACAGGAGGGGAAGCAGCCAGCTGGGGCAAATAAGGGCAAATTTCTTTGAGATTCTGAGGCTCTCAATTGGCCTCAGGATGGATGACTGGCTAAGGAGAAAGTATCAAGGATTCCAAGTAGATAAATAGGATGCAGGAAGGCCCAAAGTGGAAAGCACATGGCAAATTTTGGGAAGAATGACTAATACTGTAGTCTAGGAGATGTGTACAAAGGGACAAACAAGGGCAGAGAAAGAATGGTTCAAGAGGGATCTGGGCCCTTTCTAAGGAGTTTGGAGTTTATCCTGAAGGCAAGGGACCCCCCCACACCAAATGTGAGGAGCAGATCTGCATTTTAGAGAGGTGATTCTGGCTGTAGATGAGGGAGGCCAGCCTGGGTGCAAAGAAGAGGGTCAGTATCCCCTTGTGACTGTCCAGAGCAGGGTAAGTGAGCAGACCTAGGTGGAATCAAAAGGAGAGAGAAGACCTGATTGTGGAAGGACCGGATATGGAAAGTCAGGGAAAAGAGGAGATGGGGGTCCTGTCAGGTATTTTGAGAGGAAAGTGGTGTCTTTTATTAATAAAAGGAACAAATAAGAAAGATGCTGTTTGGCAGAAAGAAATAAGGAGCTCAGTTTGGGTCATTTTGAATGTGAAGCATTGATCAGACAAGTAGAATTGTCCCACTGCAGTCTAGAGCTGAATTTGATGGAGTTAGGGCTTGATGGAAGCTGAGCCATAAGCAAGGATGAGGTTACACAGGGGTATAAGAAGAGAAGAGGAGAGAGGGTTAAGGAAAATACTTTGGGAAAAATCTACAATTATGGGACAAACATAGAAAACAGGAAGCTGGAATGATGATGGAGAAAGATTGGCCAAATGGTAAGAGATGAACAAAGAACACAATGCCAAGAGAGCAAGAGCAAAACTGTTTTAAGAAGGAGGGTGTGGCTGATTGAGATAAAAAGCACAGGAGGATTTAGCAACAAGAAAGTTATCAGAGATAGAAGGGTGGGATGCAAACCCAAAGTCAGGAAGCTGCTACAGGGGCAAGTAGCAGCTGACGGTAACCACAATAAAGGAAGAGGCTGCTCTCAAGTTCTGTGGTTGCTGCAGTGTTTATTGCTGGAGGAAGTTTGAGGGAGGGAGTGAGGACATGATCCTTCTCTCTGGAGAACCTCACTTCTCTCCCTCATATGGCTTTAGGCTTTCCCTCTTATCATCTCTCCTCTCTCTTCAAACGTCACACCCAAGTCATGGTATAGAATGTACAGACAATGGACCTTATCTGTGAGGAACATGTTCCAAGACCCTGAGTGGCTAGAATCTAGTTCCAAGGTCAGCAGGTACTATGTTTTCCCCATATGCTCCACAGGATTGTCACATAGTACCAGAGTTCATTTGTCTTTCCCTGTTTTGTGCCCTGGCTCGAATTTGTATGTTTACTCTTATACTTTGATGTTATTATTAAGTAAAACAAGGATGACTTGAACGCAAGAACTGCAATATTAATACCAAGATCTGATAACAGAGACAACTAGTAAATGACTTACAGTCAGGTAGTGTATACAGCACGGATATGCTGGACAGAGAGGTGATTCACAACTTGAGGGACATGAGGTGGAACAGCAGAGGACTTCCCCATACTGTTCAGTATGGCCCAGAAATTAAAACTTATTTCTGGAATTTTCCATTTAATTTTTTCACTGAGGATAAGGGGTTACTACTAGACATTCTATTACAGTGGTGGTGAACGTTGGCAAGTGTGCCACAGCTGGCACACGGAGCCCTCTCTGTCAGTATGCGAGCTAAGTCATCCTAGCATTTCCCCAGCAGCTAAGCATTGGATAACAGTGCACATAGAGGCCATACATGTACTCAGAAAGGAGTAACAGCACCAGGCAATGACATCACAAGCTTAACTCATTAGCGCTGAATCATCCAAGCTTTTGCATGGCTGGTCAGTGAGCTGTCATGTTGCTTGGACTAGCTGTGAGTTTTAATACATTTGTTTTAATAACACAAGACTTTAGTTTTGAGTTTTCTTATGAAGAATTGAAATTTAATATCTAAGATTTAGCAAAGAGATGTTCTAATTAAGAGACTGAGATTCTTTTAATATTGTGCTGTTTCCCAGCATATTTGAATCTGCAGCATCATATTTAGTTGTTTGTGAAGAATTTATAAAAATAAGAGCAAGATATATACATATATATATCTCTTTGGACTGGCTGCGGTTTTTGCAGAACCCCCCACAAGGTAGGAAATACACTCAGATGCCCTTTTCAGAGTAGCCAAAAGCTAGTGGTCAGGGCCGGGGATTTAGCTCAGTGGTTTCACCACCTGCTGCGCAAGGGCAAGGACCCGAGTTCGATCACCAGTACCAAACAAAAAACAACAAGCTAGTGGTCAATGGAACATTGACCCTTGCACTGGTGGTCAGCAAATTGCAGTGTTGGCATTTTGCAATAAGTAAGTGGGTTTGGGGTTGCAGTTTGAGCACTTGGTCTCTAAAAGGTTCATCACCACTGCTCTAATTGAAATACAGTAGGTCTGACTTCCAACCTTCTCACTTTCTAGTTGTGTGACTTTCACTCTCTGAGGTTTAGCTTCCTCATCTTTAAAATGAAGCTAATGAAGCTAGTTCCCCAAGATTTCTTTGGTTTTAAATGAAAGAATGTGTTTGTTCTGCATGGCAAGTGGTCTACTAAATGTTAGTTTCTTCTCCTGCTACTTAATTCCATGACATGCTGAAATTCTGTCCACTTTCTTCTTTTATTCTAAACTCCCTGAGTTAATGGAACCACTGCTATCATTCTTTTTCTCAGTTCCTCTTCCTAATGTGCACAGTATGTCTGCCCTGCTCCACGTCAGAGAAGGTTCTCCTTTGGATCTAACATTGTACGGGTCAGGAGGAGTAGACATCACTGGAGACTCCTGCAGTAAGTCCCAGCCTCCTGTGAGCCACCACAGCACCAGCTAAAGGTTAAAGAATAGACAGAATGAGACTTACAGTGAAGCTGAGTCTTGGTTCCTGATCAATGTTGCTCTAGGCAACAAAGACAAAAGCCCCCAAGCTCATCCAGCATTTATTGAATACAATCATGAGAAGGAATAGGGAGCTAGGGAGCTTTGAAGGCATCTAGTGAATTACTACGGAACACCTGGCATGATGGCACCAGGCAGGGCTGTTAGAGAGTAGGCACTGCTTATTTTGCTAGAATAGAAGAAACCAGTACTAGGACCAGGTACAATTAGCAAGCAACCCACAAGGTCAGTGAGAAGGGATAATTCAGGGGTAAGGATTCTAATTGGGGTCATGTTGACCTCAGCTGCACGTAATTCAGCAGGGCCCTGCCACTTCACAGACCAGGACTTAGGCCTCAGTGACTGCCATTAGCAAAGGAGCAATACTAGCCCAAGTCTGCTAGCTGATATGCCCATTTGAGCCACTCAGGGCTTTCGTCTGACTCCTGATATAAAACAGTATAGCGAAATTAGGGAAGGCAAGAAGCACATGCCACTTAGCCCTCTAGTGCTGGGCAGGTATGTCTGCTACATTACATGACGCACACAAGTCCATCTATTCCTGTTCCACAGCCTTCTCATTTCTCAAACTTCCATTTTGCTCACTCTGTGATTATCCTCACATCTTTGAAAGCTCCCCTCCTTCTCTGACTTCTAAGGCCCCATGATTATCCATTTCCTGACTGCTCACCCTTCTGAATATGCAGTTCTTCAACTCAGTGTGGGTGCTTACTGAGCCCCAGTGCTGTCCTCAGCTCACCACCCTCTGTATTCCCTGGGGCATCAGTTCACCATGGAGACTTTGCCACTATCTCTCTGCCTCCCAAATGTGCATTTTGTTAACTCCTTATTCACGTTATAGTTTGCAACGAATTTTCTCCACAATTATCTTATCTACACTGCTTGGCTATCTTCTGAGATTGGCTGAATTGACATCATTATTTCAATTTTATAAATAAAGAAAAAAGTTGAATTTTCTTTCAGAATTTAAGGATGTTTCCTGAGTTCTAACCTGCACTACATTCCTACATTTCAGTTTCCTAGAGGATACTCTTACTTGATGATTCTGCCTCAATTTCAAACCCTGTCTGAACTCATCCTTCACTTCAAACAGATCCTTGACTATGACTGGGATAATTTCTTTAATTCTCCTTGATTTTATACCTCACATATAATCAATTGACAGAATTACCATCATTGTTTTTATATAATATGTCTTGAATTCTGTCCTTAAATCTACGTGTACAATGTCACCATGTTAATCTTGGACATTTTCAGCTAATGTGCAGAAAGTGTAAGCACATCCTGACCTGTACACCATTGTTAGATTTAACCAGTTAAAATCCCATTTTCATTTCACTGTAAACCGATAACTATCAGACCAAACTCAAATTCCTCAACCAACAATATAAGGCTTTGCACCACTTGACTCAGTCGTGCCTATATCACATAAGACCATCAGCAACAATAAACTCTCACATGTGAGAGTCACACCATGAAGTGACAGAAGCAGAAGAGCACTGAGATCTGAGTCCCATTCTGACATTTCCTAATGGGGTGGCCTTGAACAGACATATCTCTTAGCTCTTTGGGGGAGATTATCTATAGATTGAGGATAATGAAGCCTCTGACCCCATATCTAAAGAAGGCTCTGAAAGGAGCAAATGTAGTGATACATGTGACTGTAGAGCTGGCTTTATTGTAGTTATTTTACTGCTCCTCAAAACCAAGTAACCCAGACTTGGATTGGAACTTCTTCATGCATGTGCCTTTCATGCCACTCTCTGGTCTCTGCCCTACCCCTCTTTCCCAATCTGCACAATATTAACTCTTGCAGGTAAAATCTCCTTCCACAGCCTCATCGCTTTCCACATAACACCTCACCAAAATGACACTACTCATGGGATTCTCTCTCTTTTTTTTCCCAAATGTTCCTATGGCACTTATTAATAAACTCCTAGGGCCTAAGATTAGTTCTTCATATGCTTTGGCAGTTGTGTGTGATGCAGCTGCATCAAGGTGACGTCTCTAGATTATCATATTTGCAACAGGAAGGAACAGCCTTCTACTGATGCTGCATACCCTATATTTCCAAGCGTATATCTGAGGGAATTTGGTAAACTCACCATCAATAAACCATAAGCATTACCATAACATGCCCTTAAAGCACATATGATGGACACAAATAATATGATCTGATGATTCAGGTAGACGAATTTGAAGTTCCATTAGGCATCTCTTTCTCCTCCTTTATATCTAAACATTCTGTAATTGTGGTGTCAATTCTCCACAGTAATAGGCTTCTGTTTACTAACACATCCTGCAATTCACAACTCTTCCCACAGTGATGCTTTTCATTTTATCCAAAACCTTAGGAACATAACTTGGATTTTAGCTCCCAGAGCTACTACATATTGTAGAATTTCAAATAGGACATTTATTTTATAGTTCATAGAAGTGTTCAGAAGAGAGAGATGAAGGTGAAGACCTATCTGCCTCTTCCTAGCTGCAGAGTCTTGGGCAAGTGGCTTGTCTTCATGAGCCTGTTTCCTCATCTGTAAATGGCACCATGAATGTGACATCCACACAGGGTAAGCACTCAATAATGTTAATTATTACTGTTTAAATTAAAATTTGGACTTAGGAAAAGTACCAGGTACACTAAGTTTTCTCAGAGCATTATAGAAAAAAGAAAAGCAAGGACTGAGAAATGATTAAGGATTTTTAAAAGAGGAAGATGTGGCATTGGTTGCTCTCAGCTCTACAGAAACAGTAGGAGAGAAAACAAAGGAAGAACACAAATTCAAGATTTGGATCCGTATCCTTGCATTTACTAGCGCTATGATTTTGGGCAGATGATTTTTATCTCTCTCTCTGCTTCAGCTCCTTTTCAATGAAAAGGTAATGACAATAATAACAACAGTTCATACTTCATAGGGTTATTGGAAGGATGCAGTAACATGGTATGTGAATGTACTTGGGCTAGAGCCTGGACCATAGAAAGCACCACATTAACTATCAACTGTTGTTATTGCACATGCCCTCAGAATTACTTCCTTGAAGTTGTACAGAAAGAATGCAACCCTCTGGGGTGGAAAATTCCACAACACACATGTTCTTTAAAACCCCAGAAGTCCCAAAATGCTGAACTAATGTGGCACCCAAAAAGAGACATTTCATTGATTCTGTTATTGCTAATCCAGAGCCTTGTTGTAATAGGCCCCAAATGTCACTTCAGAAATGCAAATCTTTGTAGACCTTTCTGGCCTGTCAGATACGACCTTGGACTTTCAATTTTTTTCCCACAGGGCTAAAGTGAATTAAGTTCTTGGAGACTGGATCAGAAACACAGATAAAAACAACTGAGATTGTGACATCTTTTGAATGAGGAACTGAGTTGGTCTCAGTAAACGGGGAAGAAGGGAGTGAATGACACAGGGCCCTGTTTCCATGGACTCAGCATCTTGGAGAATTTTGCTGCTCTGGTTCTTCCTCCCTCTGTCACCCTCCAAGTGCCTCATAGAGCTTCAAGGTAGAAGCTACTTAATGGGCCACCAGGCTAATAATGACCTTTGCATGCTGGGTGCCAATGATTTCTCCCCACTGCATGGCTGTGAATTCAGCACACTGGACCATTGGGGGAAGGTTTACTGGCAGCCCTGCTGTAAACCAACACCCATTCTATAAACATCTATGGTGTGGAAAGCTCCCTGGGGAAGAAATCTCCAATTCACTTTTCTAGCATTGTACAGATTCTCAACAGCTCTGAGTCGGAGAGAGACTTCTCAAGCAGAGTTGGGGGCCTAGTCATTCACCTTGCCCATAGGCTATGTCCTCACTGGGGCCTGTGCAGTTTGACAGTTGCTTGTCTTCAGAGTTCCTTTAGTTCAGATGCCATAGTTGGAAATTTTAAAGTTCATCTTGTCTTCTGTCCTTTTCGATCCCAAACAAACCTTGCTTGGGCTTATCCTGGAGCTTGTCAGAAAGAAATTTGGGGCAGTGTTTATGGGATTCCACTGAAGCTCCTGAGGAGCAGTCTCTGAAGCCATTCTGTTCCCCATAAGGGGAAGATCTGAGCAAATCCTGTAAGATGAATGGGGTAGCTTTAATGTGCAATTGTCACAAAGGCCAGGCTTTCTATGGGATACCAAATGCACTGAGAAATTTCTTTTTTGTAATTACCTAATCTAATTGGTTCTTTTAAAAGTAAAATTTTTATTCCACTTTACCATCTCTCCTCAGACTGCTGAAGAATGCAGTGGGATTTGGGGGGTGAGGTGCTGGAGAGGTTGGTAGACTTTGCTCATTGTTTGGTCTGTCTGATCTTCTTCCTGACTAAATTCCAGACTGTTCAGAAAAAATTCAAAACCTCTTTCAAATAACTTCTGCATTTTATTATCTTTGTTTCCTGTTTTAATTCTAAAAACCAGACATGCAACATTGTATGATACAATGTTTTCTAGTTAGGACATTTCCTTGAAATCATAGTAGTTGTGTTCTCAACTTCAGTGATTTTTCCTAGCTACTGTCCACATGTTTGTGTCTGCCTCCTTCACTTTCTAGCACTTTCTCTGACCCATGAGAACTCTTGGCAACCACCAGACCCTTCTTTGCCAGGTTTCTGCCTTCTTAAAACCTTGACTTTTAGGCTCAGCTTGTGGGTGGGGCTGACTTTCCACTGAAAGGAGAGCTTTGGCCAGACAACAGAACATGTAGTGACATGACATCCTCCACCACAAATAAGCTGTACACAAGCAGATGGAAGAACAGACACCCCCAGGAAGACGTGTATTACCAGAGCTACCATGAGGACAAAGACCTGCATAGGAGAAAAATGATGGTTTAGAAAATGTATGGCCAAAATGTCAGCTCCTGTAAGTATCTGCCTTAGATTGGTAGTTTAACAATAGCTGCTTTTCTTATATTTTTTGCTGACAAATTTTTCTCCTCCATTTTCTGTTGGTCAGTTTGCACATTGTACACTAAATTCCTTTCTTGAGAATTTTCCTGTGCAAAAAGATACCTATGATTTAAGTACATTTGTAGGAAACATTTACTTTTAAATTGGAGTTTTTCGTGATTTTTTTTTTCTCTCTTGAGGGACAAATGCTCCCAGGGATTGAAGCCTTATGGAAGGCTGGCATCCAACCAGGTGAGAGAATACCTCTGCCACCAAAGACAAGATGCAACCGCTGTCTTTACTAAATTCCCTTTTTTTCCCTAATATTTTCTGCAAACTAGCTTTTCTTTCATGTTCAGCTACCACAATAAACAAACAAACCTATGCAGAGAAAACATATATTGAGATTTCTCAATTCAATGAAGACATAATTTCATTCTTTAAAAAAAATAAGATCATTCTTTTGACTAAGTTCTCCATTCTCTCTGCTTCTCACAGTTTTCTTAAACTCTTCTTGGTTACTATAATATATAACTTTATGATGGTATAAGAAATTCAAGTTTTTTGTCCCTTCCCAATATATTTCATCAGTATATTAAGAAAGATTGGAGGTATTTGATATTAATTCAATGTCTGATTTAAATATGGTCATAGAATTATTCTGCAACTTAGTCTCTGATTCTCAAGATAGCAAAGGAAAGGCATAAGATCAACTAGTTAAGAAACTGCTATCTTTTAGATACAATTTAATTTGAATGTCCCTCATTGTAATTGGTTTTGCATGCAGGGTGGTAGTTTTGGGAGTTGTTGTGGACATTTAAGAGGTAGTCCTAGAAGGAGGTCATTGAGGGTATCCCTTTGAGAGGGATTGTGGGTCTCCAAGTCCTACTCTGGTTCAAGATGTAACTACTTGCTGTGACACATGCAGTAAAAGACATATTGTGATTAATCCCCTTCAAAATATTTCCTTTCATTTCAAACATACTTATCCCATTTTCTTCCCACTTTCTGAAGGAGTTCTGGAAGTCTGCTTTTGTGAGTATCTTCAGTTGCTCTCTCATGGTTGCCTCAATGTCCTGAAGTGATTCAAAATGTTTACCTTTCATGGTTATTTTGGTCTTTAGGAACAGCCAGAAGTCACATGGTGGAAGATCTGGCTAGTAGGGTGGATGAGGACACATTATAATGTTTTTCACTAACCTGCCTTTCTTTTGGATGGCACTCAGCAGCAGCATTCACTGTATTTTTATCACACCTGTAAAAACATTCATGAAAGAGGACTTCCAGAACTGCTTCAGAAAGTGGCAAGAATGATGGAATATGTGTGTTTAAAGTTAGGGGAAATATTTTCAGGGGGATTATGATGATGTATCTGTTAACTTAAATCAATTTTTTAAGTTAACCATTCATTGTACATTTCTATCATAGCTTATATATACTTTGAGTTCCAGCTCATCATGTAGCTGTCTTTCAATCAATCTCAATTTTCTTTCTAAACACCACCCTTTCCAGAAGAAGTTTTCTCTGATCCCTCCAGGTCTTGGCTAGCTGTAGCCCCATAGCTTTCTACTTACCCTGCCCCACTTACCCCAGGGGGCAACAGTTGGCTCCTTTCTATCCCCAACACTGAATGTTTATCCACTGCGGTCAAGAATGAAATGTCTCTGGTCTGCTGCTGTACCTCTAGGGCCTAGCACAGCATGTGCATGTAAGTGTGCTCAGAAAAATGACCACTGAGTGAGCTAATGAAGCCATTATCCAACCTCCTCATTTTATGTCTCACAATAAATATTTTCTGGGACCTTCCTTAATGGTCTTTTACAATGACATGCTGTTTGGTTTTTTCCCCCCGCAACTTTTCTGTCTCTGAAATTCAAAACTATAGTCTAGGAAGAGGAACATAGGGATAATGGCACAGGGGCAGGAGGCAGCCACAAAATGTACCCAAATGGTGCTCTGTACCCTCATTATAGGAGGTGGCACTATTGTCTAGGTAGCAAATTGTCTAGTTGTGTGCCAGCAAATCCCAAGTAGGAATCTGTACCTGTTGCAACTAATAAGGGGAGCAACTTTCAAATCTCTCAGAGAATTTACCAGAGAGCAGAGTTACTGTTAATGTAAAACTTAAAACTTTTTAAAAATTAACTTATTTTAACCAACCATCACAATCTCTGATAGTTTCAAGTACTCTTTAGACATTTTTTTCTTGTATTAGAGGCTCAAATGAGATAAAATACTATCTCCACAAGCTAATAGGAGGAGACTCATATGGGAAAGTCTTTTTTTTTCAAGATAAAAATAATCTTGTTTTAATAGTGTGTATAATAGTGTGTAATAGAGACAATCACGGTGGGTTGAGCTCTTTTAAACTCCACTGTTTATTTAATCTTTACATTTCCAGAGTAAAGAGGCGCCTCTCCTCTCCACTCCTGCTCCTTCTCCCTCTACTTCTTCCTCTTCTCTTCTTCATTCCTTTCTATTCTCCCTTCTTGGTCTTCCTGAGGTCTGATCCCTTACTTCTTTGAAATCTCTCTCTCCCCCAAGGACTTTGGACTTTCTTCTAAAGATGAAAACAGCTCTATGTATGGTCTCACTCTTCCTAAGGGCCCTTTCAACTTTTGAATTCTTTATTGTCAACATATTAGTCAGACCCTCATCATGGGTCCTTTGATTAATTACTGGACTTCTTCTTCAATGGAGTCAGCCAAGTCATCTGTCCAATAAATAGGAGAGATTTTCCTTTAGATAATGTCAAAGATTACCTTTTCTTCATGGATTGATTAATAGAAAAAGATTAATAAAGTTCAACAGAGATAAACATAAGCTGTAACTAAAGTCCACATTCACTGATGAATTAATTTATTTATACGTACTCAGTGGAGTCCATGTACTGGGTTTTATGCAAGGAGTCCATCCAGAGACTCTTGGTTCAGTAGAAAGGATGAGACCAGTGCATAAATAATCCCAATACAAAATGGAAATTGTTGATTCCCCTAGAAAAGCATCTGATACGAATATAAACAGATTTTCTAGCAAACCTGAGCAACTGCAGCAAAATGCTTGCCTTTCGTTGAATCATCCAGCTTGGTTTCTGCATTGGCGGAGTTCTCTGGGTAACTGCACGATCTTTTATGAGACTTCCTATTAC
Source organism: Heterocephalus glaber (assembly GCF_000247695.1). The sequence goes on along the minus strand of NW_004624748.1, from coordinate 6,011,992 downwards.
ACAAGCTTAGTTTTTGGGGATTCACATGCTTCTTGTGCTGTGCAAGGTAAACTAGAAAAGCAGGAGGGGTCCTGAAGTCTATAGCACATTCAAGTTAATAGCAGTTCTGGAAATAATCCTGACACAGAGCAATGAATGCACCTCATCTTTTCTCCAAAATAGTTGCTTAGTGGTGGAGGGAATTCCTCTTAAACTCCCAGTGCATGGGGAGGCAGGATGCTATAATGAATGCAAGCATATGCAATTGAGTTAGAAGGGATCTGGCTTCGTCTCACTTCTGCCTTTTGGTCACTTTTACTGTTTCACCATTCTAAGCTTCAAAACTCTTATATGCCAAGGGAGAATTGAAGTGAGAATCAAAGACAAAAATGGATGTGATATGATTAACTTGGTTCCTGATACATGGGAAGTCATCAGTCAATGCTAGCTAACAGTCACAATGCCATGTGACAATAACATACAAAACTCAGAGAATTAAATAGCAAGCTTCTTTGTGCCAAATGGAGGGAATTGAGACAATTTCAGGTGGAAAAGAGCCAACTAGAAAGACATAAACAATTCTATTTAATTTATATTACACAAGCATGCATGTTTGTGATTAAGAAAATAAGATAATAGAAACTGAAATAAATTTAACTCATAAATTTTACCACCAACCAGACATATCTAAATTTTTGTGCATAGTGTCATCTTTCTTCAAATACACATAAGTAATTTTTAACAAAAATGGGTGCATATTATAATGTTGTTTGTACCTAACTTGTTACTGTGTCATAGTCACCTTTCTTTTTCAAGAAATAAGTATCAACGTCATTATTCAATTGACTAAATATTATCCAGTTATGTCGGTATAACAAAACTTGTTTAATCAACTTCTTATAATAGTTATTATTCAAATTGTAAGGAAGGAGTTACATGCCCTGTGCTCTACCAGATTGAGCCAGTCCTGGATTCACCTGAGGAGAGATCCCACGTTCTCTGGGCTTCATCTTTACCATCTTTAAAATAAAAGTTGTACCTTCCAGAGCTTGAGGCTGCCACATAGGTCAAATGAACTATGTGTGCAGACATGTTTCTAAGTTGTAAAGTACTATGTGAATGTTTCTATTCATCAAAGATAATAAACAAGTGCTCTCTTCCATGGGATGAAAACAAGGAAAAATATAATTAACACACTACTGATCAAGTTAGGTTGAATCAAAATAAGAACATCCCTGTGTAGTCTAATAATACAGAGCAACTGCTTTAACTTGGTTTATCTGCTTTTTTGTTTGTTTTCAGTTCTTGAAGGGAGAAGTGAGACTATAGCTCTGGTATGTTTTGCCCACCTTTCCATATGAGGATACAGTGCCCATGGAAAGTAAGTATCATGTCTGTAATGCTCCTAGAAAGCCAGGACAAGCCACCTCCTGCCTCCAAACTAAATCCTATCTGTCTTTGCTGTATCCGGGCTATGTTTGTGATTGGCCAACTATTAAAAATACCTGTCCGATGCTTGATCTTGAAAAAAATGCGAAAGAAAAGAAATCTGGGCTCCCTTGGTAGGTAGTAACAGATAATAGACTTAATTTTGGTATATTTAGAACATTCTAGAGCCTCAAGTCCTCTTGCTAATTTTCAAAGCAATAAAAAAAATCCATTTCCTTATAGCATTAGTAAATTGAAACTCTGAAATAGAGTCTCATCTTAAGAGTTTATGTGGTTGAGGTAGATGACAAAAATTTCTGAAAGCCTTATGCATCCCACAAATTAACTCTATAATTTGCATTACTTCTATAATATTTGAAGGGAAGTTTGGGTGGCTTGCCTAAAATTATATCTCTTCTGCTATTAATAAATACATATTACTCTCGAGTATGTGTCAGAGACAGGAAAATATTTCCAATAGTTTAGGTCCTCTAAGCTGACCACTCATTAGAATCATGTGAGAAGTTTTTGGAAAACAAAATAAAACACTACAAATGACTGGCTGATCCTTAAAAGTAAAGTTTCAATTATTCAAGAGGTGATTCAGATTCAAGTGATCCTGGCTGAGTATGTTGCTAGAGTTGAGAACCACTGACGTGGGTCTCATGGGGTAATGAACAGATTATGTATTCACATTCTTACACTTTCATACCCCTGACCAAAATCATTGAAATGTACATTTCTCAGATTTGAACTCTTCTTCCCCAAAACCAAGACCCTGGGTGGAAAAAAATATATTTTACAGAGTAAAATGAACCAATCTCTAAAAAATAGGAAAGATGCTATATGTTTGAAAATAGAGGAATGTTTGGATACAGTAAATTTCCTCAATGCAATCTTATGCAGCAATTTAAAATGATGATTATGAAGTGTTCATAGCAACATGGATAGACATAAGCTGCACCAGAAGAAATGGATATAAACTTCTCTGTACTATATGGATACAACTATGAAAATCAAACTAAAATTATATGTACGTGGTGCTCACACACACACAAAGAATGGAAGAAAATGCTCCCAAAATGCTAATAAGGCCTATCTTGGTTGTGGCTTTTGCTTCCTTCTACTTTTGGAGCTTTCTCAATATTTTTTTAAGTATCATATATATGATAGAAAAACATTTATAATAGAACAATATAAGCTTACTTTTCACAGATTATTCCTCTATGAAGTGATAAGGCATAATTCTCAATAATTCTCAAAAGTTAAAATGCCCGCCCACCTGTAAGTTTCTGCCCTTCAGATGCTGTGACTTTAGTCTCCTCTATCTCTCTTGTTTTTCTCCTCCAAGTAATTCAGCTTGTTCATTTAAAAGAAATGTGAAACAGCAAATTATATTTTATGAACAGTGTCAGCCAATAGAGAGAAAAGAAGGAACTTTGAACAGCAGGTCATCTGTGCTTTGTAGAGTTTCTGAGGGTGGGGGTGTGGTGTCAGCTTCTTTCTTAGGAAGAGAGGAAGATTTTCACTTAGGGACGATCTCAAAAGGAGAGGACTCTGAGATGAGTTGCCTTGCCCTCTCATGACTGTTTTTTGCTACTGTTGTTTTGGTTTTTTATCAGCATCTTTCACATGAGATTGGTGTGATGTGATGGGCTAAAGTCACAGGTTTCAAGTGGCTTTTAGTTCTCCTAAATGATTTCTGCTTCTGGGATAAGGGTAACAACAGAACCATCTTAGTGCATAGCTTTGGGGAGCTATTTAGAGTGCTCCTCACTCCCATATGCTTTCTCTCCTGCCCCCAGGCAGAAGCTTTACCCATTCTGTTTAAACCTCTCTGCAAAGGTTGGAGATGACCTCCTTGTGGCCCATGTAAGATGTCCTTTCTCAGTCCTTATCTTCCTTCCCCTCTTGTCTGCACAGTTAACCATGTATACTTTCTTAAAACTCCATCTTTATTTGGTTCTTTTTCTACCCCTCAGAGTGCTTCTCCTTTTCTGGGACCTCTTTTTCCATCAGTTTTTCAAATGTGAACCTTCCCCAAAGATCTGCCTTGTGACCTCTTCCCTTCCCCTTCTCTTGCTTGTATACACCTCATCTACAACAATAGCCAAATTTAACATGACCCAAACAGAGCTTTTCTTTCCCTGAAGCCTATTCTCCCCCATTTTCTGCATATAAGCAGATGATACCACAATGATTCAGCCAGTTAATTCATTTATAAACCTAGAAGTTATCCTCAACTCTTTCTCTCACAACCCAAATCCAAGCAAATAATGATTTGTTCTTTTCTGTTGTTGTTTTTCTACCTGCAAAATGTACTCCAAACACATCCATTTCTCACCATCCTCTCCTTCTTCAAACCCCAATTATTCCTTGGATAAAAAGCTGCAGTTATAGGCTGGCAATGTGGCTCAGTGGTAGAGCACTTGCCTGGCATGAGAAGGCTCTGAGCCTCATTAGCCAGAACCAGAGGAAAAAGTCTCCAAACTGAAAAAGTTAAGTAAAATGATCCCTGTGGATAATACCATCTTATATATAGAAAAGCCTAATGGTTATACACACACACATGCATATACACACACATACACACCTTGTCAGTACTAGCAAATTGAAAATCTTTCACGATACAAAATCAACACACAAAAATCAGTTGCATTTCTATACATTGACAATGATCAGTCCACAAGGAAATTTAAAATACTGTATCATTTACAAATCATCAAAAAAATAAAATACTTACAAGCTAATATAATCAAGACAAAAGGCTAAACATTGCTGAAAGTAATTAAAGGAATTTCTTTAATGGAAAGACATCATATATTCATTAATTGACTTAAATATTACTAAGATCCCAGTATTATACAAATTGATATACAGAGTCAATGCAATCCTTATCAATGTTCTTTTCATACATTGCCAAATGACAAGGGTCCCACCAAGATGGATTATGTAAAGGTGCAAATCTCCAATGATGAATGTCATTATATTGTATACTTTAAATGTACCAATGAAATTAATTTTTTAAAAAAGAATGACATTTTGATCTAATATTAGTCATGGCAAACTTATGCTGCAGTGGTTATTTGTACTGAAAGCTCTAAAAGGTTCATCATCACTGACATACTATGGTGGCACTAAAAGATTATAATGGAGCTGAAAATTTCCTGTTGCCTAGTGACATTGTAGCAGTCATAATGTCCTAGTACAATGCATGACTTAGGTTTTCATGGTGACACTGGTGTCAACAAATGCACTATGCTGGCAGTAGTATGAACATATAGCATATACAATTATTTACAGTATATAGTGCTTGATAATGATAATAAATTATTAGTTTATATATTTTTTAAAAGGGTCTCAAGACCATCTAATGAGAAAAGACAGCCTTTTCAACAAATACTGTGAAGCAAACTAGATATCCACGTACAAAAGAAAGTGGACTCTTTCCCAAAGCCATATGTAAAAATTAAATCAAAATGGATAAATATAAAAGATTAAACTATGAAAGTCTTGAAAGAAAACATACAATTTATGACTGGATTAGCAATGATTCTCTCTCTCTTTTTTTTTTTTTTTGGTACCAGGGATCAAACTCAGAATCTTGCACTTGCAAGGAGGCGGCTGAGCAATGATTTTTGATTATGACCCCAAAGACATACACAAAATGTAGACAAACTGAATTTGAGGGCAGTGGTACAGGTGCATAACACATCTTAGTTCCTTTTTCATGCCCTACCCCTCCCTGTTCCTTCTATCTCTTGTTCCCCTTCCCATTTGCAAAAGCTCTATCTCCATTTTTTTCCTCCCAATTTTATCACCTTCTCCCCACCTCTTGTTCTTCCCATTTAAAAGATCCCCCTACTTCCTGTTATCTACCTATTATTTTTAGACAGAGCATTGCTTGTGGAGGGCACAAACATGAAGAAGGGAGCCAAAATTATTTTTATTCCCCTTATCAAACCATTCCCTTCCTCTCAGCCTACCTTTTCCTAGACCCCTAACTCTCCTGCTGCTCATCCAGTCTTTCCTGTTCTGAGAAAACAAATTAGTTAAGTCACTTAGGACAAACTGGTGACAAAGAATGTAGCTCCTTGTTGGTTTTCTGTTGCTATAGCAAAATACTTGAAACAGTAAGGTGGAAGGCATCACATGGCAAGAAAGAGAAAGGGTGCTAACTTGAGTTTCTTCCTCTTCTTAAAAAACCACAAATATCAAATCAAATCCATCTTACCTTTTTAAAGAATTTCTACTTATTAAGCAAAACTATGGGCTTCTCTTGGCATCGCTGATTTATATGATGTTTCATTTGTTTGTTTACCTTAATCTTTAAAGATGGAAACAGTAGCTGCCTCTTAAACTGAGTATGTGCAATAGAATGGATACAAGCTAATGTCTAAGTAAACAGTACTAAGAAATATATTGTGCATTTAATGTCTAAAGGATACTTTGTGGTAGCTTTAATAGCAGGCAACATCAAAATTCCACAGAGTCCAGGAAATTACACTATTGCGTCCAGGTCCTTGAGAGGTCCCAAGCACCAAGACCCTTAGGGACTGCATAGGATATCCAACACACTTTGCTTCCTACCCATGAGCCACAGCCTCCTTTGGATGACCATTCAGCGTGCAATTAGCTCTACCCTGTGCTCTGAAAGGGTGGAGGCCACTGCTGTGGAAGTAAAAGGACTCCGTCTGGAGGTCGGCCAGGCTCAATCCTGGTGGGGTACAGTGGGTGCTTCAGAAAAACAGACTGATGGGAAATGTTCTGAAGAGCAGAGTTTCTGAAATCTGGGTTTCCCCACATTCTGTGAATGTCTGTATTTATCAACTCCTTCCCCTGGTGCACAAAAAACTGTTTTGAGCATGTTAAATAACTAGAATCCTGGAACTATAAAACCCCAGGAAACAGAAGAGTATTTTAAAGAGTGAGCTTGGTGTAAGGCTATAGTTTCCCTTCTCTGGATAAAGTGGTAGAAAAGAATAAATGAGTTTTCCCTTGTGGGCCAGAACCAGAACATTTTAGGTGTCTCTATATCTCCACCATGTACACTGTGACTGGTAATAGTAGGTGCTCAGTAAAGATCATTGTATGGATGAAGAAGGTATGGATGAATCTTGCCAATTTCAAAAAATACACCTAGGGTCCTCCTTTCCTTCCTTCATACTTCCATCCATTTGCTCAATAAACCTCAAGCAAAAGTATGCCAGGGCTGTGCCAGACAAGGAATATATGATAACATCTGATAACATCTAAGACACAGATGGCTTCTACCCTCAGTGGGCCACTACCTGGTAGAGAGGCAAGAGAGAACCCTGCCTGAGCACCTGTGCTGGTGAGGCCTAGAGAAAAGAGTACTCAGTCCCAGGGCCCAGCCACCCCATAGGTGTATCTGTGTGGGAAAAGACTCTCTTGGTATTAGAATTATAATAAGCTGGCCCTTCCTCATTAGCCACAGCCTGGGCTAGTGCTCACCAGGTGCCAGCAAACAAGGACTGGATTTCTGTCTTTTTCCTTGATTCAGGGCACAAATGGCACTGCCATATTGCTAGCCCCTGTCAGATATTCTGAGGCTTCTTAGAATCCAAGGGTAGGAACCAGCTCTGGGACAGATGCAGGTTTCCAGGTGGAAAAAGCCTTTGAGATCAGAAGGAATAAGAAGTGCTAGGGCATTCTGCAGGGAAGGCCTCCACACAGGCCAGCCTGGGCTCCAGTCCCACACTTCCATAGCCAGCTCTATATGCATGTGCATATATATGCATGTACCTTCTCTGCTGAAGTATGGGTTTTTGAGTTCCCCTGGAACTCATATGTGGAAATATTCACCCTCAAAGTAATAGTTTTAGGAGATGAGGTCTTTGGGAGGTGATTAGGTGATGAAGTAGAGCCCAATGAATGAGATTATTACCCTTATAGAAAGAAACCCCATAGGGCTCCCATGCCCCTTCTACCACATGAAAACGAAGAGGGAAGATTGTCCTGGTTCCCTCAAGTCTGCTTACAAGAAGCCAGGCAAGCCAATTTTCAACCCACACTGAATTAACAGTACCTTATTTCATATTTTCAGCTTACAGAACTGTGAGAAATATATTTCTATTGTTTCTGTTTTACTCAATCTGTAGTATTTTCATAGAGCAGCTAAAGTGGTCCAAGTCTCTCTATTGAGCCCCTTTGCTTCCGTGAAATGATGATAATAATACTGATGTAGGAGAACAATGAGGTTTTCTTGAGGTCAAGTGAATTATGCACACAAAATGCTTAGCATGGCACCTGATAGCATAGGAAAGTCTGCCAAATTTTGGAGGAGACAAAAATGAATTAAAAGTCAAGTTTCCCAAGAAATTATAATCCTTTTTTAAAAGTGTGGTTATTCCCAGTTTATATTTGAGAAACAAGTAACTAAAATACTTTGATTTCAGGAATCTCTAGTTCTGGAGCCTGTTCTATAGTTTTCATCTTGACCTCTTCCTCACTCAGATGTGACATTCTGAAGGGTATAAAAGCAATATACAGTGGGCCCATGAGTTACAACCAGCCTGACATACAAAAATTTTAGGTTACAACCAGAATTTTAGTTTTAACTTATGACCAAAATCTTGAGTTATGACCCAAATGCTGGCCCCTTGTGCTTCCAGATGGTCCCTGATATAGATTTAACCCTTAAAGAGTTCTGAAAGGACCATTACAACATTCTTGGCTGTGTGGGGTTGGGAAATACTGGGCCACTGTCTCTCTAAAGGACACTGAGATCTACCTGTATACAGGAGTAAGACTTTGAAGGTTGTGTAGAGACGCCTGAGCCTTCAATTGACCAACTTGAGTTACAACCAGCCTGCGTGAACAAATTGAGTTCATAAGTCAAGGGTCTGCTCTAACCTCCCACTCAGTGCTTTTATTTACCTTCAAGGAGCTCAGCATCAAGTAGCTGAGTAACATGTACACAAAAGACACAAAAGTTATACTCTATGTAGAATGAAAGTTTTACAGAGAAAGTCAATAGGTTTAGATTGCTTTCATATTATCTTATAGGAAGGTGTGATAGTTCATATTATGTGTCAATTTGGCTTGAGCTCTAGTCCGTGTTTTTGGTTAAAAGTCAGGCTAGATGTTGCTGGAAAGGCATTTTAAAGGTAAAATTACCATTTAAGTCAATAACTGAGTAAAGCAGATGATGGTGGACAATGTGCACCTTATCCAATCAGCTGACAGCATTGAGAGCAAAGACTGAGGCTCCCAAAGCAGAAGTAGTTCTCAAGACTATAACAAAGAAACCTTGCCTGAATTCCAGTCCATTGCCTGAGGAATATGGACACAAAACTACAGTATCAACTTTTCCTGGAATTTCCAATTTAGCCTGTCCTGTGGATTTTAAACTTGTCAGACGCCACACGCCAAATGAGCAATTCCTTAGAGAAATCCGCCCCCGCCATCCTATATCCCATTTTGCTCTGTTTCTTTGAAGAACCTGACCAATATAACATGGTTCAACAGTTTCAGGAAAGGGGGGGAGAAGCAGGAGGTATACAGAAGATAATTAACCAGTCAACCAACCCCACCCCCACCATTTGCAAGTTTCTGATTTGTGGGCTCCTTGGTCTCAGTGCCACATCATTTTAGAGCAGGCCTTCCTGCTTTAAATCAAATCTCAAACAAATCTCTTGGGAATTTCACATCCCCTACAGGTAGACATAGAGCTCATTATTTACTGTTCGGCACTTAGTGGAAGTTGCTTGACATTGTTATGGATGTTTCTGCTCTCTCTCCAGCTAGAACATAAGTTCTTCCACCCTACTCATACTACCTAGCCTGCCATTTGACACTTAAGTGCTCTGTAAATATGGGTTAAATTGAATTGAGTCAGGTATGTCTTTCTCAGATTGCTCTATTAGAGTATGTTTTTTAAAAATCCCACAAATGGACACTTCTATTAGACTTGAGGGAATAGGAATAATTTAGAGACTATTCTGACCTCTCCTATTTCGCATCTCTCTCTGCACGTACATTAAATAACATTCCTGTTCCCTCTTCCCTCTGGACCTGGCCCAGCCTCAGGTTTAATCAATGAGCATAAAGGAACAATTAGAGATAGAGCTGTATGCTTGATGCCTGGTGGGAGGAAGAAGGAGCAGAAGACCAGGCTCTTACGTTCTTGATCTCTAACTCCTGTGTCACTTTCTCCACCCCCTTTGGCCATCCATCCTCATGGATGCTATCTTCACCGAAACACACTGTTTCCAAACTCTCTGTGTAAGTGGTTGGCTTGTCTTAGCCACATCCACCTCCCCCATCTCCATATTTACTGACTTGATTCTCTCACCGAGCTACACTGCAAACTCACAAGCCCCTCTAATCTCCAGTACATGAATGCACACTCTAGTCAATTCTCTTCTCTTCCAGATTAGAGCCTGTGGTCCATTTGCACCAATGCCTACAATTTATCTCTTCTCTCCTACAGTCAAATTCACCTGCAAAAACCCCAACTCCAACTACACTGACTATATGTGTATTTCATGGCTGTGTTCCAGTGGCCAAAATTGGATGAAGTCAATCAAACAATCCTACTGCTTGTTTGTTAATTTAAATTCATGACAGTTCCTAAATGGGCACTCCATTTCCCTGGTAAATCTAATCCCTTTTCTCTTAGGAGACTATTTGGCACCTCCTCCTATCTCCACAAATCTCTAAGCAACTTCTTTCCTTGCTTTCATGACCTCATTTCATACTTCACAGAGAAAATACTTATAATTAGATGAAAACTACCTCATCTTCCCACCAATGAACTCCACCTGTGTGTCTCCACCCACGTTTTGTCTTCTCACCTGATACAATGGAAGAAAGATCCCTGCTCTTCAACAAGGCTGGCCCTTGTCCATCTTCCCCTACTCAACATCTTGACCCCATAGCATCAATTTCTTCCTTGCTAGATAATTCCAGTCAACCTCTGTTATGCTTTCATGTACCTATTTAAGTAAACTCCTTACCCTATGGCCCTCTCTCTCCATTTCCCCCATTTTTCTGTTCTCCTTTAGAACAGAAAACTAACATTTCTCCTTTTACTTCTTCATGCTCTATTCTCTACACCACTGCTTCCATCCCTGTCAACCCACTGAATGATCTTAACAAGATCACCAGTGACAACTGTTTTGTCACATCCAGTGGTAAATTCTCTGTCCCCATCTCCCTTACCTTCAGCACACTGGACATTGACCAGTGCTTCCTTCATGAAGCATACCCTTAATTAGATTTCCTGACAACATAAGGTCCCAGTGCTTATCCAGCTGATTACTCATTTTTCTTTTGTACTTTTCTATTATGTGTGGAAAATAATAAGTTCTGTCTTTTCTATCAAACAAGAGTGACTTCATCTTGGGCTCTACCCCATCTAGCCCTTTCTGAACACACTAAGTTACAAAGATTTCCCATTTAGTTCCAATTCTGAGAACACAGCTACAAACCAAAGAGCTTATCACGGGCCAAGGATTTTCTGTTCTGCACATCCTCCTCTGCTCTGCTCTCCCTTCCCCCAGCAAACCCTCAGATTCCCCTTGTGCCATCTGAGTTAGCCAGCTGGGATAGGTTGTAAATGTCCAAACCAGACAGTGGGAAGGAAGTCAGCTGTTCCTCCTGTGTTAGAGATAAAAGGGACAACACTCCTTTGTCCTGCATGTCTGCTACCTCAAGCTTGTGCCCTTTTGCACAAGTAAAAAGCCTTGTTGAGATTTCTTGGTGCCTGAGTGCTTCATTATCTACACTGAAATATTGAGTCTAGGGGCTTATTTCCAACATATGGAAAGTATGTACAAAGTATACAGAACTATGTAACGAACTTCCACATTCTTGTCACCTGGCTTCAACTCATGGCCAATTTTGTTTAGTTTTTTTTAAATGTATAACTTTATTATTATTCACTAAACACACACATATACAAAAATTAAAATTATTCAAAGAAAAGCAATGCAAGGGAAAACTCTATAATAATATTCAAATATAATAGAACTCAACCAATGCAAAACTGAAAAGTACTTAAACATTTTTCCATGTAATTTTTTTAAAATTTCATATTCATAGACCTTTCATATTCATAGACCTCTAAATGCTCCCTGCCTCATCATAAGTCCTCCAGGTCCCAGTTTTCTGTGATCAGTTGTTTTACCTCAAGTTTCTAATGGCAATATCAATTTCAATATGGCAAAAGAAGACCCCTGATTCTTTCTCTACCCACCCATACTCCAAAACACGTGCAGATCCCAGTCATACGCATCTTACTAAATGGCACCACCACCCTACCGAGGTCCCAAGTCACACGGAACATGCCGAATCACCCCGCTGCAGACAGGCCAGGTCTGCACATGCCCTACCGAGGTCCCGAGTCATGCGGAAGACACCGAATCACCCCACTGCAGACAGGCAGCCACCTGGCTCCACACTACAAAGATGCAGAGGACTCCAGACCACCAGACCACAGTACTGAGTCCTGCTGCTCCCAGCCCAGAGGTAGGGGCTTCTGAGCCACTGTCCCACTGCTCCTGGTCCAGAGGAAGGGGCTTCCTGGTCACCATCCCTCCCGCTGCTCCCAATCCACAGGAAAGGCCTTTTGGGCCACCTTCTGTCCCACTGTTCCTGGCCCAGAGGAAGGGGCTTCCGGGCCACCATCCCTCTCAATGCTCCTGGCCCACAGGTAGGGGCTTCTGAGCCGCCATCCCACTGTTCCTGGTCCAGAGGAAGGGGCTTCTCAGCCACCGTTGCTCCCGCTGCTCCCAGCCCACAGGAAAGGGCTATTGGGCCACCATCCCTACCGCTGCTCCTTACCCCTGTCCAACCTCTCCCAGCTCAGAGGAGGTAATCCATGCAGGAGCTAACAGCCCCCTGGCCCAGTCGAAATGAGAAAACATGTAAATAACTCTCAAAACCAGACTT
>NW_004624748.1:5907726-5929027 GCF_000247695.1 Heterocephalus glaber | reverse complement strand
GAATGGGATTAATATGAGAAAATGGAAAAATAGGAACAAAATCTTTGTAAATAGGGAGGACTGGAGGGGTTGAAGGGAGAGCTGGGCAAGGGTGAAAAATAAGAACCAAGAGAGATTATGTAAAGGTGCAAATTTCCAGGGATGAATGTCATTATATTATATACCTAAAATGTACCAATGATTAGAATGAATAATTGGTAATGCAAAATGGGAAGAAAAGGTCCAAAGGGGTAGGGGAAGTGGGAGGGGCTGGCAAAGGAAAGAACGGAAAGGAAAAATTATGAGAAATGGAAAAAATGCAAACAGTCTTTGTAATTAGGGAAAGGTGGAGGCAGTGAAGGGAGGGCTGGGAATGGGGAAAAAATATGAACCAAGGTGCATCATTTAAAGGTACAAGTTCCCAATGATGAATGTAAATGTGTTGTATACCTAAAGTGTAGCAATAAAAGAATTTTAAAAAAGGAGAGAATATGGCTTTTAGTGAAAAATTACTGTGTTTGTCATAGCTGAAGAGGTTAGAAGAAAGGAAAATTTTATGTTTGAGATTTTTTTATTAAATACAGATTTCTTTGATTATGAAGACTCCAAATTTTTTACTGGTTGTAATTTTTAAATTTTAAACCAAGAAAATGTAGTTTTCCCAAAGAATACATTATCCTAAATATCTGGAGTGATTATTTTATTAGGATGGCTCTTAAACTATTTACATCTCTTATGTAAACAAAATTTCTCTGTGAAAAAGCTGATTCATTTTGAGATGTACTACACTATATGTGAGATTATCTTCAGTGAGTAGAAATAATGTAGATTCATTTTCCCAGATGGAATAGCAAGATTGAAGCGAATACATCTAATACCTCCTCATTAATTCTGTCTTTGCATATTTTGTATCAATTTGAAGTGAGATTGCAACTATAATCTCCTTATTATAGGATGCTATAAAGTCAGAATAAATTCCCTATTACAAAATAATCAAGACCAAAAAAACAACAACAACAACACAAATGTACATATGAGGAACTCAGCAAATGGGCTGAATTAGAGCTATTTAGCACACACTTTGAAAAATATATAAAGCAACTACTGCCAGGCTGTAAATTGTCCCGAGTTACACAATGGAATGATAAGACATATGACCTGGAAAATGTGAGCTGGCAGGGCTGTGTGAGATTGATCATTTGGCTGCCCTAATGCTCAGGTAATAGGATGCCTTTCAGCTCCAGTCCGCCTATTTTAGTCCAGATTTGTTTCCCCTGCTGCCTTAAAAATTAGGACTCTGTTGCTTCAGTTCTACAATCATATAAAAGCTCATTCTGCTCACAATACTCAAAATACAACGGCATCCTTTTGTCATGCAACTCTAAATGCAGAACATTTTCATCTAATGCCATCAATACACAATATCACAAATTATAGGTACTTCCTAAAAGACTGATTACAAAATGAAGCAAAATGTCAAGGGTTGGGCAGGTAATGAGAAAAAGAGCAGCACTCTACAAAATGCAAAGAAGGAAACTTACAAGCAAGCTACAAAATTGAAGAGACAGATACAAAAGTGAGTTGATCTTGATATTATAGATTCATAGGAAAAATAAAAAGCAAACTGATTCTGAACTCACAAGGTGGAGCACATGTGTGCTGTGAGGCATGATAAGTTCCATCAATGGGAAAGTGAAGAGTTTCAGAACCAAGTTAGAGAGTAGCCAGAAAACCAAGCAAACACAATGATTTGGAAGAGACCTCTTTGGAACTAATGATGCAGAGTTGATGATGGTAAAGATGAAGATCAGTGCAGAAATGGATTATGATTTGCAACAGGTCAAAAATCTCCTAAATGAGTTGGGTAGCCTTCGCTAAACCTCCATGTATGTGATCCTAGTTAAATTGTTTTCTCTTGGTGAGAACACTAGACTAATGAAGTCCAGAACTTTCACAGGTGTGTGGTCTGTTGATGTGTGTATTCTGATATCTAAGGAAAGCTGTATATAGGAAACTCTATACTTACCAGATTTAAATTAAATTAGCTGATTAGTAAAATTTAAAACTTGATTTACATTAAGACTTGATGTTCAACTTTAAAATCTCATTAAGCTATTTATAAATCTAGAACATTTTATAAAAGGAGGCCTTTGATTGGTGTCTGATAAATTCACAATAAACATTCTAAATATCTGTAATGATGAATCCCATTTATAAATTTAGTTAATGAAATATCTCTTAATGTTTTAAACTTCATTATTAAAAGTAATGTGTTTCACATCTTTTTAGCTTTTCAAATTTGTAAACGGACAGGATACAACCAGAAGAAGCACAATCTTCCTCAAGTACTTAGAAATTATTTTTGTAAGTCTAACAAATTAAAAATTGTAAGTTTCTTGAAATAATACAATGTTACTTATAAGCTAAGTCCATTTTTCTCATGCCTATTTTTTAAAATAATAAGTCCAAATTCAAACATCAATTTTAAATTCCATGCAGAAGACTAACCTGTCAGCTTCTCTAATATAACAAATTTTTACAGATGGCAAGTACTTTTATTATCAAGTGTTCAATAAATGTTCCTATTCTTAACATACAGGTCTTAATATTGTGGTTTTGTTATACTTTATATTTGATTTTTCTTGTACTATATTTCTTATCTTAGGTGAATTGAGGTTTCTGGCTTAACAATGACAACAATAGGATCATTATCTCAAGGCCTGAGATGGCTTATTGATCAGACATCTGAGGCCAGAATGCAGTCTCAGGGAATAAATAAATCAAGGGGATTCTGTCTGAGTCACTGAAAGACATAGTGAGCTTTTTTTTTTTTTGATAGCTTCTATGACAATAAAGAATGTCAAATGCCATATCCTTCAGGTGGGGTAGGTTGCTCCTAGTTAAGAGTTATACTTGTTCAGGTCCAGGGATTTAGCTCAGTGGTTCCGCCACCTGCCTCGCAAGTGCAAGGACTGGAGTTCAATCCCCAGTACCAAAAAAAACCAAAAAAACAAACCCCAAAAAACAAACAAACAAAAAGAAGTTATACTTGTACATACTTCTTTCATCAGATAATCTGAAGTTTTTAACCCCCTATCCAGTTGAAGCTATTTTATTTTGTGCCTAATTGAAGTTTAGACTTTTTTCTTATTATTCATGTCATGTACACCACAGCACTTCTAGGCTTTTCAATAATTCCAATTGGATTCTGTAAACCTCTCATATCGTTTTCAGGCTGTGTGTTTACAATTCTATGGTTGATCTAGAGACATAAGGAAACAGAGCAAATGGGTGGGCTTTTGTGTGGATTCTGCCACAATGCTAGACTGGCTGAGTCAAGCCTAGATCAAAGGTAAATGTTTGTTTTACAATGCCTTCCCTGTAGACTGAGTCCCATACAAATGTCCTTCTTTTCTGTGATGCCAATTCCATAGCCTTTCAGTGTTCATCCAAAGTGTAATGTTCTATTTTTCTGTGACAAATAGGATCTCAGGACACAACTGTAAATTAGTTGCCTATACCCATTCCAAGAAATAACATATAGTTGACTTAGCTCCAAAGATTTACCATGTGGTAGGCTGAACAATGGGCTTTCCAAAGATGTTCATGTCCTGATCCCAAAGTTTTGTAAATATGTTCACGTATAAGACAAGTAAGACTTAGCAGTTGTAATGACATTAAGGATCTCGAAATGGGATCATCCTGGATTATTCAGGGGGGACTCAATTATGAAAAGTCTTTACAAAAAGAAGGCAGAAAGTGACAGTCAGGGGAGATATGACAGAAGCAAGCAGGAGTGATTAGAGGAAGGGGCTGCTAACCAGAAAATGCAGGTGGCCTTTAGAAGGCCAGAAGACAGACTCATTTCTGAAGCCTTTAGAAGAAACCAGCCTGATGACACCCTGACTTTAGCCCAGTAAAATTGACCTTAGACTTCTCATCTCTAGAACTGTAAGTTGAATTTGTGTTTGTTTTAAGCCATTACATTTATCAGAGTTTGTATAGCAGCCATAAGAAACTAATACAACTAGTGTCTTTCAGATGACTATGGTTTTAATCAGGTCTTTAAGTTTCTTCTCAGCCTTTATCTTTGAATAGACCAGTACCCTTGCTGGCTTGGTGGCCTGTCTCCACTCTTTGGGGTCATTGCCTATTTGTTCCTGTGCACCTCCTATAAACTGCCCTTTCCAGAATTTCATCACCTAGTTTCCAGCTAGGTCCAACCCTAGAAGGGTTGAACACAGGAGGAAGAAGGGCCAGTGTGTTTTTAACCCTCTCTCTGTGCTATAGATATGGTACCTCCAAGAGTCACTCTGCCTCCTCCATAACCCTGGCTCCCACCAGTCATAATGCCCCTCCTTGGTCCTGGCTCCCATAGGGCAGAAGCCCCTTCCCCATCTACCACTTGCCTCTATACTTTTACTACCTTCTCCCTTTGTCACCCAAGGCAAGGATGGGAGGTAGCTGCTTTCTGTGTTGCATACTTCTGTGTTGTCTCACCTTCCCCTATTTACTTTTTTAATTCTTCCAAATTATCTAGTTTTCCATATTAGATTTCTACTATTAAAAAAAAAACTCAAGTCATTTCTGTATTGCTGTTGCAATTATGTCATTCTTCTCCATACCCTTGGTCCTCCGAGGGGAAATGTAGCACTTTTCTGCTTAATTCTGAGATTTACTTCAAAGCCTGAGAAATGCCACACAGTCAGTTCTCTCTGCCTCCAGCAGAAACATCCTCTGACTCTAGTCCAGAATTTTCTAAGCCCTACATTTTCCAGACCATATGACTTTGAACACTTTATTTTTGTACCATTTCAACTTCATACTAATTTGCCATTTATATATTAGTCAGTCTGGCTGTCTTGAGCCAAAGGAATTTGTTAGAAGGATGTAAGAGCTCAGAGAATCATCAGGAGAATAGAGAAATAAGTATTAAGCTATTAAACTCAGCAGGTGTAAAAGACACTCAGGGCTAAACAGAAAGACAACAGAGGGGAGTACTCAGATAATACTACTGTCCTACCCCTGTGGTGAATGGCCTATTTCTCAGATTCTTTCAACATTTATTCAAGATTCAGATTCCTCAGACAGTGAGGAATCTCACTGATTGGTTGAGCCAGGTCATGTGTCCATCCCCCAGAGTGAAAAAGGATGAATTTCTTTAAGTTTCCTTAGAGGAAGGGATATACTTTCTCTGCCATCAGGACAACACACATGGGAGAAAAAAAAATCTCCTGCAATGAAATGAAATAAGAAAGGAAATCAGCTATGGAAAGGAGATTGATTTTGGACTGCCAAAAGCAACAAATGACTACCATCTCCTACTTATTTTTTGTTTCAAAATTCATTACTAATCCTTTTCATATTACCATTCTCTTAACCTTATATTTCCATTGTCTCTGTGAACTCCCCTTACCTTGGTTCACCTCTAAATCTATATGTTTTCAAAAGGTATTAATGTTGACTTACCAGTAGTTGGAGGTTTTTTAAATCAATTTTATACTGAACAAAATATTGACCGTCTATTACCATCTCCTTTAAGGCAGGTCCAAATGAGATTACCTTTCTAGGCACTGAATTGGTTCCTCAGTGGAATGTTGGGCTTTGGGCTTTTTTCTTTCTTTCTTTCTTTCTTTCTTTCTTTCTTTCTTTCTTTCTTTCTTTCTTTCTTTCTTTCTTTCTTTTTCTTTCTTTCTTTCTTTCTTTTTCTTTCTTTCTTTCTTTCCTCTTTCTTTCTTTCTTTCCTCTTTCTTTCTTTCTTTCTTTCTTTTGCAATGTTGGGTTTTCAGTAGACATCTGGGATAAACAAAAGTTTTGAATCTTTTCTTACACTTCTGATTTACTAATCAACAAAATAGCTTGTTTCCCCAAAGATGCATGGTATTTCTCAAGTGAGACAAACACACCATTCGACAGTCATCAGATACTTATAAAGTGGGTCTTCATATTACTGTTGCTCCATTGCCTATCAGGAAAAGTTTTATGGCTCATCCTTCATCCTTGGCTCTTGTGTACCAGCTATACTTCCTTCCCTGAAGCCTTCATTGAGGTCCTTCACAGTGCTTGATGTAGAAAACAAAGATGTGTTGCTGTACATGGCACTCATCAGTGAATTGCCGCTAGATCCAAGTCTGAGGCCTCTAATTCCCTTTGAGTCATTTCCTTTGTTACACAACCATTTGATAAAGGACATGGAGTCCCCATCAATGAGTGGTGAAAACAGTGGCATTTCCCTAAAGTAGCTTCAGCCTCAGAAATGAGACTCTTGCTTCTTTTGTTTTTTGCTACAATTCTACAAACACTGACCCTATGCTGTACAATGGCTTCTTTCCTCTTCTAGAGACAGGAACTTTTATCAGCTCACCCTAACTGCCTGCATTATGCAGTGCTTACTCTGGACTCCCTGTGGTGAGTCACCATGTCACATTGTACTTGTCCAGAACAGAGATATCCTTAACAAGGACACTCAAAATCACTGATGGAAGAGGAAGCTGTTAGTAACTTTCCTTCCATCAAACTGAGCTACATCATTAACTTGTCCTCTGTGTTATTTTTGGAAGTGATTTCATTCTTTGCATGTTGGTATCTATAGTTACTTATCTTATTCGAGCATATCTCATAAGAAGATGAAGATAAGTCTCTTTTTGTTAAGCCTCAATTGTCTTCCTTAGAATCACAGCACAGCATTCATATACTGCATACTATAGGATTATTGAAAAATATAAAACAATTCTCTCTACCTCATAAAGCTCAATAAATACTTGTTAATGAGCTGCCAAATCCCACTCAATAAGAGAAAAGTCAATTACATAATGATTTCTCTCTATAACAAGAGCATTCAGGGGCTGGGGATTTAGCTCAGTGGTTCTGCCACCTGCCTCAAAAGTGAAAGGTCCCAAGTTCAATCCCTATTACCAAAACAAAAACAAGACCATTCATTAATTCCCTCATTAAATTTATTGAGTGCCTAACATGCCAGGCATCAGAATAGACACAGGGGAAACAATAGTATGCAAAAGAAGACATTGTCTCTACTCTCCTGGAACAACAGGTATTAATAAAAAAATTACATAGAAATGCAAACTGTAATGATGACCAATATTAGGATGAGATGCAAAGTGCTATAAAAGCTTCTAGTGATGGGATCTAATTAGCAACCAGTTCAGGAGAGTCTTTCTGGAGGAATGTTACTTGAGCTAAACTCAGAAAGATGAGGGGATCATTTAGCTGAATAGAAGAGAGAAGAGTACCCAGGCTAAAAGGACAGCTTTGGGGCAAGAGGGAGTGTTAATCACAAAAACAACGAACTGGAAAGTCTTTGTGTCTGCAGAGAGACAGAGAGTAAGAAAAAGTGGGGCAAGACAGGCACGGGAAAACACAGCCACATGCCACACTTAGAGAAGGTTGTTTTTCTTTATTACATGTTTGCAGTACAAAATTGTCTTGGTTACTTTTTCATCGTTGGGACAAAACACTTGACACTCACAAGTTAAAGAGAGAGTAGTTGTTTTTTTGTGTTTTTTTTTAAAGAGTAGTTTATTTTAGCTCACCGTTTGTAGGCGTTTCAAGCCATAATTGGCTGGCTCCAAGGCAGGACAGCATAACAGAGAGGTGTCACAGAGTTCATGGCAAGGCAGGTAGGAAGCAGAAAGCAGGGCCTCAAGGACCCTTGACTTATGAACTCGACCAGTTCCTGAAGGCTGGTTATAACTCAAGTTGGTTGTAAGTCAATACACCTGAGATCTGGATTTTTACCTGGGTGCACCCTATAGATAACAAGAGGCAGATGAATCTTCCATTAACCTAATTAGCCCAAGTTGTTCATATGTCAGGCCAGCTGTAACTTGAGGGTCCACTGTGTGTGTGTGTGTGTGTGTGTGTGTGTGTGTGTATAAAACCATCCTTCCAGGCCACGCCCACAGTAACTCATCTCTTCCCACCAGTCTTCAGCTCCCAACAGCACAACCAGCTATAAACCCATCAGAGGACTAATGTAGTGATAAGCATCCCACACCCATGATCCAGTCACCTCCCAAAAGCCTCACCTATGAGCACATGAGGCTTTGGGGGGACATCTATATATAAGCCATAACAAAAATGATTACATTTATTGTGGGGAGTTGATACACATACATAATACGTCTTAATTCTTTTTTTTTCCATCCCCTCCCCCTCCCCTTCTTAGGAGTTTGATCCCAAAAAGTATGGATTGGAAGGTTCTACAGACTGTGGAACAAACAGACCAGGACTGTGTTTGAGAAGGGGAAACATTAAACCCATCGGCGCCAATCAGTTTTTGTCACCACTTTTTCTGGAGCATCAATATGGACCTGAGGTCAGCATGGACAAAAGACACCACAGAGGACATGAGGCATCCAGATGCCTCTGCTCATTTTTGTGTGTTTTGGATCGGCTGTGGTCAATGGCTTGTCACAGTTACCAGGTCTATAATAAAGTGTGAAAATCCCTGACCATGTATTCACGATCTCACTCCATGTGAGGTAACAGTTCTGCTGCTCAGTAATCCACATTGCCCAGGCCTCCAGTCCCACTTCTAGCTGATGAAATTGCTACCAGATTATATGTATGCAGAAATTTCTATGTCTTTGTTGCAGAACCTAGGAATCCCTTGTGTTTTTTTGTTTTTGTTTTTTTCCCCTTCTTTATGTCTATCTGGGCAGACCTACTTGTTGGTGAGCATAAAGATTTGGAGAGGGTTAGTAACATTAAGAGATTTTTGTTTTGAAAGTACACCCTGGCTTTAGTGTGTGGAACAGATTAGAAGGGGATCATCTAGGGATAGTGAGACCATTAGGAGGTGATGGAGGCTTAGGTAAGTGTAGAGATCAAGAGATGAAAGGAACAGAGTCAAAGGGTATTTAGGAGGTAAAAGTAAACAGGTGGTGGTTACAGATGAGATTCTAGCACTTGATTTACACAACTAGATGAGTGCTTGAGCTCATTTAAAAACTCATAGCAATACCATTTTCTAAGGTAGGGGACATGAGAAGACCAATTTTGGTCCTGGATATCTAAGTCACAAAAAGAAAAAGCCTTTCTTCTTTCAATGTTGGAGATTAAACCCAGGGTCTTGCACATGCTAAGCATGTACTCTGCCACTGAGCTACCCCCTAACCCAAGAAAAACTTTTAAAAGTACAATTTTCCTCACACTGAGGAGAAACCAACAGTTGTGCCATAGTAGAAGAAAGTATGTAGGAAGCATGGGAAAATCTGGGCCCAAGAGCAAAGGCACAGCTTCCATGAAAGCTGTGGATCATTATTATTTTCTACACAATTTTATTATTACTACAAGATAAAGCACTTAATGAAGCTCTACAGATAAACATGGAAGAGGCACAAAGGTGGGGAAAATGTCCCAACTATTCATCATTGACCAATATAAGAATTTTTCACTTGGAGGCCAAGTCAGGCCGAGAAACCAGGGGACTCTAATGGACAAATAGTTGGTGTTCAGCATTCAGACTCCACAGAACACTTGTGCTATCCTATGGAGGGTTGATGAAGTTCTTACTTTGTGGGAATGCACCAAAGCACTCCAGCATCTCTGAGACCTGATCCATCCCTAAAACTTGGCAATACTGAATTCATCCCACAAAGGATTTAAGATACAAGCTATCAGAATACCTCTGATGGTTTTGTATGTTTTTGATCTAGGAAGTGTGTAACACATCTTCCTTCTGAAGACCACTAGCTTAAATCAGTGTGGGATTAAAGTACCTGACATATCCATCTGGAACTGTCCTATTAAGCCCAGGGAATTAAAGGAGTGATAATAGAGATTGAGTGGAAGAGAATGAAGGCATGCCGACGAAGGCCAAAATACTACAGGGGCTGCTCAAGGTACCAGTCGAAGGAAACATTGATACAGTGGCTTAAAGGACACAGATCTTTGCTTCTCTCTTCTGCAACAGTCCCACATGATGTTAGAGTCCGGCAGGTGGCTCCATTTCATGAGGTCATTCAAAGAACCAGGCTCTTTCCATCATCATACAGTCATCATCCACTAGGTCTGCTTCTCACTCAGTTGTTCTGTCAGTACTAATATATGTTTGGCAATAGAAACATAAAGAAATTCCAGGTAATTTAGGGGTAATTCCAACTTCTAGCAAGTATCACTCCCCTCATTTCTACTAAAATTAATGAGTTGAGCTATTTTTATCCAGTAAATGCACTCTGATTTAAATAGTTAGTAGGAGGTACAACTTGGTTTTTACCTTCCAAGTGATGCAGTGTTCATTATTAGTCTGTTACATTAATGTAACAGATGACAGATCATCAAAATGTTTAAATGTTTGTGTCTCCACATTTATATCTACAAATGAAAAGGAATAAGATTAACTTACTCACTGAGACGCTGAAGGACTAATTATTTTCACTATGTAGAAACAAACAGTATAGTTTGTGGGTGGACAAGGTTCTGACATGGGTCACATGACATAGAAACAAGTAGTATGCTAAGTACAGTTCCTGGCATATTAGTGCTAACTCTGTCCTTTTTTACACTATTCATTGCAATGCCCCAGTGTAAAGGGCAACCCTATAACTACTACCTGCACCAAAGAGTGCCATAATGATGTTGTTCAGTCTCAAACTGAGGGCTCTGGGATCATTTTAGCAGAAAAAAACACATAGAAGGTATTTTACTAAACAAAACAAAACTATAGATAACACGTTACTCAATAGTATGAATCATTGAAAGTTGGGAGGAGGAGCCAAGAAAGTAGATGACAGAATTAGAAAAAAAAGGATCTTAGCAAAGTGAAATGATGACTAAATCTACCAAGTGCATGTAAACAGAATAAAAGAAGTATAAAATAAAATAATAAATATAATAAATAATAAAATAGAATAAAATAAGTATACAGAATCCTTTTGCATCCATAAACCAGTTCCACAAATACAGGTTTGAGGATATATAGTTTAGAAACAACACAGGTAAAACAGTTTTAGAGTTTTAGATTATTTAAAAGTCAATATGACATAATTACACAGGAATAGTTAGTCTTGGGTTCCATTTATAAAATATGATTGTGTCCAGCAAAAGAGATGTAAGTGTTCTGCTCTGGTGAAACCACAACACGACTTGATCGTTGCTTCCATTTCTGAGAACACCTTCGGAGAACACTTTGAATTAGCTAAGTCTCTGTCACTGATACAATAAGACCATTGATACAGTGCCTTACAGAACACAGAATCTTGCCTCTCACTTGGGTCACAACCTCAGGTCCAGGCTGGCAGGTGGCTCTGTTTCACAATGTCATTCAGCAGACCAGGCTCCTCCCATCATCATTGCATCACTGTCCACCAGCACATTGTCATCTACCATAGGTACACCACTAAGTACAGCTTAAAGGATGGAGGAAGGGCATGAAAAAGGCAATGCATTCTCTGAAGGTGCTAGTCAAGAATGGCAGTCATCATCACCACTCACCTTCCACTGTCACCCAAAATTCCTCACACCTACCTGTATGTGGGGAGGGAGAACTGGAGATGATAGTTCTGCTACCTTTAATGAACATAAGTCTATCCAACTATAGTTTCATAATAACAAAGGAAAGAGATAACATGATTTTGGTAGCTACAACACAATCTCTAAGTATTGGAGAAATAGCAATGAGAACATTGGAGAAAGAAAGGGTGTACATCATGTTAGGAGTGTATAACATTAGATAAAAATGAGTATTTCTCACGGAAGTTATTAGACTAGTTCTGTGTAGGACTAGAACAGTGGTGGCAAACACGGCACATGCACCTCAGTAGCCATGCACAGCCCTCTCTGTCGGCACATGAGCCAAGTCGCCCTAGCAGCTGAGCATAAGATAGCAGTTGTTTTCTTCTAAATAAAACCTCAGTATTCATGTTTAATTGCTGTCTTGGCACTTTATGATAAATAAGTGGGTTTAGGGTGGCAGTTTGGGTACTTGGTCTCTAAAAGGTTCGCCATCACTGGACTAAGGGCTCAAACTAAAACAAATAGGTAAAAGACATTCTAAAATAGTTATTAGAAGATAAAGAGGACTTCTTGAGGAAGACTTTCTTCTTATTCAAGGAGCTGGAAGAACTTTGGACTTCTCTTATGGTTTGTAGTATTTGGAGCATTCTGAGTGGCCAAGTTACTTCATTAATATTCCCTTCTAGTGCTGGGATTCTGTGGTTCTATATAAACTTCTTTATCAGTCTTAGAATAAGAGAAGAAAATCTCAAAATTTGTTAAGTGCCTGCTATGTACAAGTT
The DNA here is from genome assembly GCF_000247695.1 of Heterocephalus glaber. Next base: position 5,916,791 of record NW_004624748.1, on the reverse strand, counting down.
CTCACAACAACCTTATGAAATAAGCATTATTCACATATTACTGATACTCAGAAAGATGAGCATAAATTGTTTAAACACTCAGAACTAGTCAGTGACATTGCTGGGAGTACAAATAACATCAGGCTGATTGCTTAACTTAGTATGTTTCTACAGTGTTGCTGCTGCCTCCGAGAAAGAAGATCGAAACTAAATTAAGTGCTTCTTCTTATTTCCTTTCCTCTTTCCAGACCCTCTTCCTCCAAATCCTTTATCTTATCAGGGTTGACTGCCTGGATGTTCTGCAGGATTTAGCACAACATCCAGTGTCTTTTCCAGCTCTTTCTAGTGGACCAAATGATTGATATGCCACCCATATTTTCCCAGCTGAGGGTCAGAGCAGCCTATTCATCCAGAAGTTTCTGCCTGTTTCACTTCTTCCTTAAGAAAAAAACCCCAGCCTGTATAATTCCTCAGTGAATCATTTTTTTTTCTGTCACCTGCCAGTCTGTTGCCTGAACCTTTCTCATCCTAGTCCTGAGTGCTGTAGGAAATAATAAAATTTAATTTGAAATTAATTCTTCATTCCTTGTGCATTGAAATGGATGTCAAAAGTGAATAAATCACCACTGAAGCTTCCACCATAGAAAATTTACCCAGATTCCCTCCAAAGAGAGCATGACTCACACAGAGCACCTGTTTTGTCTCCTTAGTAACTGATCTCTTAGATTTCCCTCTTATATTTACATGCAGGCGAGAATAGCAAATTGACTGGGGGCAGGGAAACGGTTCAAAGCATGAAGAGTGTGCTCTGGGCAGAACGTCACCTGTAACACTGTTTGCCAACCATCTTGTGCTTTATGCATTCACTTAGTGTCTCTGTTTAAACCCCAGCATTGATTTAACTGCAGACTTAGTGTAGAGATAAGTCTGGAAAATTATTAATGGCCTCAGGGAAGGTTTGGTGACGCACAGTAAAAATTGATACTGGTGATGGAGTCCTCTCTGTTAGAAATGTGTCTTTCTTGACTGTAACCTTTGCTACAGTTACAGGTAAACACACAGTTCTATCAAGGCAGAGGTGCACAGGGTAGAAAGAGGTTCAATTAAACTACTTATACAGCTTTACCACTGGAAATAATATTCTAAAAATTGATTTTATGTGTTCTATGAGATTTTGTCTCTTTCACTTTCTGGTACTGTGGAAAAATTTTTAAAGAATTTTTAGAGCTACAGAGCCATGTTCCAGCATATTCTCAGCACTAAGGAGCTGGTGCCTGTGAACAAATCACTTAGCTTCTCTGGGTTTCCTCCTGGAAACTGAGGGATCCAACTAAGTGACTCTGTTATTCCTTCCAATTATGAAATTTGGACTCTACTTCCTGGGGTCAAATTGAGTTTTAAAGGTGAAACTAGTTAGTCTAATACTTAAATTTACTGGATTAGAGATCATTCCAAAAGAAAAATTAAGCCATCCTCCCCTTTATTTTACAAATGATGCCCCTAGGTCAAGTTGCTCAAGATCTCGTAATATTCAAGTATGTTCATATTCTTCAGTTTTTTATTTCTATTTTAATCACAATTCAGCAAGCTATTTTTATAGTCAAATAGCTCTTTAAGAGTAGTTATGAAAAATAATACCAATTCTCCCTCTGTCCTTTCCCTAACTCTCCAAGGGCAACTACAGTACCTTTAAAAATCTTTTTAGCTCATTCTTTTGCTTATTTGCTTCTAAATATCATATAGCTTCAGCTTTAGGTATTGGCTCAACCACAAAACACAAGTTTCTCATTCCTTTCCTCTCCCTATGTAGATATATCATAACTTTTATCAGATAAGTAACCAGTATTTATGTGACATAAATATTATTTATAGTTGAACCATGTAGCATACTGTGATTACTTTTTTCTGTTTTCTTTTTCCAGAGTTAAAAATTGTTGTGTTTTGATTTTTCTTAATTTTATAGGAATAATCACAAATTCAAACCAAACTCCCTATAATTGTGTCTATATTTTTCAACACATGGGTGCAATGTAAGCTTCAAAAACTTGAAGAAATGCCTCCCACAAATTGATCTTCCTGAGTCTGGACCAGTTGCTCTCTGGGCTACTACAAAGGTCAGGTTAAGCTCTCCATCAGCCATTCTCCTACGAATAATCTTTCCTTCCCTCTTGTGCTGAGTCTTCAGTTTCTTGGATCTTATCTTCTTGCTTGTTTTAATCCCTAATTTGGGAAGAACACTTCCTCCAGTAAATTCCTATGAAAATGTACATGGGAGTTAAATTTTTCCAGGTCTTATGTATCTGCAATATTTTCATACTATTCTCAGAAATGGTTGATAGATCTGGGTATAGAATTCTACATAAAAATATTTTTTCCTCAGAGAATTCTGAAGGGACTTGTACATATTACTATGATCCAGTGTCATGATTGGGATGAGTACTGTTTTTTTTTAATTACCTGTGAAGGAATTCTCTTCAATTTTATGCACAAGTTCATGGGAACTCCATGGAATTGCTAAGCTTCTTTGTATGTCACTTTGACTCATCTCCATCTTTTCCTGTACCTGCCAATAATTGCTTGCTTGTCATATGAATTTTGGCTCCCAAATCCCTTATTTTTCTTCAGCTTCATTTACAATGAAAACACAATTAGCACATGAACTTACTGCTCTTACAGTGATGCCAATCCAAATGAAATAACAAGCATGCCCTGTGGAAACATTTGCTTAACAAAATGGTCTCTGGATATTCACAAAAATCTGACAGGATTTTTTCTATAATTCAACTGCTTTGCTTCACAACAGCTTTAATACTAAAGTAATAAGTGGCTAATAATAATACTTTCTTAAGAGAATTTTGACTGAGAATCTATTAATAACACTAAAGTACCACTGGCTAATACCTTATACATTATTTTAGTATATTCAGATAGCAAATATCCCAGAAAAGATGTTTAGTGAGAGGATAGTCAATAAGAAGGGAAACATTTGTCATACTTTCTTCCTCAAATCACTTGAAATTGCCAAAAAAAAAAACCTTTTAAGGAGGTAAGAGGAGTAAATTTATATATGGCACTGGAAGATAGAAAGGGGCCCACCAACAGTGGCCCAGAATCTTAAGGAATCCTTAGAAAAGAGAAATTATGTCAAAATTGCAGCTACAATAGCAACTTTAAAACTTAAAGGCCCCACAGGTCCACGTATTAAAGGCTTGGCCACCAGCCTGTGGCTTTAGTGGGAAATGATAGAAACTTTAAGCAATAGTCCTAGAGGGGAAAGTTAGGTCACTGGGCATGCCCCTGAAGGAATATTAAGACCTTCCTGTCTCATTTTGCTTTCTGGATGCCACGAGGTGAGCAGCTTGTTCCACCACACATTCCTGCCATAATATACTACTTCACAATAGCCTCAAAACAACACACCAACTGACCATGGACTAATACTTCCATTACTATGAACCAAAAGAACCCTTTTCTTTCTTTAAGTTGATTATCTGAAGTGTTTTCTTACATTAATGCAAAGCAAACTTACACACTATAACTTTATGCCAATAAAATTCAAAAACCATTTTTGGAAAAAAATGTAAATTACTAAAATTCACAAAAGAAACAGTTGAAGCAAATTTGAAGAAATTGAATTGGTAATCAATAACTTCCCCTATCCACTATTCCTTTTATTTCTGGCTTCTTTGTTTAACATTATATTTGTGAGATTTATCTATGATGTCTGTAATAGTAAATTGTTATTTTCTTTGCTGCATAGTATACATTTTATAAATAGACTCAAACTTCTTTATCTATTATACTATGGCATTGAGGTTGTCTACAGCTTAAGACTATTATGAATACTTCTGAAATGACCATTCTTCTACCAATATTTGGCATCTTCTGTATATACCCAATAATGGCATGTTCTGTATATACCCAGCAATGTATTGTTCACTTCAGTAGAGAAATTAGAGTATATATATGTTCAATTTTAATAGACAATAATTAAAGTGTTATACCAATTTAAACTTTTTAAAAGTATAAATGATATATGTAATTTCAATTGTTTCACATCCTTCTCAATACTTGGTATTATCAATTTTTTAAAATTTTAGCCATTCTGGTGATTATGCAGTGTATCATCATGACTGATTTGAATTTACCTGATAATGAATATTGTTAGACACATTTTTGTGACTCTACTGGCTATGTGAATACCCTCTGTGGTTAACTGATTGCTCAAAATTGTTGTCCACTTTTGGGGGGGAAGGTAAATAATACCTATCTTTTCTTATTGATTGGACTTACTATGTATAGTATATATTAATATATGTATTACAGATTTCCCTCTCTGAGGCTTGCTTTTTCACTCTCATCTTTTTTCAATGAAGAAAAATTCTTAATTTTAATAAAGTCCAATATATCAACTTTTATTATGGTTAATGTTGTTGGTGCTCCATTAAAGATATCTCAATAGATTTCCAATTTCTTATTCCTATGTTATCTTTAATTTTAAGTCTACAGTCAACTTGGAATTGGTTTTAATGAATGATGGAAAGTAGAAATCAATGTTTTTATATAGATATCTGAATGATTCAGTATCATTTACTGAAAAGCCTATACTTTACTTGTACTTTAATAGTAATCTCTTGTCATAAATAACTGATGTAATATTTGTCCATTTCTGAAATCGCTGCTTTTTCCATTGATCTATTTTTCCCTTCTTACACCCATACCCAATATTTTAATTACTGTGATTATTGTATAAGTCTTGATATCTGGCAGTGTAAACCTCCAAATTTGTTTTTCAAAATTGTCTTGAATAGTCTTGGCTCTTAGTTGTTCTGTGCAAAATTTAGAAGCAACTTGTCAGTTTGCACACACACACACACACATACACACACACACACACACATACACATTCTGGCATTTTTGTGGAGTTTTGATTGGCATCCCATTAAATTTATGGATCAATTAAGAAAAATTGACAGCTTTTCAACATTGAAGTTTCCAATTTAGTAGTACAGTATATTTCTGTTATTTAATTTTCTCCATCATGTTTTGTGAGTTTTGGTTTAGAGGTCAGATATTTTAATAGATAAATATTTAATGTTTTTGGGCTAGGGATTTAGCTGAGTGTTTCCGCTGCCTGCTTCGCAAGCTCAAGGTCCCGAGTTCGATCCTCAATACCAAAATATATATATATTTAATATTTTATGCTAATATAAATGGTATTACTTGAAAATTTTGTTTAATTTTTTATTTCTAGTATATAGATGTACAGTTACATTTTTTATATTAACTTTGTGTCTGGAGAGCTTCTTAAATTCACTTTTTTATAATAATTGTCATCTTTATAGGTTTGCCATGGAGTCAATCATATTGCTGCAAATTATATTGGTATTATGTTTTCCTTTACCATTTTTATGATATTTCTTGGGTTTTTGTCTTACAGAATGTTGATTAGAATGGGTACATAGCAGACATCTCTGTAATATTACTCATATGAGGAGAAAAATTTTAATATTTACACATTAAGTATAATGTCTTAGTAGGTTTATGCAGAATTTATTTTAATTTTAGATTTAATTAAATAGTCCCCTTCTATGTCTAACTTTCTACAATTCCTTAAAGTGCTGAAATTAATTAAATAATTTCCCTGAATCTATTAAGATGATCTCATAATTTTTCTTTTTTAATCTGTTAAGGCAGAATTTATACTGATTAATTTTTCTAATATCAAACAACCTTGCATTCTTGGAATAGGCTCAACTTGATCATGATATATCATTTATATAAATGCTAAACCTGTTTGTAAATGGTTTTCCATCTGTGCTCATGAATGTAAATGATCTGCAATATTCCTTTCTTGTTGAATTAATTCCTGCCAGGTTTTCATATCAAAAGATATCTCTAGAATCTTGACTCTATAGTCCTGGCTGTCTTGATTCTTCTCTGCTATATTAAAATAATTGGAGTTTGAAAATGCCATTTAGATTTTATAATTATTCTCAGTAGGTATATGTGATACAAGCTATGTATTCACAACCAGAACCAAAACATTTGCCTTTTACAAACCTGATGAAATGATGAACAAAATGAAACATCATTTCTAACCTTTAATTAGCCTTCTAAGCTGTTTCAGTTTCTGAAAAACTCTTGGGTTCCAAAAGTATACTTTTGACTTCTAGTATCATTTAGTGAGCACATCTGTTAAAATAGAGGTGTGGGAGGTGTGGGAAATAAATGAATCTCAGTTATAATCATCATATTTTACATTTTTAAAGTGAAGGAGGAAAAAAAGCAGAACTCAAAATTTTATTAAACAAAAACAAGAGGACATGACTATTCGTGTTCTACTACAATTCTCGGCAAAAGAAAGACATTCTCTGGACAGAATGATGGTCAAACTCTATCCTCTAATTTTAAATAAATATTAAATAAATTTCTTGGATCCAGCTAAAGAAGATGCATCCTATAGTAATGAAATACATGGTAAAATCAACTTGAAATGAATAGAAACAGTAAAAGGGGGAAGGGGAAGTGAGAAGAAAGAAGCAGAGATAACAATACCATTTGGTAAGCTACCATGTGCTAAGTGCTTGCTTGGGGCTGTGCTGACATTATCTCATTTAATCTTACCAAATATAACAAGATGCTTTTATCTCCATTTTACAGAAGAGAACATCAAGGCTCAGTAAGAATAAATGACCTCCTGAACATCATACATATAGTAAGAGGGATTCAAATATAGTTCTCTGAGTCTGCAACCCAAGCTCTTTCTACTAAACCAAACTGAGATTAAACTGAAAAGAAACCAGATGTGCTTGTCACTAAGGATGAGATTCTCTAGTAGTAAACCCTGCAAAAGGGGTACTGAGAAAGAAGTTTAGTTCCATATTTATGGTTTGCGGGGTAAGGATTTTATTTTGTGTATGCATTTCCTTTGTCGCTGGAGTTCTTGGTATAGTCTCAAATAAAAACATTTCCTGTTTACTACTGGCTAGAGAGCATCCAATAATAGAGAAATATGAACAAATTGCAACATTTTTCTACCTTATGTAGAATTTGTATATTTATGGCTGACCTGCTCAGTAGTATAGAAAATAGTGTCCAATTAAGGCTGAGTCATGGGTTAGATCTACATTTCCTAAATGTGTTTTACAGAACATATTAGTTTTACATGTTATTGATAGAATTATTCAGGAAACTGTCTGAGAGTAGTTCATAGTCAAATATGTTTTATAAATGCTGAACTAAGCCAAGTTTAACAAATTTCTTTATCTTAGACTTTCCTAATTAAAATATTAATATACACTGAACTTTAAAAAAATGTGATACAGGAAATAATACCAAAGATGAAATATGAAACATTATATCTCCCAACCTGATACACCAAGCTCATGTTCTCTAAAAATTGAAGAATAAATTCTAGGAACAACATAGGGCAAGAGTAGGAAGATATTTATTGATAAGATAGCTCCTAAGAGGCAGGAAGGGACCCATGGATAACCTGAGGACCCTACTTTACAGAGCAGTTTTATAGAGCAAAACCCACATGGATACAACATGGGCCACAGCCATGATCAACGAATAAGTTTACAAGAATAGTCACTCAGGTAATTGTGGTGGAATTGGGAAACAACTCCTCTAACAAGTCTGGAGAGAAAGAACAAAGACTTCTTCTAGGAAATAATGGGTCCAGAGTTCTCTGGTCACCCACTGGGATGACTGATGTCTGTCTAAACTTCATTAGGCCCAGTGTTGTCCTTTGAGGAAGTATGCAGGTCTGGTTAACTTGTCTTTATCTCGAGGCCCGTCCTCCAACAAATGTGTCTCCAGCCACAGTTGTGGTGTTTTCACCTTTGCCCTGACTCTCTTGAGGACCTAGCCCTGTCTGACTGCCTGGAATATTTCTACCTAACTCAGCTGTCTGTGGTAGAAGTATATAAAAAAAGGTATTCAAGAAGAGACATAAAATATGTGTGTATTTTCCAAATTTATTTGACTCCAGAATACTTTGTTTAAAGATGTTCCTCTAGAATGTGTGTTATATAGACCATACATATACTGGGAGGAGTTAGATTATTTTTTTCCACTAAGTTTATTGGCACATTTTAGGTATACATTATAATCACATTCATCATTGGAAATTTGTACCTGTATATGATATATCTTGGTTCTTGTTTTTTCCCCATTCTCCTGCCCTCCCTTCCACCCCTCTACCTCTCCCTACTTACGAAAACTTTGTTTCCATTTTTTTCCTTCTTTTCTCATATTTTTATCTTTCCCTTCTTTCCTTTCCCCCACCCTCCTCCCTACTTCCCCTTCCCGTTTGGACCTTTTCTTCCTATTTTACATTATCTATTATACACTTTGGTCCTCATTTACTCTTTCAGTTTCTCTCACCAGAGAAACTATTTGGTATTTACACATATGTGGCCTACTTATTTCACTTAAGAGTATGGCTTCAATGTGTATCCATTTAGCTATAAATGTCTCTAGTTTATCATTCTTTATGGCTGAGTAGCACTCTATTTTATTAAAAATAAAACAACCATATCTTCTTTATCCAGTCACCAGTTGATGGGCAATTGGGCTATTTCTAAGTTTTAGCCATTACAAACTGTGCCACTATAAAAATGGGTGCACATATACCACTGGTACAATTCTTTTAATTGTTTTGGGAAGATAGCCAGCAGGGGAATAGCTAGGTCAAATGGGACCTCTAATCCTAGTTTTTTGAGGTATCTCCTTACCGATTTCCACAGTGGTTGCACCAGTCTACACTCCCACCAGCAGTGGAGAAGGGTTCCCATTTCCCCAAAGCCCAGCCAGCATTTGTTATTGGTTGATTTCTTCTTTTTTCTTACATTCTTTTATTGGTACATTTTAGGTATACAATACATTTGCATTTATCATGGAGTGCTTGTACCTGTACATGATGTATCTTTGTTTTCATTGTTTTCCCCATTACCTGTGCACCCTTCACCCCCTCCACCCTTCCCTATTTACATAGACTTCATTTCCATTTTTTTTTCTTTTCTCATAATTTTTCCTTTCCCTTCTTTCCTTTCCCCATCCCCTCCCACCACCCCTAC
>NW_004624748.1:5887011-5906966 GCF_000247695.1 Heterocephalus glaber | reverse complement strand
ACAGCTGCTAAAAATTTTTTCCCACATTGTAGGTTGTCTCTTAGCTCTGTTGGTGGTTTCTCTTGCAGTGCAGAAGCTTTTTAGTAAGATGAGATCCTGGTTGTTGATTTTTTGTGCTAGTTCCCATGCTACTGAGGTTTTGTTCATAAAGTCTTTTCCTATGCCAAAGTCCTCAAGAGTTCTACCTAACTTATCTTCCAGCAAATTTAGTGTTTCTCTCTTAATATTTAGATCTTTAATCCACTTAGATCTTAGTTTAGTGCATGGTGATAGGTATGAGTCTAGTTTTAATCTTTGGCAGGTTGAAATCCAGTTTTTCCAACACCATTTATTAAAGAGGCTATCTTTCTTCCAATGAGGGTGGTTGGCTCCTTTGTCAAAGATGAAAAGACTAAGTATGTGTAAAGCTGTTTCTGCATCTTCTAATCTATTCCACTGATCCTTGGGTCTGTTTCTTTGCCAGTACCATGGTGTTTTTATCACAGTGGTTTTGTAGTATAGTTTCAAGAGGGGGGTTGTGATAACCCCTGCCTTGTCTGTTTCCTAGAGTTGCTTTTGGTCTTCTAGGTCTCTTCTGGTTCCATATGAATTTTTAGCTTGTTTTCTCTAGTTCTGTGAAATATGTTGTTGGAATTTCAATTGGGACTGCATTAACTCTATATAGCACTTTTGGAAGCATGACCATTTTCACTATGTTGGTTCTTCCTATCCAAGAACAAAGGATATCTTTCCATTTTCTGATATCCTCTTTGATTGCCTTTTTCAGAGTACTGTAGTTTTCAATGTAAAGATCTTTTATTTCCTTTGTTAGACTGATGCCTAACCATTTCATTTTTTTCGATGCTATTGTGAAAGGATTGGTTTCTCCAGTTCTTCTCTCACTGAGTCTGTTGGTCCTGTATGTGAAGGCTATTGATTTTTGAGTATTGACCTTGTATCCAGCTACACTACCGAATTTGGTTATTAAGTCAGGTAAACTTTTGGTGGAGTTTTGGGATCTTCTACATAAAGTATCATGTCATCTGCAAAAATGACAATTTGACTTCTTCATTTCTATCTTTATTCCTTTTATTCATTTCTCTTGTCTAATTACTGTGGCTAATGTTTCCATGACTCTATTGAATAGGAGTGGCGATAGTAGACATCCTTACCTTGGTTCTGATTTTAGCATGAAAGATTTCAGGTTTTGACCATTTGGTATGATGTTGGCTGTTGGTTTTTCATAGATGGCTTTTATCAGGTTGAGTTAAAGACCATGTATTCCAATTTTCTGTAGGGTTTTTATCATAAATGGGTGTTGCATTTTGTTGAACGCTTTTTCTGCATCCATTGAGATGATCATATGGTTTTTGTCCTTGGCTCTGTTAATATAGTGTATTACATTTATTGATTTGCACATGTTGAGCCATCCCTGCATCCCTGGCATGAATTCCACTTGGTCAGGGTGTATGATCTTCTTGGTGATCTTCTGCATTCTATTTGCCAGTATCTTATCTTATTGCATCTATGTTCATTAGGGAAATTGCCCTATAGTTCTCTTTTTTGGTTGGGTCTTTCTCTGCTTTTGGGATCAGGGTGATGCTTGCTTTCAGGAGTGAATTTGAGAGTATTGCTTCCCTTTCAATTTCATTGAAGAGTTTAAACAGTAGTGGCAATAGTTCTTCTCTAAATGTCTTGTAGAATTCAGTAGTGAAGCATCAGGACCCTGGTTTTTCTTTGTTGGTAAGTTTTTAATTACCTTTTCAATTTCATTGATTGATATTGGGTCATTTAAAATTTTTTATCTTCTTTGTCCTAGTTTGGTAATTCATACATGTCTAGATATCTGTCCATTTCTCCAGTGTTTTCCATCTTATTGGAATACAAGTTCTCAAAGTAGGTATTGATGGTTGTCTGGATTCCTGATGGGTCTGAAGTAATTTCACACTTCTCATTCCTAATTGCATGGATTTGGGCCTTTACTTTCCTTTTTAGGATAAGGTTAGCTAAGAGTTTGTCAATTTTGTTTATTCTTTCAAAGAATCAACTCTTTGCTTCACTGATTTTTTGTACTGTTCTCTCAACCTCTATTGCATTGATTTCTGCTCTGATCTTTATAATTTCCCCCCTTGTATGACCTTTGGGTTTGTCCTGCTCTTCTTTTTCTAGAAGCTTGAAGTTCAGCATTAGGTTGTTTATTTGAGCTTGCTCTGTTTTTCTAATGTGGGAATTCACTGCTATAAATTTCCCTCATAAGACTCCTTTCATTGTGTCCCATATATTCTACTATGTTGTACTGGCATTGTGGATTAATTGTAGAAAATGTCTAATTTCTTCTTTCATTTCCTCTGTGACCCATTGGTTATTCAGGAGGGTGTTATTCAATTTCCATATGTTTATGAACGTCTTGTGGTTTCTTTTGCTATTGATCTCCAATTTTATTGCACTATGATCTGATGATATACAGGAAATAACTTCAATTTCTTTGCATTTACTTAAACATATTCTGTGAGCAAGTATGTGGTCTATTTTTGAGAACAACCTTTGTGCAGTTGAAAAGAATGTGTATTCTGATTTTGTGGGGTAGAACACTCTGTAAACATCTGTTAAGTCCATTTATTCAAGAGTTTGAGTTCCAGTATTTCATTGTTGATTTTTTTGTCTAGTTTTTCTGTCTACTTGTGACAATGGGATGTTGAGGTCCCCCACTAGTATTGTATTGGTATTACTTGATTTTTCATGTCTGTTAAATATTTGTTTTATATAGTTGTGTACACTAGTATTTGGGGCATATATATTTATGATTATCATCTCTTCCTCTTGGATTGTCCCCTTTACAAGGATGTAGTGACCTTCTTTGTCTCTTTTAATTAGTCTTGGTTTGAATCCACTTTGTTGGCAAATAGGATAGCTACCCCTGCTTGTTTTTTGGTTCATGTCCCATGGAGTATTGTTTTCTACCATTTAACTTTCAGTCTATGAATTTCCTTTTGAATTAAGTGTGTTTCTTGTAAGCAGCACATTTTTGGATCTTGCTTCTTGATCCATTCTGCCAGTTTATTTCTTTTGATTGGTGAATTGAGACCATTAACATTGATGGTTATAACTGATATCTATTGACTTATCCTTGTCATGATTTTTTCCTGTTGTTGGGTTCCCCATCCACTTCCATTGCATTTATTTTTTTTTTTTTTAAAAATACTTTTATTATGAAGAGTGACAATAATAATGTATAGTTTTTCCATAAAGTAGAGAATATCTGTGGATAATATAACAAAATGATTTTTCATTTCCCATTGCATTTAATTTCTTGCCTTGCCTGATGGATTCATTCTGTTGGGCTTCATGGAGTTGTGACCCTCATTGTCTTTTCCTAGGATATTGCTTAGAATATTTTGGAATGTTAGTTTGGTATTCATGAAGTTCTTCAGGCACTCTTTGTCATGAAAGTATCTTATTTCTCCATCGATTTTGAAAGATAGTTTTTCAGGATACATCAATCTGGGTTGAAGGTTGTTTTCTTTTAGAGTTTGAAATATTTCACTCCAGGCCCTTCTTGACTTGAGGGTTTATGTTGTGAAATCTGCTCCATTTTAATGGGCTTTCCTTTGTATGTGATTTGTTTCTTTTCTCTAACTGCTTTTAATATTTAGTTCTTGTCTTGAATTTCTGAAATCTTGACTATTATATGCCTGGGGTAGATTTTTTTTTTATCAGGACTAATTGGAGTTATATATGCCTCACTTATCTGTATGTCAAATTCCTTTTCCCATATTGGGAAGTCTTCTTCAATTACTTCTGTGAAAAGTTTATCTATGCCTTTTATGCTATCTCGTAGTCCTTCATTTACTCCAATCAACGTTATGTTATTCTTTTTTACATTTTCTAGTAGCTGTTGGATTGATTTCTCATGGTACCTTGCTATTTTTAAGAAATCTTTCTTTTCATGTTCACTAACTGCCATCCTGTCTTCTATTCTTCTAATTATTTCCTATATTGGGTATTCATGGAGTCCATCATTTTCCTCCGTTCCTCTATTTATTTTTATCTGTATCTGCTCTAGAGTTACTAATTATATCTTTCATTATCTCTGTTTTTAGCTGAGAAATTATTTCTGATTTTATTTTTTCCAGAGCCTCTTTCATGTGCTCACTTCAGTAGCACATATACAGAATTTCTTTCATTACCTCTCTTGTTACCAGTTCAGGGAGTCCAGTTGTTTGGCTTTTGGATTGTTCCAGCTCTTTGCCCCCTGGATTTGTTTTTGGTGATCTGGAAGTCTGGGTTTGCATCTTGTTTAAGTGTCTACTCCTTTATATTTCTTCTTGTTGTTGTTGTTATTGTTTTTGGTTTAATTCCTGGCTTGATGCTTGTATATTTTTTATTGCAAGTATTTTCAGTGTCAGTATTTAGAACCTGTAGGGAATGACTACTTCTCAGAAGTGTCTTCCAGGTATAGCTGGTCTTTGAGTTTTAAATCTGTAATGGCTCTTAGGCAATCTGTCTCAGTATACTAGGAAGAACAATTGACTGACCAATGTCACCTTGGCCAAAGTAATACAATTAGCATCAACAATAGCATCAAACACAGCTTAGAAAATGACAAATTGTGGTAACTATTTATCTGTCACCCTCTACCGCATGAAGTAGACTTGAGGTTGTATATCAAAATCTAGTACCAACAGGAAATATGTTTTCAGTAAATAAGCCCTTCAGTATAGTGAATTTACCTTCCAGGAAGAAGACTTAGAAGGAGTTGGAGGGGGTACAGAAATAGAAGGAGGGGAAAATGTTAGAAGTAGGGCTAGAGGATACAGGAAGATCATGTAAACTTTGGGAAACCTGTGAGGAAAAGAAAGAAGAAAGGAACAAAAGCAAGAACAGAACAAACAGCAACAGAAGAACTAGAAACTGTATTCACACTCATAGAAATAAGAACAATCAAGAAAAAGCAAAACCGGAAAAATAGGAACAAGTAAGGAGAGAACTGAAGAAGAGGAAGAAAGGAGGAGAGAAGCAAAGAGAAAAACAAAGAAAGAAAAAAGGAAAAAAGAAGTTCCCTTCAAGGCATGTCTCTGCTGTCACCAGTAGACAATGTGGGCAACAGTGTGCAGATTTGAGACACTCATTCTCAGCAAGCCAGCCATAGCCCACTGAGATTCAGGCTAGTTTCTAGTTGCAAGGCTGGAAGTAAGTTCCCTGATCTCCTGTAGGTTTGAACCTTGTGCAGTTCTGCTGTAGGTTTGAGCTGTCCCTCCCCAACAGCAAGTCTTGGTTCCTGCAGGAGGTGCTGGTCCCAATCACTCACCAACCACCAGAGTCCACTGTGTCTTTATTGCAGTGGCTATCTTTGCTCTCCCAGGGGGTTTCAATTCTCAGCCACAAACCTCGGAGATGCCCTCTTTCTGTTGCTCATCACTCTGCCATCTTCCCAAGGTCAGAACTATGGTCTTTCTGTTCTCTGCCATTGCCTGGATCTGGCCGTTGCTCTTGCTGTCAATCCTGGTGCTGATGGCAGGCAGGTGGGCCGCCCAGCTGCTGAAGAGCGGTGTGCAGGCAGGCCAGAGTTAGATTCTTTATAAGCAAATAAATTTTATAGCAACACACTATATCACTGGTCACAGGAGGATGGTACAAAAATATAAACAAAGCAGCTTCATGGACTGGTCATCTGAAAAGTAGTATAGACTTTTCACAAAGGTTTTGGCATAGAGCCTATGATCTGCCTGAACAGATATTATAGAAGGGATTTCTACATGAAAGAGAAATTGAGTAAGATAACTTTCAACTTTTTTCAGTTTTGTCATATCAATTAAAACCACAAATCTTTTTAGAAAAGCAAACAAAAACTGATGTGATATTGTAGTTTATAATAAAAAATATAGACAGTATTTAATTTTCATTCTGTTTCCTGGCAAACTGCTCCTAAAGTCTTTGGAATCTCCAAAGCAATGTCTTTTTGTGTGCTAATGAGGTGACCTTGACTAGGGCCTCCTGGTTAGCTGGTTGCCAGGGAAATTAACCAAGTAATTGGAGGACTGGAACTTTCAATCCTGCCTTTATACCTCATAGAAGACAAGGGAAGTTGAATTAGACTGTTTCTGTTTTTGTGGTGTATTAGAAATGACATTTATTTAGCTCACAATTTTGAAGGCTAAAAAGCCCAGGCTGGTTTAGCCCCATTGGTTTAGACTCTAGTAAAGTCACTCTACAGAAGACATCAGAAAGGTAGGTGTACTGCAGGAAAGGTGACTTTGAAACAGGAAGCTAGAGAGAGTCAGAAACTAGACTTGCTACATTCATAACAGCCTGCTCTCAAGAGAACTGACTAGAGTCCCAAGAAAAATGCATTAGTTCCTTCCAAGGACAGTGCCCCCAATGATCTGATTATTTTGCATTATGCCTTACCTATTAAAGAGGTTCCAGGACATCTCAACTCCTACCACACTGGGGACCAGGTTTCTATCACATAAATTTTATTTTGTTTTGTTTTGTTTTGTTTTGAGACAGAGTCTCACTATATAGTCCCCATTATATAGTTCAAGGGTGGCCTTGAACTCAGTATATATCCCAGGATGACCACAAACTTGTGGCAATCCTCCTGCTTCAGCCTCCCAAGTGCTGAGATTAAAGGGATGTGCCACCATGCCCAGCTAGTTCATAAACTTTTGGAGAACAAGCCATATCCAAACAATAGCAGGGGCTGAAGACTGAGTTGATTAGCAATGGCCAATGGTTAAATCTAATAAATTATGCCTACACAGTAAATCTTCCCCCAAACCCCAAAAGGATAGGGTTCTGAGAGCTTCCAGGTTGCTGAACACTTGGAGGTGATATGGGAAGGTGACATACCCGGGAGCTCATGGAGCTCTGCATCCCCTTCCCCCACACCTCGCTTCAGGCATTTTTTCCAACTGGTCATGTATCTGTTTCCTTTTAATATCCTTTGAAATAATCCAGTCAACCAAAGCAAACATTCCCCTGAGTTCTGTGGGTCATTCTAGCAAATGATAGAACTTGAAGAGGTTATGATGGCAACCTCCAATTTATAGCTGGTTGGACAGTCAGAACCACAGCTGACAACTAGGAGCTAGTCATTAGCATATGAGGGGAAGAGGGTAGGTCTTGTGGGACTGAGCCCTTAACTTGTAGGGTCTGCACTAACTCCATTTAGTGTCAGAATTGAGTTAAATTATAGGATATCATATTGGAATTTACTGGAGAATTGGTTGTTGTGTGGGGAAAAAACACTCACACCTGGTATCAGAAGTCTATTGTGTTGAGAGTATAGTAGGAGAAAACTGCTATAGTTTAGATTTTTTCCCTATCTCATACAAGTTGAATTTTGTAGTTCTGTGTATTAATTAGGTAAATTCTCAGCAGCCACAGCAAAGAGATCCACAAGTTTATTTTCTACATAAAAGTCTCTCAAAGTGAACACTTTTAGTTGGCAGGGTGGTTTCACTTCATGAAATTCCTCGGGGTTCCAGGCACCCTGGGACATGGCAAGAGCCTTTTCTACCTGGCTCAGTTGTCTTCCTAGCATGCCTGCTTTCTGCCACAAAATAAAAGAGAGGCCTTTCAATTAAGTAAGGCCAAAGTTACCTACAAAAATTTGTTCACATTTAATTGGGAATAGCCTAAGCATATAGCCACACATAGCTACAAAGTTGACTGGGAAGTCCATTCTCTAGCTTGGCAGTTATATGCCCAAGAAGAAGAGACAACAAGATTTTGGAAGAACTAAGACTTCCGCAGTTTTCTTGGGATAAACATTAGTTGGTGATTATTACTTGGGTTTTACTAACATTTACTAATGAACAGTCAATTCAGTCTGATCAAAATCTTGCAAAAAAACCACACTGAGTTTCTGTCAGTGTGATTGATATTCAAGTATCCAATTTATAAGACACAGAGTTTCTTGAAAGACCTCTGATTATCTGTCAGGGTTAAAGGATCAGTGCAGCAAGTCTGAGGAAGGTGTGAGGGTCAGTAAACAATTCATAGTCAATATTCTTTGCAGACTCACTCCTTATTGTCCTTGAGGCTCCTTAAATGATTTTATTATTTTTTAATGGCCCAAAAAGGAGAGGAAAACTGGCAAATCTCCTAGACTTCATACAACCTCAACCTCAGCAGTTGTGTGCTACAAGGACAAGCCTGTGGATATAGTAAAAACAAAACAAAACAAACAGAAAAGGAAACCAATTTTCAGATAAGAAATTTTCAACTTAAATGTTTCTCTGTCCAATTTTCGGACAGAAACTCATTCAAGAGTAGGTAATATTCATATATAGCCGAACAGATCTCCCTGAAAGAGGGTCTACTGGTCTACCAGTCTTGCATTTCCCTTCTGACTTTCTAAGACTGCTGACATGTCCTCAGTATTTGAGGCTCTGCTCTTTTCCGTAGTTTCTCCCATGCAATGGCAACCTTTCTCTATGCAAAAGCAAAGACATTATCAAATTTGCAAAGCAGATGGAATTCATATGGAAAAATTTAGGGGATAAAAACCTCCAAAATTATTTATCTGACCAGATACATCAGAAATTCCACCATCTCAGATGCAGTGTCCAGAGATTCAAAAGCTTCAGAGGTCTTCAAGAGATTCTTGTTAAAAGGAAAACACTGCTGAGAGAAAATATCACAAGCTAATTATCCTCAAACCCAAGCACTGGAAACACTTGAGGTACTTTTCAAAATTGCAAATGTTTGGTCCCCACTCTCCACCTACTAAATCAGAATTTCTGGAAGGGGCTTGGTCTTGGTCTTTCTATTTTATTTTCAACTTCCTAGATGAGTCTATGCCCAGATTTGGGAACTAGTGTTATTTCATTCTTAGTTAATAATTCAGAGATTCATCAGCAATTGAATATTATTTGAAAGGATGATGATAAGAAGAAGAGGAGGGACTGGGGATTTAGCTCTGTGGTTCCGCCGCCTGCCTTGTAAGTGCAAGGTCCTAAGTTCAATCCCTGGTATCAAAAAAGAAAAAAGGAAAAAAGAACAAGAGAGAGTGGGAATAAGAAGGCTCTAAAAGGTCGATGGAAAGGCTCAAATGACAGGGTGGTTCAATCTTGTTTAGCTTTGACTAAAGCATGGCCATTCATAAAATAATATACTTCATCATTTCTTAAAGAAATGGCTGACCTCATTTTCTTTCTTATCATCAAGAAATGTCATGTCACATTTTAGTTTTGTCCTTTTTCCCCTCTAGTTTATAAAATCCATAGTCCAAGAGTATTGTGGTTGAAATAATTTTCTGAATTATTGAGAGGAAGCCTCAAGAGGTCTTGTGCTCCATTGTCACTTACAAGTAGTTCCGTAGGACTTGTGAACAAGGTGATCTGTTTCGCAGGTATTGGAACAGAGGAAAAGGCACAGTCACTCCAGCTTCCTTTCTCTGCATTCATTAGACCTTCACATCAGGGACTTTTTCCTTACATCTAATTTCACTGTTTTAACTTGATAGTCAAAGATATTTTCTCTGGTTTTCTGCTTCTAGACAGATGGAAAATAGCTGCACGGGGACATCTTGACACCCAGAGGCTAAAGAATTCCCCCCTTAACATTCTTTTTACAGACTAAATAACTAATTTCCATAATCTTTCTTACAGTCTCATTTCCTAGTCTTTTATTTACATAGCTCTCCTTTAGACGTAGTTCTTCCAACAATGAATCAATGAAATTAAATGAATCAATGTGAAATATAACCAAAGAGTATCTTCCTGTCTTTTCTATGACATTCTCCAGTTAATAGGACCATTTTTGTTTTTGAAAACAATTTTCTGGCTATAGGTAATTCATATTCGACATGCATGCGGTCGCCATGTTCTTGGACTAACTGGGAAGGCTTATGCATATAGAAGAAATAGCTCCCGGCTGTGTATCCAGAGATCTGTTTTCCAGAACTAGTTTTATCACAATTAGACTATACAGCTTCCCATTTATGTTTTAAAACTTATTTGGGTCAGCTTGTTTCAACTATATGATCAGATGGACTAGTTGACCTTTAAATTCACTCCCACTTCTAATTTCTTGTTCCTATTTTATTTTGATTCATTTCTGATTTCTCAATTACAAAGCATTTGGAACTCCCACAGAAATTTATTCATACATTTCTTATAGATGTAATACTCCCTTATCTATAATTATTTATATTATATCATGCATGCCATAGCTTTCCTATTAGACCTAAAACTTCTAATAGGCAAGACTCAAGTAACTATGACTTGTTGCATCACAGTGCTTTACAGATAAACATTTATTGAGTGCAGATAAACATTTATATGCATGCACCTTTAATATTCCCTAGCCAATTTAAAAATAACAATTTTTGGAGTAGGAAAAATGACACTGGCAAATATGACCTCTGTACCCCTATAGCTCCATGTCTGCCCGCTGTGTAGACATGCTTCCTTTATTTATATTGGCTTCTCATGGATAATCTATAGCACACAGATAGGTTGATAATGAGACAGATAGATCTGTATAAACAAGGCTGTTTTCCCTGGGAAAAATTAAAGGATTTTAAAAGACTGCAGTACAAAACTAACAAAGATTGCAGACTGCAGGTTAGGAAGAAGGAGAGACTAGAAAAGCAAAGAAGAGTTTGAGTTGAGAAAGAAGTATCTGGGAATAGAAGGGGAACAGATTTTCCTGACCATACCAAATCTAAGAGATTAAACCCTGACCATAATGTTGGAGATAGAAGTGCAATATTTGGACTCAGGAAAATTGATAAGGACAGTTTCAAAAGCTTAGCCCCTATCAGTTCTGGGCACCTGTGATTCCCTAGTTGTAAATACTTCAAACTTTTATTGACTCACTGCTGGGAAGAATCCATAATACTGCAGACAAGAGACCCAAAGGGCATAGTGTTGCCAGGGTAAAAATTTAAACATGAAAAGTGACATACATTGAAGTAAAAGGTTGGTATGAGAGACTGGAAGGCTTCTAGGCTGAAAGCACAACCAAGAAATCAGTGGGTGATCAGTGACGAAGTGACTAATAGTCCCACCTCCAGCCCAGAAGGTTGATTGCAGGTACAGCTAATCCACTAATTATCATTCTTTTAGTCCTCATTATCCTGGAAGAAATCTGGTGGTCCTAATAAAAGATAATCTGCATTTTATTTCTATCTTTCCTTTGTTTTTGACTCAATAGAACAGAATCTGATAAGCACCAAGACACCAGAACTCAACAGAGATACTGAGATTATTTATGTTCATGCAAGGACTCTAGAGAACAAAACAATAAGCACTTGCTTATCTGAAGAGGATAAAAATGGTCTTCCAAGAAAACAATCCTTGTGATCTGGTTATTTTAAAAACAATGGTCACAAATTAACTATTCTAAAAACAAGAGTACCATTTCTGATAGCTATCTCCTAACTTTATCCAGGCTTATCTTGCTATGATTATGGTGTCTGGGATCACTCTACTAGGGTTTGAAGCTTGGTTCCACCCCTTAGTTAGGTAACATTTATTTAACAACTCTTGGCTCAGTTTTTTCATCTGTAAAATGAGTTTAATAATAATTTTTACCTCATAAGTTTGCTATGATCAAATTTGTTTATACATGAAATGCTTAGAACATTGCTCAATAAATGTTAACTACTTGTGATCCTGTCTGCCAGATGATGTCACCCATTCTCAAGATAGTTATTAATCTGTCAAGAAATCCAAGAAAGTTCAGTCACACAAAGCTAAGCATTCTGTAGGTGTTTTGATTGTTGTTTCATGGTCAAGATAAACACTTGGTTTTATCTCCTTAAAATTCTTCTGAGTTAGATTATTGTGGCGGTGCTCAATAGTGTAAAACTGGTGAATCTCCCTTGTCTATTTGCCTGTGGGTTCATAAGCACTCAAAATAACTTCCTGAAGACCTTTTTGGCCCTGTCCTATATCTGTTCAGCTCAGAGGGACAGCAAGGTGGCTTCCATTTAGGCACTACCTTTCTCTGGTCCCTAAATTTTTATAACAGTATATCAGTTTTACCCAAATCAGACTAACAAATTGATTCTATTTCAATCAATACTAGTTGGAATTAGATTAAATGATCTTTAAAAGCATATGGTTTTGTATTAAACTTGCGACACAGGAGTGCTGCACTCCAGATATTTGTGAGGGGTATGATTTCTAGCATATTGCTGCAAATTATAAAAATATCAGAAGTCCTGCTGAGAAAAATAATATTTACTGTGTATTGTATGTCTTTCCATTGTAGGTCAGTGATTTCCCAGATTTTTGTATTTCAAAGACAAGTTTTTAAAAAGTTGTTTTTAAAAATGTTAGTTACTGAGATCAGTTGCTAACTTACTTGACCAAATAAGATTATAAGAAAAAGTCTTCTAAATTGAAGTTTTATGAAAATTTAATTTTATGGAAAACTCACTACTCACTGCTCTGTTTTTTTGTTTTTGCTTTTATTTTTACTTTGAACCCTGCAAACTTCACCACTGACTGCCAGACTGGCACTTGAGAACAGCTACATAATTTGTCATTCATCCCTAGATGAGACCTGGTCAATGGAGATTTTACATCTGGGATGCATCATGATGGCACCTGCAGAGGGCTTCTACTGAATTGCACTGTGGGCTGATGTCCCTGGCTACATGAAGAATATCACAGAAAATGGCCTTTGAAGCTTGTCATTTCATTTAGTCCAAAGATGTTGCTGTGACATTATTTTTTACTTTACCTAGTACTCTTTCTTGAAAGACTTACTGGAGAATTTCACTCTAATCTCAATAACAGAAGTACTTGACTTGTCTAAGCAGTGAATGTGTCTTTTATGTTCTATATTCTGTAAATTGTTTTACATTTCCTCTTCATACATTCTCCTTGGAATTTTTCACTCAGTTCATGGTGCACTTCTAATAAGCATATAGAGTTTCAAGAAATGTAATTTGTATATTCACCTTGCTCCTGCCTTCATCCTGTGCTCCTGTCATCATTTTCCCTTTCCCTCTTTTTTAAAAAAGTATTACCTGTTTGACTTTGCTGTACTACCTACTCCTTTGTAAGCCATTTGTACTCCTCTCCAGAGTCAGTAGGAATACACTGAAGTATATAAATTATTCAACAGAGGCCCACCTGGAACATAGATACAGTTTCCTAAGGACTCCTAATTATCTGCAGGACCAATAACATATCTAGATCTTGAATGCACAGATTTCCCGGTGCTGACTGAATAAATCTGCTTCATGTGTCTTCATGTGTCAGCTGCTGATACTATCCTGACTGTTGCTCTGCGCCATATTTTAAAGAGACCATTGGGGTCTTACCTTATGTGAGTGAAGTAGGATTTTAAATATCATAAAAGCTAGTAGGAAGATACTTAGGGGAGATGAGCCATTAAATCAGGGTTTTTCCAACTGCAGTACCCAACCTTTTTGGAGGTTTTAAATTAAAGTTATGACTAAAATTTTTGAATGAAAATTTTTTAAATTTTACGGAAATATACTTTTAAGGAAAATAAATATAAACATCAAAGTGCATTGTATATAGTAAGGTCAAGGATTTGTTCATAGAACTATTTCACACACGTGTGTGTGTGTGTGTGTGCGTGTGTGGTAGTCTGGATTGCAATAAAATACATTTCTTACTAATTATGAAAATTGTCTTAATGATACTACATAAAAGGCTGCCTATCTATAGATGACATAAGCCCTGGTCACACTCAATCCCCACTCATAAACCATACCACACAACATGCCACACAGCAAATAACCACTTTCCTAGAAGAATTTCTACTCATTGATTAACCTTCTCATTTCTAAGTTTTTCTGCAGAGAGAGAGAGAAAGAAAAAGGAGGGGAAGGGAGGGGAGGGTAAAGGAGAAGAAGGAAGAGAGATTTTAAGGAATTGGCTTACATGTTTTTACAAGTTTGTCAACCCCCAACTCCCACAGTCTACAGGGTAAGTTGGCAGGCTGGAGATCCAGGGAAGAGTTGCAGTTTCACTCTGAAGGCAGACTGAGGCAGGATTCCCTCTTTCTCAGGAGACTCAATCTTTTCCTACTAAAGCCTTCAACTGATTGGATAAGGCCATGTTGTAGTCACTTTTCTTGTTGCTAGGACAAAATACCCAACACCTAAAACTTAAAAGAAAAGAGGTTTATTTTGGCTCCCATTTTCAGTCCATGGTCCACTGGCTCCAAAGCAGGAAGGACATGGTGGGAGAGTCTGGCAGAGAAGAGCTGCTCACGTCATGGTGGCCAAGAAGCAGAGAGCAAAGGCAGGAGCTGGGGAGGGAGATACACCCTTCTGGGTCACACCTCCAGTGACCTGCTTCATCTTACCAGACCCCACCTCCTAACAACACATTCAGCTCCAATGAGTATAGTAACTCCAGGATCCAATCACCTTCTAAAAGCCCTACCTCTGAGCACGTGAGCATTTGGGGGGGACATTCCAGATCTAAGTCATAACAGTCTGCTTGCATTATGGCAGGTACTATAGCCTGCTTTACTCAAAGTTCAGTTATTTAAATGCTAACTTCCTCTGTTTGAGTAGCATTTTAGAGAAAGAATTGTATGGACAATTCCTTCCAGTCTAGAAACAAACTGCAAATAAATAAATGTTAATTTCATTTTAAAGGACCCCCCCAAAAAAAGAAAACCGCATAGAAATATTCCAAATAACATTTGACTAAGTGTCCAGCCCCATAGCCCAGCCAAGGTGACACATGAAATTAACCACCAAATGCCTCTTAGTTTAGATTCACAGAGTCAGAGATAAATAATGGGTTTGCCTAAACTACCCATGTTATCATGGTCAATAAGACCAGATTCTAAATTGGCTATGCCAACGTGTGCTAGAGGCTCCCACTGGCTGTTAATCGCTGATTATGCCCATCTCTTCTCAAGTCTGTGTTGTTAGCCAATAACTGGCCATGGTGGGAATATTTACCCCACAGAAATATCATAAATCAGGGCTGGGGCAGTCCCTTGAAGAGCTAGCTTGCCGTTACACCACTAGATGTGTCAGCTTTCTATCAGTGTCTTTAAAATCTTGTTTGGTTCAGTAGGCATGATATCAAGTCTGAAAATGGAATAAATCATCCTTAGTATCCATGGGAATTGGTTCCATCTTCCCTAAGGATACTAAAATCCTCAGATGCTCAAGCCACTCTTATAAAAATGGTATAATATTTGCACATCACCTGTGCATATCCTCCTACATAGTTTAAGCCATCTCTAGATTACTTATACCTAATCAACGTAAATGTCATGTGGCCAGGGATTTATCTCAGTGGTTCCACCGCCTGCCTGCCTCGCAAGTGCAAGGTCCCGAGTTTGATCCCTGATATCAAAAAAAAAAAAAGAAGAAGAAGAGAGATCCAGTAAATGTCATGTTATCTTTGTTACAATATGTTAATTACAAGGAAAAACTGTATATGTTCAGTACTGATGCAATATTTTTCAAATATTTTTATCCACTTTGGTTGAGTCTACAGGTACAAGGGCTGCAGGTACAGGAATTTTCAATTCCAGTAACCAAAAGTAAGTTGAATAGTTCTAAAACCAAAGTTTTTCTTAATCATACTTTTAAACTGACAGAACAAACTAACCAGTACTGTCAATTGATAGTTCATCATTTGTTCAATGTCTAAATAAGTTGATCCACATGGACTGAACATAAGCACTATTTTCTTTAAGGAATAATTTTGTTTAATTATTATAGAACAGTAAACTTGAAGATCCAGCCTGTAGAATCCAGACTGTATGAAATCATAGGAACAGATCCATTAGAATATTTATAATAGTAAAAGGAGATTGAATGGGTTAGCTTGCACAGTCAGAAGTTGAATAGCCTCAAAAAGGTGGTCTGCAGGCTGGAGATCCAGGGAAACTATAGCTGCTCAGTTCAAGAAGAGAGAGACCAATGATGAAGTCTCAGCAGAAACCAAAGACCCAAAAACCCCCTGAAGAGCTGCTTGTCCAAGTTCACATTGAAAGGCTGAAGAACCTGGAATCTAATGTCCACAAGAGACAATACCAGAAAAACACACTTTCTCAAGAAGTATCCAGCAAGCTTAAATTAGCTTCCTCCTTTCTTGGGCTTTTTCATTCCATCCTAACCCTCAGCCTTTTGTATAGTGCTGCCACATTCAGGGCAGGTCTTTCTCACTCAGTTTGCTGTCCTACAGGCTAATCTTCTTTGGAAACACTCAGATAGACACACCCAGAAGAATGCTTTGGCAATTCTCTAGGCATCCCTTAATTCAGTCACGCCGACAACCAGAATTAACCATCACAAGAGCATATTATCAATTTCTTTACAAATATCTTTTTTTGTTTGTTTGTTTTTTGGTACCAGGAATTGAACTCAGGACCCTGAGCTTGCAAGGCAGGCCACAGAACCACTGAGCCAAACCCCCAGCCCTACAAATGTCTTTTGAGGATGAGAAACACAAAGGTAGAGGTGAGGAGGAGCTAAGGACTAGAGCTATGCTTCTCAAACTTTAGTGTATATTATAGTCACATCATGAGTTGCTTGTAGAGTCCCATTCCTGGACTTTCTGAATGAATTGGTCTTCCTAATACCAGAAAATTTGCATTTCTAATAACTTTCCAGGTGATACTGATGCTCTTGGTTTGGGAAACCACACTTTGAGAACCACTAAATTACAGATCTATGAGACAAATTTACAAATTGCTGTATATGAACCTTGTTTGAATCCTATGCTGTAAAACATCTTAACCAATTGGGAAATTTTGAGTACTATTTGCAGATATTAAGGAATCTCTCAAAATCTCTCTCTCTCTCTCTCTCTCTCTCTCTCTCTCTCTCTCTCTCTCTCTCTCTCTTCCTGTACCAGAGATTTGACCTAGGTAAGGGCTTCCCATTGAGCTATATTCTCAGCCCTTTTTAAGTTTTTTATTTTGAAACAGGTCTTGCTAAATTACCCAGGCTGGACTCAAATTATGATCCTCTGGCCTCAGCCTCCCATCATGCTGAGGATTATAGATGTGTGTCACCAATCACTGGCTTGCTGTTCTTTTCTAGGTGTGATAATTGTATTCTAATTCTGTTTTCAATGAAAGGTGTGTATATTTTAGAGAGAAACGTGCTGAAACATGGATGAAGTGGCATGTTGTCTGCAATCCCTGTGGTCTGAATGTTTGTATGCCTCTAAAATTCATGTTGAAATTTATCTCCTATTTAATACAAGTTGAGTGTTCTTTCTTTAAAATGTTTGAGGTCAGGAATGTTTCAGACTTCAGAGTTTTATGGATTTGGGGACATTTGCATAGACTTCACTGGTTGAGTGTTACTAATCTGAAAATTCAAACTCTAAAATGCTCCAAAATCCTAAATTTTTTGAGTGGGTGTAATAAAAAAAATTTTTGGATTTCAGAGCACTTTCAATTTTGGATTTTCAGATTGGTGATGCTTAACCCATAATATTAAGAAGTAGATCTTTAAACAGGGTGTGGTGACACACACCTGTGATCCCAGGCTAAGGCAGGAGGATTGACGTGAGTTTGAAACTAGCCTGGGCTACATAGTGAGTTCAAGGCCAGCCTGAATTACAGAGCAAGACCCTGTCTCAAAAGACTAAAAAACAAAACAAAAAAAAAGGTAGGGCCTTTAGGAGGTGATGAACTCATTAAGACTCCTCTTTCATGAATAACAATTAGGCTCTTACAAAAGAGGCTTCATGCAGCATTTCATCCTTTTCTCTTCTGCTGCCCCATGAGGACATAGAATTCAAAAAGCCATTTGAGAAGCCGAAACTTGACCTTCACCAATCATGGGGCCTATCTATGTCCCTGATGTTGAACTCCTCAGCCTCCAGAACTGTGAGAAATAAATTTCTGTTTCTTATAAATTATCTGGCATTTCATTATAATAGCACAAATGGATTCAAATACTGATTTGCATCTGCAGGAGGATGGTGAATAGTAGAGATACCAGAAATAAAACAAGATTGACTAGGTAGTTGTGAACATGAGTGAGTGATATGTGATGCCTTATGTTATTCTCTCTGCTTTTTTCTGTATTCCATAATAAAAAGTTTAGAAAACAAAAGAAAAACACTCAAGTCCTTTTAAATGTCCCTTTCACTCTTTACAGAAACAAATCATCTTTCTAAGTCACTTCTCTTTATAAGAAGAAAGACAGAGGTGTCAATCATAAAAAGGGCAAAGCTTTTATTTATTTATTTTTCTTAACTAAAAAAGTTTCTAACTTTGACTGAATTCTATTTTAACTCAGATGTCAAGGAAGAAGGATGATGACAGACAGCACGTCCATCTGCCAGGGTGCACGAAGACCATTAACTGCCCATTAAGACACTGTCCTTTGTTTTCCTCACCTCTCTGCTCTCTTCCACCAAAAACCTGTCCTACTTCATGGTGGAAATTAGGAGCCAAAGAAAGGTGGAAGTGGGACAGAATTCAGTACTTCCTCCTTCTCTGTGATCACATTTGGGATTTGGCCAGAGTTACAAATACCTACCAACTTATTACAAACACCCAGGAAAAGCAGATGTAAAGACATGATAAGAAGAAAATAGACATAAATAAACAATGATGCTTTTTTTAAGAAATGTTTTTGCTCCTTCAGCAGAGATAATCATGTATCACTGTAGTTTAAAACTAGAAGAAAGCCTTAAAATGTCCATAGTCCATCCTTACCATGTAACAGATAAAAAAACTGATACCTAGATCAACTATTGTTGATCTATTGGCAGAGCCCTACTTACATTTAAAATTTTTTTCTGGTTAAATGAAAGTTTAAAAAAGGAAAGGAGATGTGCACATATACAAAAAGAAAGGGAAAGAAGGAGAGAAGACTGTCTCACAGAATATGTGTGTTCTAGTAAGGTTGTTTATACAGTAAAACTTTTTAATGAAATTCTACATATCTGTTGATTTTTTTTTTGAAATTGGAAATAGAGTAGGCGTGAAGCTCAGTTAAAAACATTTGGTAATTTAAGAGTTAAAGAGGGAGCCAGACTCACCTGGATTGCAGCTACTGCTGGAAGCAAAAGCACCTGGGACATTTTTCAGCCAATAACAATTACTAACATTTTTAATCACTATGCACTAGACTTTGCCTTATTCTTCATTCCACACCTTGTCCCCTTGACAACACTGCAAGGTATATTCTACTCTTCTCATTGTGCAGAAGTAGAAACACAGGATCTAAAAGGTAAGCTAGTTTCCTGAGTTCACATAAAGGGGTGAATCTACTCTGTCCTCCCCCACTCGCATTACTGATACCCATCCTAAACCCACTGGCTACTGTTCTACAGGTTGTACCTGGCAAAGGAGCCCCAGGTTGGGGATGGGGAGAAGGAAAGGCTAAGATGTAGCTCAGGGTTTGTGTGCCAAACCATGGAGCTATCTCTTACTTAAATCCACATAAAGTGGATTTTATGACCAAGTGGTGGCCCAAGTCCTGCAGTTAGCTCCCATACTTTGGGAATCTTTACTCCAAGAAGTCAGTATTTCTGAAATGTTGTTCTGTGTTGGAATGGCTAGTTGCTTAATGAAACCAGAAATGTCAAAGGACATTTTGTCCAAGAAGGTTGTTATAGACATAGGCTGGGGTGATAGGTACGTGGGCTGAGGTGGGACTGAGAAGTAATTGCAAGTAGGCACAAGGTAACATTTGGGTAATGGAAAGTCCTAAAACTGGAATGTGATGAGGGATGAACAACTGCATAAATTTACTAAAAACAACCCAACTTTTCATTTACATGAAGTGAGTTGTATGTATGTATCTTCATGCCAAGTCTTTATTTTGTTTTGTTTTGTTGAGACAGGGTCTTGCTATGTAGTTCAGGCTGACTTTGAGCTCACTATGTAGCCTAGGCTGGCCTTGAACTTGTGGCAATCCTCCTGCTTCAGACTCCTGAGTGCTGGGATGACAGGTGTGTGCCACCATGCCTGGCTGTATATATCTTCAATAAAGCTCATTTTAAAAATATTAGTATAAAATATATATATATATATATATA
>NW_004624748.1:5864746-5878725 GCF_000247695.1 Heterocephalus glaber | reverse complement strand
CTATATATATACACACACATGCTTACACACATACACACACATAAATACACACACATAAATACACACACAAGTGGAGGAAGACCAGTATTCATGTGAAAGTGATAAGAACCTATAGAGTTACTAATACTGTTCTTATATTGGCTCTGAGTCTTCTGGAAATCAAAGCAAAAAAAGAAATATGATCAGTTACAAAATTCAGGTTAACTATAGAGATAGAGTATACCAGATCTTCTGATACCTAATAATTTATATAATTACTGATGTACAGTATGGTCATAAGGCATAATTGGTAATTAATATACATAAATTGCTATGAATCACTAATTTGTCTACTTAATAAATGTAATGTGTCAGCTTTGGGTATGCTAAGGAAAAGATAAAGTCCTTGTCCTTGAATTTTCAGTCTAATGAGTACAGTGGGGGACATTCAATTAAGCAGTTAAATCACAGTATATTGACAACAGAGTACTGTGAATCAGGTGTAGGTCCCTCTGTAAATATTCCCACAAAACCACACCAGTTTTTGTTTTCACCTTCCTACTATTGTCTGTCTTTTCCAGAATCCAGGATCAACACCCAGCAAACAGGCTTTACCTTTTTACCATGGCCTCCCTAGTACCACTGGGACAGTATCCCTGTCCTGAGTACAGTGCACAGCCACACTTCTTTGTTCCTTCCCACCCCCAGGCATTCAGTTCACTCCTTGTCCCTTCTCCTTCCTCTTTGTCTCCCACTCACACTGTGCTCATTCTTGAGTAGCTATGTTATTGTCTTCACCTTGAAGACCTGAAGCCAAGGAAAATCTGGGATTCGAGGTTTGAGATTATTTATTGGGATTCTCAGCAGGATTCCTATGTTGAATGAAAGAAAGAAAGACACTCAAGGAGGAAGGAAGACTCAGCAATATTGGATCTAGATCTTTCTAATATGAGAAGTCTTGAGTCTAAGGGATGGAACAGGACACAAGGGAACCAATCCCAGACCAACCTCACAACCAGCAAGGCCAAGAACAATAATAATAATAACAATAGTAATGTTTTTGATCCTTCACAAATGATATGTGTTCAAAAGTAAAGCAGGTTTGCCTCAAGTGTGAGTTAATTTCAGGTCGAGAAGCCAACTTCTGTGCTTTCTTAGTAAATATCCACCAATCTCTTGATAGTGCATGCTGTTCGTTTAACACAGGGACAAGATTTCTTCCCATCACTATTAGAGATAAAAGGCTCAAATGTAAGTGTATAGGAAAGGTGACATGCTGGTATTGATTTGTTTCAGTTAAGATGCAAATAGTATCAGGAGCTTCCTTAACTCCCTAGTCGGCCCTGCCTCTGAAAGTGAGAATTTAATATTTTTTGCACCTATCCTTGCCCATGCTACCTAGATTCTGCCTTCCTCTGAACCTTGATCCATTAATTATCCCTCTGCTCTCCAACATTATCAGTGTCATTGATTCAACATCCTAAGGGTTAAGTACTGTCCTATCCTAGGGATTCTTCATTCAATAAAATACACAAAGAGCCTTGTCCTAAGGGAAAAGATAAAGCAGTGTGTATTAAGGGGAAAATGTTGAAATTTTAAAAACAGCAGTCAGGGGAAGCTTCCATAAGAAGGTGACATTTAAGCAAAAATTTAAAAGGAGACAGGAAAGTCCACATGACATTTAAGCAAAAATTTAAAAGGAGGCATTCCAGGCAGGTAAATCATATGCAAAGGTCCTGAGGTTTTGATGTACCTGAAATGGCAGGAATACCATGAACACCAAGGAGGCCAGTGAAAGGAAGTCAGTAAGGTTGAAAAGGTCATAGAATTGGCTTTTACTTTGGATGTGATTAGAAACTACTAGAAGATTTTGACCAGAAAAATGATATGTTCTGAACTATATTGTAATAGGATGATAGTATCATCCTGGCTGTAAAAAGGCACACAGTTGGAGCAGAGAATTTAGTTAAGAGATTAATGCAGCAAATCTAGGTAAAAGACAATAGTGGCCTGAACTAGGTCTTAGTAACTAGGTAGTCAGCAAGGGAGGTGATATGAAATGATCCAAACCTGGAGGTTGGCCTACAATATTTTCTGAGAAATTAGATATAAGGCATCAGAATAAAAAAAGAGTCAGGATAACTCTGAGGCTTGGAATGTGAGTAACAAGAAGAATACAGTTACTATTTTTTGGAATGAGGAAGATTTTGAAAAGATTAGGCATAAAATGGAAATAAGAAGCTCAGTTTTGAATTTAATTAGATACTTAAGTGGAGATGTTTAATACCAGTTGGATACATAGTCTCTAGTTCTGGTGATAGGTCCAGGTTGGCACTCAAAGCCATGATATTAGGTTAAAATGAACATGAGAGTAAGTATGGATGAAAAAGACAAAAGGATCAAGGACTGGTCTTCAGGACAATTCAACCATTAGATATTATAGATAAAGAAAAGAACTAACAAAAAAGAAGCAGTTAAAGAAGTCATAGGAAAACTAGACAAATTTGTCCTAGAGTTCATGTGAAGAAGGGACTGATCACATGGGTCACATGCCATATCACTAACCAGCATAGAAAGTGAGGACTGATCATTGGCTATTGTCTTAGTTAATTTTTGTGTTACTAAGACAAAATACCCGACATACAAAGTTAAAGGAGGAAAGGCTTATTTCAGCTCACAGTTTGTAGAGGTTTCAGTTCAAAGTTAGCTGGCTCCAAGGCAGGTCAGCATGGCAGAGGGGCATCACAGAGGAGAAACAGTCCATGGAAGGGTAAGCAAAAAGCAGCAAGCAGCATCAAGCCTACCTTTCCTTTTTCTCCCATCTGTGCTACAAGCCTTTTGGGTGGTGCCACAACACCCAGGGTGGGCCTTCCCATTATCCACACCCAAAACTATATTAAACCAATCAGTGGACTA
Source organism: Heterocephalus glaber (assembly GCF_000247695.1). The sequence continues at coordinate 5,875,830 of NW_004624748.1, read as the reverse complement.
ATTTAGTTATCACACCCTTAATCTTAGTATCACACACCCTAGATCCAGCCACTTTTGAAATGCCCCAGCTATGAGTACGAGACTTTGGGGGGACATCTTCATGCAAGCCATAACAGCTATTGAATTTAGTCATCTGAGAGTCTTTGATGTCTTTGACAGGGAAGTTTCAGTAGAATGGTGGGAATACCTCTGCTTTCTACTACTACTCACTGGAGTTAATACAAGAGAGAATGAGAGATAAGAAATAAGAAACGAGAGACAAGAAAGACTATGCCTTTGGTAAGGAAACTGTAGAGAATTCTCAGAGGTCATACTGGAGAGCTTCATCTGAAACTTGACTTGTGCAGCCCAGAGCATGGTTAGAAGGGAAAGGGAAGAACATGAGCATGAATTACATTGTCAAGGCTTCACCTGACATTTACACATAGGGCTGTTTTACCTCCTCAGTTATGCCTGGAAATCTGTTGGCCACCCATCATCACCAGCAAATTTCTAGTCACAACAGAGGAGGTTGGGAGAGGAGCTAGTATCTCTGATTAGGGATCATGAAGGACCTTGCTTACCAGGACCCAGAGTTGAAATTTTATCCTGAGGCAAAAACTGAGACACAGAGGAAATTTAAGCGGGGGACTAATATTGTCAGACTTACATTTGAGAAAAATAACTGGCAACCACAAGGACAATAAATTAAAAACATTCTGGAGGTGGAGAGAATCCTAAGACTGCTACAAATATCAGGACTAGAGGTGTTGAGACTCAATTAAGACAAAAGCAATGAGAAGGAACAGAAGGGAAAGTAAGGAAGGTATTAAAGCATAAACCTAACCATTGTGAGGGATGTGGGGCAACAGAGGGGTGGACGAGAGGATTTGTTGGTCTGTAGCTCAGAGGCTCATCCAATTATGGAGGACAAGTGAAATGATGTATGCCTGGCATGTGGCAGAGGCTCACGAAGTATTCTTTCCCTTTTTTTTTTTTCTCCCTTTCTACTGACACCATTTCCTACCCAGTAACTAAAGCCAGAAATGTGGGAATAATTCTGGTTCCCTCTATTCATCACCCTCATATGCAGGTCCCCAGAGTTAATGCCACTGAGAGAAAGGGAAACCCAAGGAGGGAAGTTTGAGGTTTGCCTCTGTCCTGAGTTTATGTTTTGCCTGATTGAGCAAACAAGAGCCCCGGTTCAAAGTGTTAGACTGGCCATGGTGGTGCACTCCTGTGATCCCAGCACTCAGGAGGCTGAGGCAGGAGGATGGCTTAAAAATCCAAGGCAAACCTGAGCTACATATAATGAGTTCAACCTGAGCTATATAGCAAAACCCTGTCTCTAAAAACCACAAAAACAAAAACAAAAAAACAAAGTGTGTAGTGGCTTCTTCCAATCAGGACTTGCATGGAGATGAGTGTTGGGTTAGCAATGGCCCCACCCATGTGACATGAGCTGCCTCCTTATCTCTGGCTTTACTTCCCTTTTTCCAAAGCCCCTCTCAGAGGTTTCTAAATGACCAGATACTTGGCTAGCTTCAGAGATTGGAAATGACTCTGGAAGCTTGTCCACACCCTCTCCAAGGGATATGATTAGTCAACTACATTGTAAACAATCTAACTTTGTAACATGTAAACATTGAGGACTCTATGGGGGTCCTTTGTTTTGTTTTGGGGTGGTTGTTTTTGTTTTAGGAGGGAGTGTTTTGTTTTTGCAAATAATAAGGGCTGGAAAAGACAAGGATCTGCAGACAGAATACAGATCCAAAGGTGGAGGGAAAGAGGCAGAAGGGAATTTTGGGGAGATAAAGTGTTTTATAGCTCAATTATGGTGTTGGTTTCACGAATGCTGAATTTTGTTCAAATGGCATAGAACTGTGTCCTAAAAAAGCGTACATTTCACTGTATTTAAATTACACCTCAGTAAAACTGACTTTAAATAAACAGATGACCAGATGAATAAATAAATATATACACAAGTAGGTAGGCTAAAATAATACTGATAAATCTTGATAATGTATTAGCTGTTAAAGCTGCAAGTTTTGCTCCTTGAATTTTTGCATTTTAATAGAGGATTCTTAAAGCTGAAAAAGGCTTTAAGGCCCAAAGATATCTCTAATAAAATGAATTTTTTTTCAAATGCAAAGAATGTTATTATAAACCAGAAGGAAAATTCTAGATGAAAGGAAAGACCAGTAGAAGAACCTGTCTCTAAATTACAAATCACAGAAAGAAGATGCATATTTCTAAAGGCAAACTCTTCCTATCCCAGGCTTTTCTTGGATTGCTGTCTTTATTCATGTTGCTGGAGTCTTATGTGAAAAACAATCATGTTTACTAGCAGTAGAAATGTGCTCCCTTCATGTTGGAGAATGAGACAGTCCCTAGCAGCTGGAACAGGGACTACTGAAATTCAAGGCTGACACTTGTCCCTACACCACCCCATAAGCCAAATGCCAGCTTTGAGCTGACCAACTTTTTCCTGTCAGGTAGGTGCCAGAGAATTAGAACTGACATTAGCCTCATCGCGCCACTTAGGTCTGCTGATAAGCGAGATGCCTAGGGGATGCCTTTGGAAGGGATATTCTGTGCTGTGTTTTTCTAAAAATCACTATCCAATCATCCCAATTTTCTTTTTAATTCATCCCCCCCTCCCATCTGACAGGACAGGGATTCTCTGCTATAGACCATTTCAGGAACTAATTTCTTTCTAAAGCAATTCAAAACCCAAAATGGAAAAAAAAAATTTTTTTTCCTCTTGTCACCCTGCACATTTCTCAGTGTCTTGTTTTTCCAGAGTGTGTGTGAGCACCTGTTTGAACTGATGAGATGTCATCTGTAATCCTTGGCAACAAAGTGCAGGAGTCAGAAGGTGAGAAAAGTTACTTTCTACTACACGGGGCTGACACTCCACTATGTCAGAGGGAACCCAGATTGCTGCTTTTTCCTCTAGTTAAGTCCATCAGCATTTCCAGTACTGTCCATTCGTCACTCTCACAGGGTAGTAGCATTTTACTGCTGTCCTGGAGTGGAAGTGCCAAGTGACAGGAACACCATTGGCTTCCTCTTCTCATTGGTAGCTAGAAGGCTCAGGAGAGGCAGCTCCACACACTCCTCAGCCAGCTACCCATAAGATGGTGGGCACTGAGCTCCTTTTATCTCTGTCACCTAACTGTCCCTGCATAAATGAACTCTCTGTCACATCCCTTGCCCTTTCACCTCCAACTGCATGCTTCCTTGGCACAGCCATTCTGGGACTTTCTGAGCCCATCCCCTCTTCCTACCCCCAACAACAACAAACCACAAGACTCAGGCTGTTAATTGCTTCCTTCCTATGCATAAGGTAGCTAGTTGACTACACCTGCTGAGACTGTTCTAACTTATGACTGCAGAGTTGATGAAAGGGTTCCACTTCTTTTGAAGTTCAATAAGAGCTAACTTTTATTGAGTGCTTACTATGGGGTCAGCAATTGTGCTAACTTCAATTAGATCAGTTAATCTATGTATGGGAACTAAGGAGCAGAGAGATAGTAATGAGTGAGAGACCCAGCTGCCACTGAAACCCATGTCTCACTCATAACTCTGATCAAACTAAATTAGGCCCTAAACTGGTTCACTAGTCCTCCTCCCCTCCCTACTCACTATCCCAGCCTGCTCTGTTTGGAATTATGCATAATCCATGATGAAGGGTACTAAAGATGCTTTACTAGTCTGAAAGATTTAGGGACTCTTCTAGAAAGTTCTTTCTGCCTAGTCAAGTGGACTTCAAAATCAAGGAAATATGCAAAAATATATAGGAAGGGGTCAGTCTAGGTTATAGATGCTTGAGCTCTGTTGCCCAAGTCCTTCATTTTTATTCTTTGATGTTGGTAGAAATACAATGCTTTCAATGTTTCACCATAATGCAAAAAAAAAAAAAATGACTGTAAATGTTGCATCAGGCATTTTGAACTTGTATAATGGGAAGTTGGGGGTCAGAGGTGGAAAAATTTTGGTGCCCACTAAATTTTTTATTATAAAATATGAACATCCACATTGCAAAACATTTGGAAAATGCAAAGTAGTTAAACCAAAAGTAAATCTTACAGATTCCCATCATCATGGGTAACTCCAGCTAACATACTGCTGGATGGACCAGGGGTTTAGCTCAATGGTTCTGGTGCCTCCCTCACAAGCGCAAGATCCTGAGTTCCATCCCCGGTACCAAAAAGAAAAAAAAAAAAGAATACTGCTGGGTTTCCTTCCAAACTCCTTTCTATATAAATATGTATAATTTGCTAAGTGGGATGTCTGTTATATAAAAATAAATAAATGTACCTAGATTTTACAGACTACTGTTAACCAGATATCTCCTTGTAATTAATTTTTTGAAAATATTTTTAAAGGCAGCATATAATTCAATGAACAATAATTTATTTAACTATTTCCCCAAAGTTGAACCTTTGAGGTTTTCCCAATTTTTTGCTATTCCAATAAATGCCATCTTTCTCATTTTTTCCTCCAGATTGCTTACCAGAAATAAAATTACTGGGTTAAAAAGAGGTTTAAAAAATTTTTAATCATATAATTTATGATTCTAAGCATTATTATAGTTAAATATATGATTGCTGAAGAAAGTGGTAAACTTATACTAGATATGTTCTTGTTAGTTTTTAAAGGTTAAAGCCCTTTTGGTAAGATTATCACATCGACTTGAATGAACAAATCTTTTTTTTTTTAAATGAGAAGAAAAAAAGCTGAAAAATACATCCACTTTTGCATGGTAGTAGGTGTTTAAAGGCTTCAGAAAACCTTGAGAGAATTTGTTATGATTGGAAATAACAATTTTCAAAAAGAGAAAAGGAAAGAATTCTCCCTAAAATGAAGAATCTCATAATAAGAAAAAAATTAAAGAGAATGTTGACTTTGAAGTGAATGCTAAATGTGAAGAGATTCTTGAATCCTTGATTCATTGCTTTCTAAAAGCTTTTTAAGATGTCAGCTTCCTGAAGTTTTTATGTTCTCTGCTGCCTTAGGAAACCAGGTTGAATCTGAATGATAGACTATTAGGAGGAACATAGTGCTTTGGTGAGTTACTATACTTAACCTCCAATAGCTGTGGAGCCAATTATATGCTACCTGAGCTGTGCAGACCCTTACTTTCTTTCCTCTTCCTAATAGTTCACCAGATTTATGCTCATTTAACATCTCCTTAGGACCTAGAATAAACGTGGGCAGAAGACTTTAAAGAATATAAGCCTCAACACTAAATGAAGCAGATTATCTCTCTAGCATGGGCAATACTGATTAAAAGCACCTACTGCCCTGAAGGAACACAGCAGCATGCCGAGGAGACAAATAAACTTAGACAACGGCCCACTGGGTCAGGATGATTTAGAGACTGGGACAAAAAAGGCACAGAGCAGTAGTGATACAATATTCCTCAGAACTAGTGAAAGCATTCTGCAAATTTCAGAGGGTCTTCACATCCTTATGATCGCTTTAAACTTCCTAATGAGATAGTTAGGGACCACCATGGTGGGACACAAAGTTGAAATGACAAATACACTTCTGGGTACATTAAACTATTACCCTTTGTAGCAAGACATGCTATTTCTCTATTATTGTGCTCTTTTCACCAGTCCTGTCATGAGACCCTGATAAAAACACAGAAGCACAATGTTTGCATGAAATGAGAAATTGTTATCAAGGAAAAAACCTAAAACAACCCTTTAACTTCACTTGATCTTAGTGAACTTAAAAATCACTAATTTTGGAGGTCATATACTTGGGCAATTCAATATTAAGTTCCCAATAGCTTTGCTGTAAATAATACCTCTGATGTGTGGCTACAATAACAGTTGCCTAGGTAACATCTGAGGCACCTGAAGACCACTTTTGCTAAAATAGTAACTATTTGGGCCTGTAGATGCCTGATGAGTGACTAAAATGGGATAAAAACCTTGACATCTCTGCCTTCATATTTCAGCCTCTTTGCTGTCTTAACCCTTGAATCATATTCTACTCAGCTCTGCATGTTGACACGTTGATCATTTTTAAAACACTGTATCCAAGAGTATGATACAGGGTTAACTTGGCCTATTGCTCAGGAGGTGGTATGTTTCCTTTTCCCTTTCTCTCTCCTCTTTTATGCTCCCACCCTTGTGCTTCTTCAGCTTCAACCCTAAAATAGGACCCAAACCTATGAGACTGGGATGATTGTACAGAGTGACAGCTACAGCTACACAAAAACTCAACAGCCTCTGGAACAAGTTGATGATGACTACCTAGTGACCCAAATCTGTTTCAAGCAGAAACATCTTTTGGAATTGTGTCCCTTGCCAGTGGAAGTTACCAGACTTTAGCCTACCCCAGCAAATCAATAAAAATCTGTTGCTAGCATAACCACTGTTATGATTTTTTACCCAAATGTCTCCCCAGAGTCTCGTGTGCTATAGATGGGGATTTGGGGAGGTGATTGGATCATGGGGGCATGATACCTATCAGTGGATTAATTCACTGATGAGTTTATTGCTAAATGTTGGGAGGTAAAGCCTGGTTGTAGGAGGTAGATCACTGGGGAGTGTGACCCAGAAGAGTATATCTCATTCCTCCCTTGATCTCTTTCTGCTTCCTGCCACCATGCCATGAGTTGTTCGTTCTCTGCCATGCCCCTCTCCTATGGTGGCCTGCCTTGAAGCTGGCTGTTGACTGAAACCTTTACAAACTATGTGCCAAAATAAACTTTTCTCCTTTAATTTGCAGGTGTCAAGTATTGTGTATCAGCGACAAAGAAAATAACTAAGACAACCATTATGGAAATCTGTATGGAGATTCCTCAAAAGTAAAAATGGAAATTTCACTTGACCCAGCTATACCTCTCCTGAAAGAATTAAACACATGATACTATAGTGACACATATGTATCCATGTTTATAGAAGTATAATTCACAATAGCTAAACTCTGGAAACAGCCTAGCTGCCCTTCGGCAGATGAGTAAATGAAGAAAATGTTATATATATCAGAATATTATTCAGCCATAAAGAAGAATAAAATTCTGTTATTTTCAGGAAAATGGGTAGATCTTGAGACCATTATACTAAGTGAAATAAGTGAACACATAGTTCAAGTTAAATACCATATATTTTTTTCTTACTTGAGAAACCTAAAATAGAAAGAAAAGATGGAGAGAGAGAGGGAGAGAGAGGAAAAAGATGGTTGGAAACAAGAAGGCAGACCCTGGAAGATAGGGAAGGTAATGGGGGTCAGGGATGTAAGTGAGATAAAGATAAAGGGATTAAAATGATGAGATATGTTATATACACATACCAGTTCCCCAAAACAAGCATCACTGGTCAGTATTGCAAACATACAGCAATGAAACAAAAAAAGTTTTTAAAATACCTGCTACTCTCTTTGTTCTGTGAATAGCTTGGCCCTTCTCTCAATCAATGCTGGCTCCATTTCCCAGAAGCCCCAATTCAACTGGAGCCCCTTCCCCACTCAATAAAACTTTGCTTATACAAAGGTGGGGGTGCTTGCAATATTTGGCCAACTCTCATTTTTACTGTCTCCAGCTCAAAAGATTCTGTCCACTGGCATCCCTAACACTGTGAAGAAATTATCTCATGTTCCACAGTCAGGCACAGTCCTCAGAGAAGTTAAATGCCTTGCTCAGTATCACAAATCCTGTAAACAGCAAGATTAAATATCAAAGTCATGTGTTCTCATTGCAATACTTGTGAATTCCTTCACTGTCTTCTAACAACAAAATTGTATTGAGTACTATTGTGTGCCAGGCTTTCCACTAGATAATATAAGAAGAAAGCAAAAACTGGAATTTTTTAAGGAGCTTAAGATATATCAAGGGCCACAGATAAACATTGTAGCTATATCAATTGATGGAAGCCATAACTGAGATTCATGGTAGAAAGCACTCTGGAGTTCAAGTGTAGCCAAATTATCTTATGAGGAGGAAGCAGCCTCTTATGCAGTGATGAGAAAAGGTTTCAGACTTACCACATATTCTCTCTCTTCCAGTTCATACTTTAAACTCCATTACTAAAGATGATTCTTTGGACAATACAGCATAGTGGGTTAGGAACTTGGGCTTTGGATCAGACAGGCCTTTTAAAACCTGGCTTGGTCACTTCCTACCTCTTGACTGAGTTGACCTTGAGCAAGTGGCTAGCCTCTCTAAGCCTCAGTACCCTCCTCCACTAGCAGGAATGATAAAAGAAATATTTCCCATTTAGGGTGGTTGTGAGAGAAAGGAGAAAATGCATCCAAAGTGCTTAATACTTTGCCAAGTATACCGAAAATGCTCAATAAATATTAGCTTCATGGTGATGATGATTAGGTTCCTTGATTATTGGAGGAGAAAAAGGAGATTGGAGAGGATGAAATGAAGAATTTAAGAGAATGATAGTGCTTAAGACAATTTTCACCTAATTCACACCTTGCTGGATCAGGGAATCTGCAGTGAGTTGGGTAGCCACACATCAGGAAAATGATTGTAGAACTTGGTGTTTCATAGAAGGCAGAAAAGTTGGATATCTGAGTATAGTGGTTTCAAGGCAAGTTTAAATCTCTCCATTGGGCAGTGATGATATTACCCAACAGCTCGGTCCCTCTGACTCTGTCACCTAGAAAAGACCAGCACATTCCAGAGCTCCTATCAGACCTACCAGTCTTTCTACAACTTAACCAAAACCTCACAGGGGTTCCACTTGACTTTTAGGCCATGTCCATTTCCTTAGCACAACCAATCCAAGATATGATTTCTCAACTCTAGAATTTTTATTTTCTGCTTAACATTCTACTTGGTTTAATGTAGTATTGAAGAAGACTTCCTGAGTTCAAATCCATGTTCTACTACTTATTAGATTTTTAACCATGGCCAAATTATTTCTTCTGCTTAGCTGCCTCATCTGTAACATGAAGAAAATATTACCTAAGACATACGGCTTTGTGAAATTTAAGTGTTTAGAATTATGGCTGGCACAGAATTTAAGTGCTCAATAATTATCAACTGTTACCATAATTTTCCCTTGAAAAATTCCAATTCTGATAAACACTAAAAGAGGAAAGATATTACATCTATTACTCACATAAAATAGAGGATTATTTGTATAATCCAATTACCAGTTTAATTCCATGGTTTCTCAAGTATGGATGATTGAGGTTTCTGTTTTAGTACTTTTTTCCCACTTAGATTGGCTCCTAAAGATGATACAAATGATACTGAAATATCTATTAATAGAGAAGGAATATAGTACCTATCAATGCCACTTTAAGACTTGTCAACTTTTCTAAACATCTTAAAAATCATAAAAGAAAAAGAAAACTTTTCATGTATTTATGTATGTGGCCCTTATATTGTTGAGAGTTCCATATGAGAACATGTCAGTAAGATAAACCTGAAAAGGAATTTACTCAGCAGGAACATGATTGCAATTTCTGAGACCCAAACCAGAGAAGTCCTGCTGTGCATGTTCTTATACAGTGTACAAAGTCCAAGTCCTGTTGTGTATATTTTGTACAATATGCAAAGTAACCCCTTGAATACTTGCTTACATATGTAGAAACCTAGAGTTTTGTCTACTATTTTGTTTTCTAAAGTAACTTCCATGTTTATTTATCATTGTAAAAAGGAGAAAATATAAATGAGATAAAGAAAAAAAATGTCTATTCAGAGAAACCCAAGTTTAATATATTTTATGCCATCTAGCCTTTTCTGTATATTAAACATACAAGAACTTTTCAAACAGAGTAGGCATTATGATTTAGAGAAATTCTAGAATCAAGAAGAGAGATTCCATAATGATCAAAAAGTGAACCCACAAGAAAGATATTAAAACTCTAAATCCATATACACAGTTTAGAAGAAGAATAAGATTAGCTGACACTTGACTGCAAAAAATGTTTATAAGCAAATAACCTAGCCTTCTTACATTTTGGTATAAAGTTGTGAACTTCATAACTTTTTAAAGCAAGATATAAAGCAAATACAAGAAGTAAATAAGGTATTTTATTTTTAAGAAAAGAAAAAATAAATCTGTATACACCCAATAACATAGGTTCAAAATACATAAAGCAGAAATCAACTTTAAAAAGAGTCTAGAATACCCTTCTTGATGGCTGATTCATTTTTTATGAGACAAAATTAGTGAGGATTTAGAAGATCCCCTAGAATATTTCAAAATTTTATCATAAGAAAACCTCAACAAATTTGAAAGGATTGGAATCACCCAGAGCATGGTAGAATCTTGTTGTGAAACTATCAGCTTTTTCTAAAGTTGATCTCTATATTTAAAACAATTCCAATCTCAATCCCTGTAGAAGTGTATGTATGTGTTTGTATGTATGTGTAAATCAACAAGCTGATTCTAAAATTTATAGTGAAAGGAAAAAATTGAGACTACCAAGATAATCTTGAAAAATAAGAATAAAGCTAGAAGACATAAAATAGCAAATATCAAGATCTACTTTAAAGTTCTATGGTAGTAAGTAATTGGAATAGTGTAGTATAGGTGAAAGAATAGGTAACTAGATCAATTAAACAGAATAGAATCTAAAAACATATAAGGTAACCTAATTTGAGATAAAAATGACTCACCACTGCAGTGCAAAAAGGATGGTCCAGTTTAAAAAAGTAGTGGTGGGCCAACTGGTTATCCATAGGAAAAATAAAATTAATCTTGACTTCTATCTCATACTATGCAACATATCAATTCCAGGTTTGTAGATCTAAATGTCAAATAATTTAGCTTTTAAAAGAAAACAGAAGAAATATCATCATGACAGTCAAAGATTTATTAAGTAGAGAACAAGAAGCACCAGCCATCAAAGAAAAAAGTGAGAAGCTGAACTAGATGAAAATACAATAGGTCACTAAAAAGGGGCTTCCAGGCAGCCTTCCCTCCCGCTGTTCCCAGACCAGAGGAAGGGGCTTCTGAGCCACTGTCCCACTGCTCTCAGCTCACAGGAGGTGAGTCACAGGGGCACCAACAACATCCCTCACTCAGAGTCAAAATGAGAAGACATGTAAACAAGTCTCAAAACCAGACTTCCAGATCACCTACAGCAACCCCAAAGGGAAATGAGATGGAACACTCTGA
>NW_004624748.1:5839551-5860281 GCF_000247695.1 Heterocephalus glaber | reverse complement strand
AAATGAAAACAACGCTGAGATTCCACCTCACTCCAGAAAGAATGGCTGCTATCATGAAATCAACCAAAAACAAATGCTGGTGGGGCTATGGGGAAAGAGGAACCCTGCTCCACTGCTGGTGGGGGTGTAGACTGGTGCAACCATTATGGAAATCTGTATGGAAATACCTCAAAGAACTAGGATTGGAAGTCCCATTTGACCCATCTATTCCCCTGCTGGGTATCTGTCCCAAAGAATTAAAAGATATATGTGCACCCATGTTCATAGCAGCACAATTTGTGATAGCTAAACTTGGAAGCAGCCCAAATGCCCATCAACTGGAGACTGGATAAAGAATATGTGGTTTTTAAATAAAATTGAGTACTACTCATCCATAAAAAATGAGAAATTAGAGACATTTATAGCTTAATGGATGCACATTGAGGCGATACTCTTAAGTGAAATAAATTGGTCACGCATGTGTAAATACAGAATAGTTTCTCTAGTGTGAGAAACTGAAAGTGTAAATAAGGACTAAAAGGTATAATAAATAATGTGAGATAGGAAGAAAAGGGGGAAAGGGGAAGGGGAAGTTGGAGGCATAGGTGAAAGGAAAGAAGGGAATGGAATTTCTATGAGAAAATGAAAAAATGGAAACAAAGTCTTTGTAAATAGGGAGGAATGGAGAGGTTGAAAGGAGGGAGGGGAATGGGGAAAAATAAGAACCAAGAGAGATTATGTAAAGGTGTAAATTTCCAATGATGAATGTCATTATATTGTATAACTTAAATGTACCAATGATTAAAATGAATACTTAATAATGCAAAATAGGAAGAAAAGGTCCAAAGGTATAGGGGAATTGGGAGGGGTAGGGGAAAGGAAAGAAGGGAAAGGAAAAATTACGCAAAATGGAAAAAAAGGAAACAAAGTCTTTATAAACAGGGAAGGGTGGAGGGGGTGAAGGGAGGGCAGGGAATGGGGAAAAAAAAGAACCAAGATACATCATGTGAAGGTTCAAGTTCCCAATGATAAATGTAAATGTATTGTGTGCCTAAGATGTACCAATAAAAGAATTTAAGGGGAAAATAACAATAGGTAACTGAAAGTAGAATGTTAGGCTAGAATAGGAGTGGCAGCTCTGTCACTTCATCAGCGGCACATTTACTGGGAAGCACAAATTGTAGGGCCCCTCCTTTGAACAGGCCCCTTCCAAGTCCCTGGAACTCCATTTCACTTGTTAATATCTTTTTATAAATTGTGTAAATTGTAGACTTCATGAAGTCTGCTTCCATTCCAGGGCATGCTGGCTGCAGTCCTTTCTCCTGCCCCATGCCATACCCAGTCACTGCTTCCTTAGAGCTCTTGACAGCCAGTACCAATCAAGCCTAGCAAGACTCTGCTGAGACCTATTTGTCATCTTTGTTATTCCTTTTGCCCAAAATTCAGACTAATGCAGGGTCTAGTGTCTATCAGCAGGCATCAGTTCAGAGAAAAGAGGACTGCAGTGGGGGAATGATGGGATATATAAGGAAACAAACACTCTTTGGTCAAACTTTAATCAGGTTTTTCTGAGCCCATTTGTTGGCTACATTCCAAGTTTGTACTTCCATGTCCTTATAATGCCCAGTTTTAGCAATACTGCTAAGTTAGCTTAGCAAGAATCTCTACCTTAGACATGTGACCAAATTCCTTATTCCTCACCCTTGGCATCTGATCACTGTGGCCTATCTTCAGATAGAATCCTATCAAGTCACTTTAACCAGAATCCCCCTTATCTCTTAGTAGTCTTCCATCCACTGACTCCCACATGTTTTTTGGCTTTAAACCTCTTCCATGCTGTATTCAAAAATGAACTCAGTTCTATAATGAGTGTCTTTTTCCCTACTGCAATTGTTTTCTTGTTTTTAAATCAGTTTTTCTCTACCACTATAAACAGTGTTCAGTTCTGCTTCTCTTTAAGAAGGGTAAGATAAGATTTGATACTAACCAAAATTCTAGAAATGCTTGACTTGGCTGTGACAGACTCATGCGGCTGTATCATTTATACTTAATTTCCATTGGGTACAGTAATGATTACATATATTACTATTAAACGAATGTCTAATTAACTTTGATGACAACCCTCAGCTGAGTTGAGGTGTAAGCCCTCTTCATAGTCTTCCTGGATCCTAGGGTAATCCAGTTGTAACTTTTAAAACTCCGGGAATTTTGTTTTCAAGCTTCTTAACGAAACTGTGTTACTATGATGTCACAGTTCCCACACTGTGCTGGAAGTGATTCATTTTTTCATTAACTTGTGCTATATATACTCTTAAAAAGTGAGTTGGTAGTTCTAAGAATACCTGATAGAAAAGAACAGAAATTTTCATTCTCTTCCTTTTATCTGAACCTCTTAAATCATACAGTGCAACATGTAGAGAACTATAATATATGCTTTTGCTTACAAGCACCTGGGATGGCAGGGCACTTTTATATTATGTTATTTTTTTGGTTTTTTTTCTTTCCATAGTATCGAACAGTTTCTCTAAATGTACAGAAATTTTCTTCATAAATGCACAACAGTAGTTAGAGATCCTTCTTTGTGGAAATCCATAAAGAACTATTAAATACCTAAAACAAATGCTGTTTCCTTCAAGCTTGTGTTTTGATATTTTGATTGAAAACTTAGGCAAGATATAAAGGAAGCACAGAAAACTACAAGTCATCAGTCAGGAAATATTTTATTCTCCCACCTAACAGCTCTAGAAAACAACTGGGAAAGATCAAGAGGACTGGGTAAAAGAATGACTGTGGATTTATGATCCACCCATTTAAGTAATTTGAGATGAACAACAAGAGTCACACATGTTAATATGTAATTTACATTTAAATGTTCCTTTGTTGAAATTGGATTATGGAAGAATCAGTGGTAAGGCCATTTTGGGTTGGGGCTGGTTGATTTATGTCTTAAAATCAGCTGAGTTACTAGTTACAACTGGGTTTATGGTCAGATAAGAACAGTATTAGCTGGGCATGGTAACACACACCTGTAATCCCATCACTCAGGATACTGAGGCAGGAAGAGTGCCACAAGTTCCAGCCCAAACCAGGCTATATAGTGAGTTCCAGGCCAGCCTGAATTACATAGTGAGACCCTGTCTCAACACCCACCTCCCGGAAAAAAAAAAGTGTCATTGATTTAACTTCTCACTTTTCTTTTTCCTAGAATAGAGGTAATTAACAGAAAGTCAGCAGAAAGTATCAGAGTGACAAAAATAGGTTTTACAAAATATATTCATGTAACTCAAAAGAGATACACTCTTGCTCCTGCAAGCCTCTCTTAGAAGTTTATTTTTAATATATTCTAACAAGCTTAATGACTGTTTCTCAACCCAAAGAAGATTAGAAGAAGCCAAGAAGAGGGCCAAAATGGAAGAAACACTCTTAAGGGGAGACGCTAACATCTTAAAAAGGTAGAACCAATAATTCAACACAGAGGGAATTAGAACAAAAGCAAAACAAACAAACAAAAAGACAAAAGATCTCATTATAATCCAGATCATTTCATGTGAGGAAAAAATTATATACACCAATAGCTGTGTAACTACACTACAGCAGAAAGCAATCACTGACATTAATGATGACCTTAGAACCCTGAGATAGTAAAGCATGATGTTAAACAAAACATTCCATGACAAAGTAGAAAAAATACCAGATTACATCAAAAATATCTAGTTTCTTTACAATTTCTCATAATCCTTTAGATACTAAAGCATGTTATGATTTCCCAAGAAGGATATATAGTACGCACTGTTTCCTAAATTTTTTTGACTTCAAAATTTTGTCTTATTTAGTTGTTTTTGAAGTACCCTATAAGATCAAGCTAACTAAGAACACACACTGGGAAACATTGCACTAAATGTCCAAGAAAATAAATTATGTGTATTAGTCAGGAACAGGAATCATATATTTTATGAAGATTTCCATCCATATGAAACATATCTGTCTATACACCCAAAATTTATGTTCCTCTCTTTTACAGCGTAGAGTTGTTACTGAAAAGTGGGTCTCCAGCCAGGAACTATATTTCTGTCTGTGTCACCCCACCCCACCATTTATCAGCTTGTTGTAGCCATGTAATTAAATCCTAGCCAAAGGAAGGTTTTATTCACCAGTGTGAATTGCTTCTTGGCCTTTTGGCTAAAATCAAGTGTATTCGTCAATGTGACACCCATCGTAATCCTTTGTGCTTTTCACTTCTTTGCTACTTGAATGTTGACATTCAGAGCAACCTTGAAACCTTCTCAATGAAGATGAAAGAGCCTCCATCAGACTGAGCTGCTGAATGTATATAACAGAACACTCCACCCAACACACACACACACACACACACACACACCCAACACCACCTCCACTTGACCTATAACTGCACTGGATTATTACATGACCATAAAATAATCTTCCATTATGTGAAGCCTAAAATGACTACAGTAAAATGAGGCTGATGTTTTAAATGGTAAACTGTGGTGAAATATATGTCTTGGATAGGGCACAGAACACAGCTTTCTTAGCCCCTATAGCAATGCGGGACCTTATACTTCTATTTTGGAACATCATTAAAATTCATTTTTAAAGTTTCTGTCTTGAATAAAGATATCCCAAGAGACCCTACAAAAGATGCTGATAGGGTGATTCCTTTCAAGTATGATTATCTTAGGAGCCTGCACTGACTGTATTGTCCAGAGTGCCTGCCTCATCTTTTAGAAAGACCCAGACTTTAGTTATTTTGAAAACCAAACTCATTTGGAGACACCAGATAAATTAATGTCTCAGGAGATATGCCTATTAATTTTGTAGTTGTTCCCTCCTTGATCTCTGGAAATCTTATTTAAGCAATACTCAAGTCAGCAAAGGTTAATTGGAGACCTACTGCATGTCCAGAGCAGCAATCATCAAATACCAGACAGGACAAGAGACTTGAAAGTCACATTCCTAGGTTGAGATGAGAAGCTGGCCAGATTCATCATTAATGCTAGCCCCAAAGCATAGCACTTTTAACCTACCACATGGCTGTTCCTATGTGCACTTCCTGACTTCAATGACCTGTAGGATAAATGTGTAGCCTTTCAAAACAGTGTCCTGTGTTCCCGATCAATGATTCTGCAAGTGTGGTAAAAACACAGCACATCTGCATCAGGTTTTCATGCCCCCACACACACACACTGAATCAGAAGTGCTAGGTGAAGCCCAACAACCTGTGTTGTACCAAATTCTCAGATGATTCTTTTCTATCTAAAATTTGAAAATCATTGGTCCAAATCTCCCACACCTCTTCCCTTCCTTTGACTGTAACCTCCTTCCTCCAATTCTATCTCTGCTCTCTGCTAAGGTGATCAACTTAATACCTGTGTTAACTGATGACAATAGTTAAAATACTGGCTCTCTTGGTGAACAGATATGTTGAAGACCAGATTTTTAACACACAAGGGAGAATTACGCCCTGGGCCTTGTGTTGAGGAATCACCCTTATCTTTCTGACCTAGGACATGCCAAGGCCATCATTCCTGCCTATTGGCTCAGTGTCAGTCACAGCAAAGACCTGCATCTTCTCCAGACTCTAGGCCCCTCTGCCGATGCTGGTGGATTTTCAGCCTGATATTTTCCCATGGTGACAGAGGGGATCTCCTGGACGTCAAGGAGTGGCATTCCAAAGGAGTTGGTGGGCTTGTAAGACCTTCCCTTAGCTTAGCCTGCTTTTCACCTG
This sequence comes from Heterocephalus glaber, assembly GCF_000247695.1. Next base: position 5,854,559 of record NW_004624748.1, on the reverse strand, counting down.
CCAACCAAGACATATGCTTTTATATACAATAGCCACTGTTGGCCTAATTAATAGAAATGTTCATGTCTGAACATCGATGATATTATTGTCCCCATTTTATAAAAAAAATTTTTTAAGTAAAAAGATAAATACATAAAAGAGAACCACAACTTGGAATCCTTTCACCTGCTTCGTTATGAAAAGCTTCATTTCTGGCATTGTAGTGTGGGTAAATTTGGCCGCCACCAGCAAATAGAGTAGTATATAAAAATATCAGCAAAGTAAACCTTAAAGCAACCTTTCCAGTCCTGTGTATAACAGCTCAGCCTCTAACCTAATCTTTGCATGATTTGAAGTAACAAATAGTACAAATTCAGGCCCAAATACTATATGTGCAAGATTTTAGTTATAAATCAACCTATCAAACTATTAAAGTTTTCTCCTGCCTTGCAAATACACCTTCATAGCCACTTGGAAAGCCAGTTTGAAATTTAGTATCCTTATACTCCACAGCAGTCTCCATTGGCACTTGATGGTGGGAGGTAAAATTGTTCCTAGTTGACCCCTTTTCTTCCCATGCTGGCTCCAGACCACACCAAAAGTGTCTCATGTGCTCATGGGTAAGTACAGCTATGTATTCAACATAAGCTTTGCCCTCAAAGCCTTAAAAACAGCTAATCTTAACCTTGGGCCTGGATGTAGCATCTTACTTTCCTTTCTTTCATTTTAGAGATAAGTACAGCCGAGTAGGAAAGCTATAAGTGAAAAAAATCAAGAATGCAGAATCAAAATTTAGATAAAACCTATGTTTTTTTCTGTATTTTAAAACAAATTCTTTTTATCCCTTTTCCCATCTTTTAAATTGAAGGCTGTTATGAAGACTTACTAAGTATTTATGAAATCCAGAAGAGGGAAGAGTACACATAGTGCATAAAAGCCAAGAGAAGTGTTTCATGTTGAGAAACAATCACAGTGTGTACTTATGTTTACTAGGAAAAACATAAAGGATTCCCAGAAGGCTAATCCTACATGTTAGTCAGTATTAATCCCAGTTGAAGCCTTCTCCACAGCTGCCCTTATTTCTCTTCTGAAAACTCCCAAGGGTTCCAGCCATGCTGTTGCTGTGGTGACTGCTGCAACCACTTGCTCATTTCAGCTAAAAAAACATATTCAGGTTGTCAGCCCGCACCACCAGCTGAGTTTTTCTGAGAATATTAAGGTCACTGACATTGTCTTCTCAAAGTGTGTTATCAATCGAACATGCTGCAGTAAGAGAACGTTGAGATAAAACTGTTGTCTAGGCTGGAAGCCAGTCAGGGTCTCAGGGGATGACAATGTCCTTGGTCATCTCACTTAGAACCTAGTCTTCAACTTTATGGCCAGAAAGTCAGTTCTGTTGGTATAGAGACAACTGGATGGTGGAGTGCTAATTAACATTAATCAAACTCACAAAAATATACAAACTAGAGTGTCTGTTTATTGTTTTTCATTTAAAAATATAATCAAGAGTACTGGATTTCCCATGCCCATTAGTCAGTAAATACCTATAAAACTATATTCAAATGAGAAAGTTGCTCAGTTATTTGGGAACAAAAACTGGGGGGAAAAGGAGACTATTTTGGTGGCTTTTATCATGAAACCCGACACCCCACTTCTACTGTTTCCTAAGTACTTTGCAGTGAGTTTTTCTGTGTATACCATCTTCCTTTAAACAGGGCAAAAACCAACTAACTCAGCTTGACCATTAATCCTGACATGCCAACTTCATTGGATTAAGAAACAACTGGCTGGGCTGGGGATTTAGCTTAGTGGTGCCGTACCTGCCTGGCTAGTGCAAGGTCCTGAGTTCAATTCCTAGCACCAAAAATAAAATAAAAGAAATAAAAGAAAAACCTAGAAGATTAGTAGAGCACATTCATGGGTGTGTCATGAAAGCATGAATTTGGGTCCTAATTAGAGGCAGGGGACTATAGATGAAATAAATAGAACAGGGGCCTCATTAGGTCTTCTAGCTAATCTTGAATAGGAGGAGTTAAAAAAAACTTTAGTAGGGAAATACCCTTTCAAAAATATAGGTCAAGGATCCAGGTACAGAAAGAGAAAAAAACCAGATAAAGAAAGGCACCAAATGCCCTTGGGACTTGCACCAAGAGACCAGAAAAAGCTGACAGGAAGGACACAGAGAGAAAGCCAATTGCACAAATGATAAGCTGCTCATACTTCCAATAGAATATAGAGGAAGCAAAGAGGGGGTCTGACACTTTAAGGTACTATGTACTCACATCTATGCACTAACATATACATACATATACATGTCTATTCATTCTAGAGTCGCTAAATTATTCTCTCTAAGGTCATTATAGAGTACAATAGATATCCACATGCCCCCTTACTAACACTAAGCAAATCATGAATAAGGTATTCCCTTGCTAACTAGCTGCCCATGGCAATAGTAAGGTTAAAATAGGTCAAAGACAAGTAAACAAAAAATGAAGCTGCATGTAGACCCCTGGAGGAAGTGACTTTAGGCAGAGGTGTCCGGGAGCCAATCCAGTTACGGTAAGTTCTGGGGCTGGGGGGGTCACTCACACCCTCTCATAAAACAGCTGGGAACAAAGGGCCCACAGGTCCTCCATTATTCTGGAGCTGCTTATCCTGATTCTTTCTTATCAGGGTAGCTATCTATTCTCTACTTTCCTCCCTCTTCCTTTTCCTCTTTATGAATATAATGTCTTTATTTTGTTAAACTTTGTCCCTCTAATTTTTTATTGGGGCCGAGTTTACAATTCTGGTAGGTTGCTTGGATAGCAGAGTAGCAGTGCTCATCCCCCAGATGTGACATCTTTGGTTCCCTGACCAGGAGCCAGACACGATACTAACAATACTCCCTAGCTGGCACTGCTCCCTGCTTTGCTTCCCAGATGCCACAAACTAAGCAACTTTGCTCTACCGCACTCTTCTGCCATAATGTTCCTGCCTTGGAGCCAGGTAACTATGGACTGAATCCCCCATCCCTGAGCCAAATTAAACTGCTCTTTCTTTAAATAGTGGTTGTCAGGTATTCTGTCTCGGCAATGGAAAACCTGACTAACACACTTACCTACGTGTTTCTAAAGAGCAACAGGGTCATTGTCTTCTAAGTTAACAACTTGAATGCTTCAGTTTAGCTTTAGATATCCCCCAGACTTTGCAGGCTCACCATTACAAATCATTTGTTAGGATGTGTTGGTTCTACAGATGGCTGGTTGTCAGATTGGCTTTTTTTTTCATTAATTTTATTGGTACATTTTAGTTATACAATATGATGACATTCATCATTGAAAATTTGTACCTTTACATGATATATCTTGGTTCTTATTTTTTTCCCATTCCCCTGCCCTCCCTTTTCTAATGAAGCCTGATGTTCAGTTTGGGGGAAGCCTGTATTCAAATACACAAAACAGTCAAATGTTTTAAATTTTAGGAAGAAAATCAAGAAGATATTGTAGAAAAAGACTTAGTATAAATGGTGAGAGATTTCATTTTTAATATTTTTTTCATACCGTACTATGTTCTCAAAGGTGAAAGGGAGGCACCATTGTGGTAGGTTGAATTCTAAAGTGACCTCCAAGATTCCCACCCCTTGATGTATTGGTCTTCTCTAATCCCCTTCCCTTGAATATGAGGTGGGCCAGTGAATTTGATGTGATAAATCATGTGCTACTTAGGTCCCTGATTGGTTGACTCTGAGTCAATTAAAGAAAATTATTCTAAGTGTACCTATTTAATTGTTGATCCCTTTAAAAGAAGGTAAAGCAGCAGAGAGATACCCTACCTCTGGCTTAGGAGAGAGCAGTCATGTTGTGAGCTGTTTTGGGGGAAGGCCATGTGATATGCCATTATTCCAGCTTCCATACATCCTATTTCATCTGTCCATTCTTCCAAAGAAGTTAACAGTCTATGTGACACAAGAAAAATAATAAAATTCTCGTGATATGTAACACTAAATATATGATTCTCCTGAAGTGTATATATTATTAGTGCTGGGGGGTGAATTTGGTCTCACATATGTTAGGCAATCTACCACTGAGTTACATCTGGAAACAACTTCTGAAAACATGTTTTAATGTTAGACATTATCATATCCCCTTTCAATATTATCATATATCCTTTAAAAAACTACTAGATCGTGGGCTGGGGATTTAGCTCAGTGGTTCCTCCGCCTGCCTCACAAGTGCAAGGTCCCAAGTTTGATCCCTGGTACCAAAAAACCCCAAAAACTACTAGATAGTAACTCAGGCACTACTATAGGGTTTTGTGTTTATGAATAAGCTTAGTTAACACAACATTCTCTAAAGAATGTTGTTAACTGAGATTGTTCCTCTTGACAAGAAAAACCTATTTATAGACAAGTGATTTTCTATGGACAAAGTATTTCTTGGCAATGACTAAAGTCACTTCCAGAAATGAGAATGAGATACATTTTACTTTAAATATACATCTTTGAAACAAAGACCAGGGAGGAGATTCTGGTATATATTCAGTTCTCCTAGGGTTTAGCTAATTTTAGTCCAGATTAGATCTCTCTGATTATGATCCCAGAGATTCCCTGTGTGCCTTACTCATGCCATCTTGAAGTAAGAATGCCCGCATCTTATTTCTGAAGTGTTTGATTTTTGCTCTTGTAACTGGCAATGACACTAACTTTCTGTGCCTAATCTTTGTCAGTTCATTCCTGGAGAGCCTAGTTTTACATCACTATGCTTTATAATATACTGCCTTTGCCTTTATGTAGTAAAACTGAATAACCACTTCTGCTTCCCTAGAATTAAGGTAACATAGTCATCCCAGAGGGGAGATGAATGTCAACTTTCCTGCTCCTTTCCCTATTCAGAGACTCAAGAGAAAGAAAATCACACCCAAGCCTTTGATCCTATGAAAAATTAGACTGCAAGGAGTATATATGTTTTTATGAATTGTGAAGGAATATAGCAGTTCCTACTATGGTGTAGGAGGAAGTGGACAAACACTCAGAGGGGGTAATAGGAAGAGTAGTAAATAATTCAGCTGAAGCAGAGATTTTGATTCAAAGGTGACTTCAAATGTAAACCTTTAAGAATCATGGGAGGTCTTCCAAGCTGATAGGATACCCACTATAAATAGGACAGGAGCTTGAACCATTTTTATTTAACAGTGGTGATGAAACAGATGAGTTGCTGATGCTGGAGGGCTTAGGAACCTACAGATGGTTGGCATCTTCTGAAGCAGAAGGATCTACTGTGTGATGTTATAATCTCTCCTCACCTCTCTAAAATCAGCACCTATGACTGTATTTCCCCCGCAGGAGTAACACATAGTGTCGAGAGGAAGAGAATGTCATGCTTCTTTTTGCCAAAAGAATCACTTCTGGGTAAGAATGCCAACTGAAAACAAAACCTTGGTACAGGACCAAAGACACAGTAACCCTATCTGAACACCACCATTGGGTGTGGCTGTAGCCATAGAAAATCAAGAGCAGCTCTTATATTTATAATCCATCATTTAATTACTATAAACCCAACCAGCCGTCATCCAATCTAACACAACGTTCTATAAAGCCTGTTGCTAACTGGGATTGTTGGACTTCATCAGACTAGTAACAAGCAGTTCCTATGAAGACAGTGGAGAAGAGGGCCCATGAATCCTAGCCCAAAAGTTCAAGAAGACATTTAAAAATGCTAATCTGAGGTGCTGAACAATGCCAAAGTAAACCCATTGCTACCAGTTCTAGAATAGTACCCATCAAACGTTGCATTTCTTTTCAGGCCTGTCTTAACAATATCCCAAACAATATCAAACTCTTCTCCCATAAGACTCCTAGGGTTGTATTTATTAAGCAGAAATTCTGAATGATCCTATACTTGAAAAAAGACTCACAGTCAGATAATTTAATATAACCTCTCTCTAAATAACCCCAAATATGCGCAAAACAGAGTAGGCAGTAAAAGGGAGAAGGGACCTTTAGTGTATCTGGTTTGCCATTGTCTCTTAGGATCTAGAACTGTGCCTGGCAAATAGCAGATCCATGATGACTCTGTCTCTTTCTCATCCCTGAATGTCAGACTTCATTTGCACAGTCTGGTTGCAGTCTTCTGGCTGTCTCTATCTCCCTGGAAATGTCCAGGACAAAAGGCTAAACAGCTGCCCTGGAGTGCTGACTCATCTCCCTATCAGGAAATTGTTTCTGCCTTAGCTAAATAGGTTGGCAATTTTCTGCCCATTTCAGACAGAAAAGCCTAAATTTAAAAAAGATTAAACGAATAGCTCAAGGTTATATTCAAACTCTGGCCCAGTTAGAAATAAAACCCAAGTGGTTCCTAACATTCAATTCTATGGTTACTTTTGCAGAGGAACCTATCTTTGTAATTTACAGATATTATTCCCAAATCGCTCACTGAAACTTCTGCCCAAATATTGAAGGTAAAACAGCTTCATATATCCAATAGAGAGAGTATGTATAAAAAGAAATTTTTCCCACATGAGGAATGAATCACTGTAAAAAACATTTGTTCAGTTGTTTCATTATGAAATAAGAGCATTCTTCCTGGCTGCCACAAAATCCAAATGCTCCATTTTGTTACTAAACAATCCTTTTAACACCAAGCCAAAAATAAATCACAATGTTAATGCAAACATCTTCCAAGCCAAATAAAAGAACTGTGCCAAATTTATCAGAGTTAGAGGGAAATTGTATCAAACCTGTGTGTCTATGACAAACTTTCTATTAGATCACCAGTCAATAGCATACCAACATCTGCTGATGCCAACTGAAGGAAATGAGTAATAACAGACAGCTTTAGAAAATACATTTTTATTCTATAGTTAGCAATGTATGACTCACTAAAACTCTCCAGACATTATATTACATGAATGACTCAAAATTCTACCAAGGATGGACCATGGTTAGTTTTCTCTTCCTGTGCCAGGACTTTTTTTCAATTGTCATTAATTTGTTAGCTTAGTTTAGCTAATAAAATAATGGTCTAAAATAGTGGTCTATGTTTTAATATAAAGATAATTAGTGGAGAGCTACAGGAAAACAAAGATTAAACATTACAATGAACGGTGAAAGCAATCCTCAACTGACCCTACTCTCATTATTTGGGAGACTAGGTTGGGCAATGACTAGGGTTAATTTCATTCTGAAATACTGATCAATCACTAGAGATTGTTACAACATAAGAAATATCATAAGGTGTCAGAACAATAGCCTGCCCTTTCAAATCTTTTGTAGTGATGATCATATCAAAGATATTTTGATATATAGTTTAGTTATTACATTTTACGACAGAGGCCACATTTCTTTCATTTAACACTCCTCATTTAGCAACAGAGTTCCATTCCTGTGAGTAGGTCATTGATTGAATTGATTGCTAAATGAGAAATTATATATAGTATGTACATTACAACATTCATAACAAAGAAATAGTCATAGGAAACTCAAACTTGATGACATTGCTTTTATTTGCATAACTCTTACATGTAGTACTGTAATTTATAACATAAAACTATAGTGTTGTACTGTACAGTACAATCAGCAAAAATTACAGAACTGTATAAACAAGGTATACTATACAAAAAAGACATTAGGCTCTAAACAAAATGTACAGAACTGTACAGAAAAAGACATTCAAGCTAACATTTTAGTCATCAAATCCTTCAAAGTCCTGTCAGTGTCATCATCAGAATTATGAGCAGGAGATGTAGAAGGCCTAGATAAGGGAGATGACAAGGTAGGAATGGTAGAACTGGCGGGTTGTAAGTCCAAATAGCATGCCTCAGTCATAAGTCCAAACAGTTAAACAGGTAGGCCATTAAATGAGGAATACTTGTACTGTAATATACTCCTAGGAAAGGTGTCCACATATGTAGGCTTTTGCTTTTCCATTCCATTCCATCCTTGGTTAAGATGCCATCAAGTTATGACATTGGCTTAGTATGGTGGTGAAGAGAACAGATCTTGGAATTAGACTACCTAGCTTCACATCCTGGATCTAATGATTAATTGATTTTGTGTTAGAAATAAGTACATAAGAACATGGAGCACTCTTGGTTAAGAGTATAGGTTCTGGAGAGAAACTGGGGTTAAAATGCCAGCCCTATCGTTTAACTGTCTGAAAAACTGTATTTACTTCTCTAATGCAGTGCAACAAATCACCTCAAAACTTTCTAGCTTATAATAATCATTTTTTATCTTCCACAGTTTCTGTAGGTCAGAAATTTTGAAATAACTGGTGATACGGACACTGGACTTCACATGAGGTTGCAACAGAGGTGTCTGGGGCTGCAATCTTCTGAAGACCAGACTGGGGCTGGAAGATTTATATTCAAGGTAGCTCACTCACAGAGCAAGTTGGTATAAATTATTAGCAGGGAGACTCAGTCTTTTGCACATGGCCTCTCCACAAGCTTGACTGTTCATATGACATGGCAACTAGCTTACCCCAGGGTAAATCATCCAAGAAAACAAAACAGAAGCTACAATGCCTTTACAATCTCACCTTGGAAATTACAACTATTACTTCTGCCATATTTTACTGATTACATTGGTCAGCACTGGTTCAACATGAGAGAGGATTACTCAAGAGCACTAACACTAGAAGGTGAGAATCATTATCTTTGAAAAAAAGGACTACCTTGAACAAGGTTTTTGTAAGTTCTTGAAAGCTTGATCCCTTATTTCCTAAATACAGAAAACAACAATGTACTTATTTCATACAGTGATTGAGAGAATTCATTCAATGATATATGTAGAGTACTTGGTGCATACGTACTCAAAATATTACATATTACTACTGCAATCCAGTAATAGTGAAATTATTCCAGAAACTGCCATAAGGAAGAAGGTACTACTTCTGAGGTGCAGGCAAAACTATAAATTATATCCTCCCTTCTGTCTCATTCTTCTTCCAGTTGATTGTGATCAGAAATGTGGTGAATGCTAGTGCCAAGTGCTGTTTGAACAGAAAAGGAGGCTTATAAAAATATTAGGCAGGGCCTATGAGTGGAGCCAGGGAGAATCCTAGGAACAACTGACCACACACCCTACCTGCAGACAATGCTGTGGCCCTCACAGCAAGCCAAGGTGAACCTCAGGAATAACTGACCACATGCCCCTCCTCAGTCAGTGCTGGAGCCCATGGGCCAATCCAAGAAGAGCTGTGACTGACTACACACCCTGCCCCTAGCTGACACACCTCTCCTCCTGGGATCCCCTCAGCACAGGGCAACAGAGGTGAAAACATACAGACTAACCTGACTGAATAAGAGACCAACACCCAAAAGGAGAACTTCACATGAAGACTAAAGTGTTACCCTACCATAGAGACCAGGTAAGAGACAGCCTTGGGAGGTAGGATGAGAGAATGGGAGAGCTAAATAGAGATCTCCTAGGATTCCTTGGAAGGCCTTGAATCAGACCAGAAAGTTCGCAGGGCTGATTCCCCTCATTGTAGGAGGCCAGGTTTGGATAGTGAAATTGTCAGAGGGTATGCTCCTGAAGAAGAAGATAGATGATCTAATGGTATCTTTGAGCTCTGGCACTGTTGCCTGTCTCCAGCAGAAACTAGTGGTCTGACATGTCATAGGCCACTATATGGGTGGACTAATTGTCTTCACTAAAATCATAGTCCTCTTAGTTCTGGTTGAGGGATGGCCATGAGTAGTTCCTAGGGTTTGTCAATATCCATTTGACATTTGATGTCATTAATCCCACTAAATTTACTACTAGAGCCAAAGTAACATAGTAGTAGATGACAACTAGCTTTCTCTCTATGGCAATGTCTGGATTTCCTGGTGATCATAAATAGTAAAAAACAGATATACATATCCACAGGAACATGATGAGAAAGCAAGGCAGCAGAAGATCCCCAACGTCTCCCAACTCTCTAAGGCAGACTGGGGGGCACAAATGGATAGGAAAGCAAACACTAGATAACAGAATTCTACAAAAAGGTTTTAGAAAAGATGAAACTAGCTGAGTTCCAAGAGGAAATGAACCAAAAGTTCATCAAAATATTAGTCAAACTGCTCAAAGTGAATACAGAAAAAACGTGTGAAAAATTGGAAAAGTTGGCCAAATTGATTTAGAATATGAGTGACAAATTCACCAAAGATTTAGAATCCTAGAAAAGATATCACACAGAAATACATGAAATAAAAAATTGTGTAAAATTCATAAATTGCAGAAATGATCAGTGTGAAGACAGAGTGTCTGAAATTGAGGACAAAATGATAAATTATGAAGAAGTACTCAGAGAAGCCACACAAAAAAAGAACAACAAAAGTCTATCCAGCAGCTACTAGATGACACTAAAAAGACCAACCTAAGGCTAATTGGAGTTTAAAAAAAAAGCTGGAAGATAACACATTTGGAATGATTAATATGTTTACATAAAACATAGCAGAAAATTCCCCAAATATGAGAAAAGAGTTCAACATACAAGCAAACAAGACAGTCAGGACACCAAACAACTACAGCAAATCCTTGACTTATGAGCATTCAAGTTTCAAACCTTCACAGATATGAACAGACCTCACATTATGAGCATTAGTAGATACAAGCAAATCACAGAAATAGCTCACATGTCTGACAGACATCACAGTTGTGCTGCTATGTGCCTACTGTACAGTGCAATAGTGTAAATAGTACAGTGCTCAGTCAGAGATCATGATATCCCAAAGTAAGAGGAAAAGCAGTGGTTATGTGGAGAGGACTGCTAAAGCACAAATCAATATACACTGTATATTTGTGCCAAAGGATGTATAAGATTCACTTTGTCAGATTTCTGAACAAAACTGACTTATGAATGTTCTCCCTGAATGGAACTGCTTTGTAAGTTGGAGACTTACTGTATGATGAAGAAAGACTCTCACTCAGACATATCCTTCTTAAATTGCCAGATATCCAGTAACAACAAAAAAGAAAACAGAATTTTAAAAGCAGTCAGAGAAAAACAAAGAAAAATCATATATAAAGGTAAACCCATTAGAAATACAGCAGACTTCTCAATACAAACTTTAAAGGCTAAAACAGCTTGGAGTGAAGTATTTCCAGCCCAACGAACAAATAACTTTAAATCCAGATTAACATATCCAGCAAAGCTGTTCTTCAAAATAAATGTAGAAATACAAAAATTCCTGAAAAAGACCAGTTCAAGAGATAAATGATTCCAAGCAGCACTCCAGAAAATACTCAAGAATATCCTAAACAGAAATGAGGAAACCAATAAAACCAAAAACCCAGGTGAAATGAAAACACCAAGCAAAGTCAATAAACAACAAAAAATGACAGAAAAAGAAAAACAAAGGAGTCACCAACAGAGAAAGCATGCAATGATAGTAAATAATCAATACATCTCAATAATATCTCTCAATGTTAATGGCATCAGCTCTTTAATTAAAAGGCACAGATTGGCAGACTGGATCAAAAAACAGAATACAACAGTTTGTTGCACTCAAGAAACTCATCTAATCCAAAAAGATATTCATAGACTAAAAATCAATGGTGGAAATAATATTTCATGCACCAGGACACCAAAAACAAGCAGGGGTAGCAATTTTAATCTCAGACATGGTAAACTTCAAGCAAAATTGATTAGAAGAGATAAAGAAGTTCACTATGTATTAGTTAAGGGAACATTCCAACAAAAAGAGATAATGCTGATAAATACTTATGCACCAAATACTGGAGCATCCATCTTCATAAAACAAATTCTACTGAACATAAAAGATCAAATAAATATTAATACAATTGCTATGGCTTGTATCTAGATCCTCCCCAAGCCTCATGCACTCATAGGTGGGGCTTTTTGGAAGTGAATGGATCTAGGGTGTGTGATACTAGAATTAAGGATATGTGGTACTAGATTAGTGCACTAATTGGTTTAGCACAGTTCTGACTGTGGCTGAATAGATTTATGGAAAATAGAAGCCCCACCTGGGTGTTAGTGGCACCAATCAATAGGCTTATAGGATGAATAGAATATAAAGGGAAAGGGAGGCTCACTGCTTCCTGCTTTCTTTCTGCCCTGCCATAGACTATTTCTCTTCTGTCATTCCCCCCTGCCATGTGCCCTGCCTTTGAGCCAGCTAAATATGGACTGAAATCTCTACAAACTGTGAGCTAAAATAAACCTTTCCTTCTTTAACTTATGTGCTAGGTATTTTGTCCCAGAAACTAGAAAATGACTAAAATAACCATCGTAATGGGGGATCTTAAGACCCAACTTTGGAATGAGACAGATCAACTAAACAAAAAGTTAATAAAGAAATATCAGAACTGAACCACACCCTTGAACATAGGGACTTAATAGATATCTACAAAATATTTCACCCTACTACAATAGAACGTACATTCTTTTCTGCAGCACATGGTACTTTCTCCAAAATAGATCACATATTAGTTCACAAAGCCTGCTTAAATAAATATGAAAGAATATAAATCACCTCATGTGTATTATCAGACCATTGTGCAATGAAATTAGAAATCAATGACAGAAAAAGCTATGAGAAAGATAGAAGCACCTGGAAAATTAAAAAGGCACTCCTAAACAACCAATGGGTCATAGAAGAAATCAAGAAAGAAATGTTTTAAATTCTGTAAGTTAATGACAATGCCTGTATGACTCGCCAAAATCTGGGACACTATGAATTAGTCCTAAGAGGGAAGTTCATGGCAATCAATGCTTACCTTAAGGAAACAGAGCAAGCTCAATATATATATATATCTATGAGGAACCTTAAGATACTTAAGAAACAACAAAAATCCAGGTCCAAACCAAAATTAAGAAGGGAAATCATAAAGATTAGAGCAAAACAATGAAACAGACTAAAAAACAATACAAAGAATCAATCAATAGAAGAGCTGGTACTTTGAAAGAATAAACAAAATGAGTAAACCCTTAGCCAAACATACCAAGAAAAAGAGAGAAAAGACTCATGTCTATGCAATTAGAAATTTTAAAAGTGAAATCATAACAGACACTTTTGAAGTCCAGAAGATAATTAGTAATTACTATGAAAAATTGTATTCCAATAAATTGGAAAATTTTGAAGAATTGGACAAATTGCTAGATTCATAAAAATTACCAAAGCTAACTCAAGAAGACACAGAATTACTGAACAATTCTATCACAAGCAATGACATTGAGATAATAATAAAGAATCTACCAACTAACAAAAGCCCAGGACCTGATGGATTAACTACTGAATTCTACAAAAGCTTTAAGGATGTTATATTACCTATACTGCTGAAGGTCTTCAACAAAATGGAAAGAGATGAAGTGCTTTCAAATTCATATATGGCAGCCAGCATCACTCTGGTTCCAAAACCAGATAAAGACCCAACTGAAAAATAAAACTACAGGCCAATCTCCTTCATAAACATAGATGCAAAAATTCTCAATAAGATATTAACAAATAGAATGCAGCTCATTATGAAAAAGATACTTCATGACCAAGTAGGTTTCACCCCAGAGATGCAAAGATGGTTCAATATATGTAAATCAATAAGTGTAATACATTAATAAACAGAAACAAGGTAAAAATCACATTATCATATCAATAGATGCAGGAAAAAAGGCTTTTGACAAAATCCAACACCCCTTCATTAGAATTCTGAAAATAATATGTACAGAAAGACCATACCTGAATTTGATAAAAGCTATTTATAACAAACCAATAGCCAACATCATATTAAATGGGAAAAAACTGAAAGTATTCCATCTAAAATCAAGAACAAGATGAGGGTTCTATTCAACATAGTACTCTAAACATTAATCACAGCAATTTGGCAAGAGAAAGATAAAAGCAATACATATAGGAAAGGCAGAACTCAAATTATCATTGTTTGCAGATAACATGACATTCTAAGAATTCCACCAAAAAACCTCTTAGACTTAATAACCAAGTTCAAAAATGTAACAGGATACAAAATCAATCAACATGCAAAAATCATGCAGCAGCATTTGTGTACACCAATAATTAATGAGAAGAAAATTATGAAAATAATACCCTGATAGCATCAAGAAAAATGAAATTCCTAGGAATCTAACCAAGGAAGTAAAAGACCTTTATAAAGAAAATTACAATACTCTGAAAAGGGAGACTGAAGAGAACATCGGAAAATGGAAGGATGTTTCGTGCTTCTAGTAGGCAGAATTTATATTGTCAAAATGACCATACTCCCTAAACTATTATATAAATTTAATGTAATTCCAAGAAACATACTTCACAGCATACTTCACAGAACTAGAGAAAACAGTCCTACATATATATATGGGACCAGAAGAGATCTAGAATAACAAAAAACAATATTGGGCAACAAGAACAAAGCAAGAAACATCATGTTACCTTATCTCAAGCTATACTACAAAGCATCAGTAATAAAAACAGCATGATACTGGAGCAAAAATGGAACAATGGAACAATGGCTCAATGGGACAAAATATTTACTCTTTGCTTACTTTTCCTAAAGCCTTTGAACCCCTATTTTTACCACCAATAATACACATAGAAAGGAGTAAAGGAATGACAAGGGAGGGAAACAAGTGGGACCCAAAAGTTTGAAGGAGTAAAGGAATTAGTTACAAAGTGAAATCAAACTAGGTTAGAATTGGAAGAGACTTCAGAGATGGTCTTGCTTAATCCTCTCATGCTACCCATAACCAAGTCCTAAAATAAATAAAGCAACTTCCCAAAAGTTCATAATGACTGTAACTAGCTCCTTCACCCACCAAAAGAGAGAGTGTGTGTGTGTCAGATGTTCTCTTATTCTCCATACAGCCTGAGATTCATAAAGAACTAGCAGAGACCTTTCCACCCTAAATTCAGGAAATACTATGTCCTCCACCCCACCCACCTTTCCAGCTGGTAAGATGTTCTAATGTGTAAGACTCCCCTTATGAAAGACTCTGTTCCTAATTTCTATCTATGTTCATACTTTTTTCTTCTATTATCTTTATCCAGTTTTAGGATTAGCACAATGTTGAGTTCCTAAAACGAGGGGAGAA
>NW_004624748.1:5799199-5809817 GCF_000247695.1 Heterocephalus glaber | reverse complement strand
TCCCTTCCTCTGGACCAGGAGCAGTGGGATGTTGGCTCAGAATCCCCTACCTCTGGGCCGGGAGCAGCGGGACTCAGTACCGTGGTCTGGTGGTCCAGTGTCCTCTGCGTCTTTGTAGTGTGGAACCAGGTGTCTGTACAGAGGAGCGGGGGTGGGGGTCCAGTGGATTGTTGCCAGGGGGCACGGGCTGATTCTCCATGCTCCATGGGACTGGGGACCTCGATAGGGCATGTGCAGACCTGCCTGTCTGCAGCGGGCTGATTCAGGGTCTTCCACACCACCTGCTTCATGGAATTTTTAATCTCCTAGATATCTATATGAATCTGTTTCATTAATTCCATTTCTTTGCTATGTTGGTTGTTCATGGTTTCCATCATTTTCCTAAGCTCCTCTATTTTTTTTATCTGTATCTGCTCTTGAGTCACTAAGCATGTTCTTCATCATGGTCATCAACTCTGTAGTTATCTCAGAAATTATTTCTGATTTGATTTTTTTCCTAGAGCCTCATTCATCTGCTTTGCTACTTCTGCTGTTACCACTTCAAAGAGTCCAGGTGGGTGGTTTTTCATTTGTTCCACCTCATCTTCCCCTAGGATTGCATTTGGTGAGCTGGAAGTCTGTGGTTACATCTTGCTTCCACATCTCTTCATTTTCTATTTTGTTAAGTTTAATTCCAGGTTATTGTTTGTAAATTGCTTATGGGAGACAGCTTTATTGCTAGTATTGAGAACCCTTAGGAATGACTACTTCTCCAAGATATCTTCCAGGTGTAGATGACTTTGGGGTTTTGAGTCTGTTGCAAGGTCCTACCTCTACAATTTACTTGGGATAAGAAGTTGCTACCTATTTGGCCTAGCTCCTGTTTCTTTGGCACTGGCCTATATTATTGTTTATGACCCTTAAGCAGACTCAGTCTTGGCATATCAGGAAGAACAACTATTAGAACAATCACGTCACCTTGGTGAAAGTAGTACAATCAGTAATAACAATAGCACCAAACACAGCCTAGAAAATAACAGACTGTGGTAACTATTAATTTGCCACCCTTAACTATATGAACTAGATTTGTGGTTATATAACAAAATCTAAAACAAACCAGAAAATTACATATAGTAAATATGTCTTCAATATGGCAATTTTACGCTCAGCAGAGAAAATTTAAAAGGGGATAGGGGAAAAAATGAGAGAAATAGAGGAAGCAATTAGAAGCAAGGCAAAGGAAGATTGTGTGAACTTTGGGAAACTGGTGAAGAAGACAAGAGGGAAAGAGAGAAGGCAGAAATAAAAACAAGAACAGAACAACAAAAATCTAGAAACAATTTTCACATTCATGTAAAAACAGGAACAAAAAAAAATAAAAAAATAAAAAAATAAAACAAAAACAAAAACAAGAACAAACAATCAAGAAAAAAAGAAGAAGAAAATGTCCACATCAGGGCATATCTCAATGTCACTGGTAGACATAATAGGAAGACAAAGCCCAGATTCATGTTGATTAGTCCCAGGAAGCCATTCATAGATTTAGGTGGGGTAGTGGATAATCCTAGCAAGCCTACACATTTAGTTCCACTGAAGTTCAGGCTTATTTCTGTCTGTGAGGCTGGAACTCAATTTGTTCAGCCTGCAACATCCCATGTGCCTCCTTCAGGCTTGAACTCAGCTCCCTAGAGCATTTCTCCATGGAGGCCTCTGCAGTCATCTACTAGTAGTCACCATGTTTCTGTAGGTTCAAAACACCCCTCTCATACAGCAAGTCAGGGCCCAGGGAGAAGGCACTGCTCGCTACCTCCTTCTTCTGCATTGAGGTCTCTCTCTTTGCTCTCTTCATAGGCTTCAATTCTCACTTTAGATCTTTTCTGGGTCCCAGGGACCCACATCCTTCCTTTTTCTCTTCCTCATGTTGCTATATTCCAGTGTCTAGACACCAAATATCAGAGAGGCTGTTTCTCTGCTGTTCACCACTCCACCACAGAGGGAAAAAAGATGACATGAAAGTAGATGGGAGACTGTTAGACAAGAGGAAAGGAATAAGGGGGGAAGGTAATGCAAGAAAGCCAATGGGGGAATGGATATGATCAAAGTATGTTATATGCATATATTAAAATGCCACACTGAAACCAAATATAGATAAAGGTATAGATATAGATATGAAAAATGTGGTCCTTGTGTTGGCTTCTTATTCTTGATGATGGGCTACAATTCTCCCACCCACTCAGGCTTGAAACCTTAGAGTCATGGTTCCACTCATTTCCATCTTAATCTTCTGAGCCCACTGCTAAGTCAAAAGATGTCCCTTCTCTTGAGAAGCCTCCCTTGCCTATTTTCCCTCAGTGATCAATGGTGCTGTATGTGGATTTTCCCTTCATGAGGCTTCTCTCTTAAAAAATATAGTGAGGGAGAGAGACATCAAAGAATTGAACTATACTGTATAGTTTCTCCCTCACTATATTTTTTAAAGGTCACATCTAATTTATTCACCATTTCATCTGTTTTTATCCCAAACTTCCAGTGTCTGTACATAGTAAGAAATACTCAATAGATACTTGTTTATGGAATGAATTATTTTCTGCCCTCAGATGTCCTAATTAAAAGAGAATCTCAACTATATATTACTTTACTATATATTATTACTACATATTACTTCCAACTGATAATGGAAAATTTTTTTTGTGCCAGGGATCGAACTCAGTACCTTGTGCTTGTGAGCCAGGCAGCAGAACCACTGAGCTAAATCCCTGGCCCCCCAATGATAATGGTTTCTGAAATAAAGAATGAAATTTTGATCCACTTTCACAAGTACTGTGTGCTTAAAAACAACTATGATTCTATGTTCCAGATTTTTCTTTTTAAATTATTGTTATTAGTGGTACATAAACTGTCAAAGAGAGGGAAACATGAGTGGCTGTGAATGAGGTTAAAGGAGGTATATGTTCTGATTCTACAGTAGAAGAAATTAATTTATTATGTCTTTCCTTCATACTACACACCACCAGAGTTCAGAAATCGTAATCAAATTAGGCTAATTTGATCACACTAACAAATATGATATTCACAGCTTGTAATGAAAATTTTTAAGAGTGCTTTTCCTCCCAGTCAACCACATTTTTAAAGCTTTTACTAAAAATAATTTAAGTTGGGTTTTAAACCAAAAAAATTCACAATCTTTTTACTTCTGACATTTCCATGAAAACCAAAGATGAAAGTTGAGAGTGGTATTCAGTTGAACAGCATTCAATACAAACACAAATGCATTGTCCTTCATTATATGTGTCTCTAATGAGCAAAGATACATGCTCAAACTTCTGCTTGCAAACATTCCTGTTCAGCTATATTAAATTCCACCAGCAAAGATTGAGAGAATCCAAGTGGTAAAGTATGAGAAATGGAAAGAACATTAGACTGGGTCAAAGAAAATCAAAATTCTAGTTTTCAGCTCCACCATTTTACAGTCATTTGACAACGCATTTTGTCTTGCTAAGCCCAAGTTTCAGGAACAGTAACATATGGCAATGATTAAGCTGTGGTTCAAGAGGGCAGACTAAGATATGAGCTTCCATCACTCCCCTCCCAGACATCCCCTGGACCAACAGTAAAGATTATAAGCATCTGCCACCTGCCTCGCAAGTGCAAGATCCTGAGTTCAATCCCCAGTACCAAAAAACACAAAAAACAAAACAACAATAAAGATTATGAACGGCAGGGACACATCCATGACAGTACTGGGAACTGAATACTTTGAAATGGCATTATGTTAACAGAAGAGGTCACAGGCCAGGACCCATACAGAAATAGGAGTTTACACAGTAAAGATAGGAGTTGGAGTTCTTCCTCATGGGACCCAGGAGAGCTCAAAGTCCAAAATTAATAGATATGTGACCAAAAGCACGCTAAGATTGCAATTAGTTGAACATACACC
This sequence comes from Heterocephalus glaber, assembly GCF_000247695.1. The sequence goes on along the minus strand of NW_004624748.1, from coordinate 5,805,901 downwards.
ATATAAACAACTACATCAGATTTTCTCCCTCTCTATGAGCCACACATACAAAGAGAAACTAGCAGTGAAATTGTCAGGGGAAAGTTGTATCAGCTCCCCATAATAATAACCTGACACTTTATTCACAAATATAAATGGAAAGACAATGAAGGGCATGGTGGAGCAAACCTGCTCAATTCATGGCAGCTAGGAACCACAGCAGGAGAACAGTGCCAGAGAGGAAAGAGTGAGGGTCAAGATATAGACTCCAAGATCACACCTCCATGACTCACCCAGACATATTCAAATGTAGGTTTTAATCTCCTGAGCAGCTCCTAAACCAGTCAAGTTGATATGATTATCTTAACTCCAAACATCCCGCCTCTTGTCAACTGGACACCTGCACACAGCTCCTTAAACCATATTTACTCTCCAAATAAACACAGTAATAATAAGTTAATAATTCTGCCTCACATGATACAACTATTTATATACTACTGAGAACACAGTAATCCTTTCCTCAAAGCCTCAATGCTTTCAGCATTTTGCAAAAGTCCAAGTCAAAGCCTCTTCTGAGACTCAAGGTAAATGCTTAGCTATGAACCTCTGTAAAAAGAAAAAACAAATTATATAATCCCAAAGTACAATGGCACAGGATAAACATTCCCATTCCAAAAGGGAGGAATAGGGGGATAGAAAAGAATTGGACCAAAGCAGGACTGACACCCATCAGGGCAAACACTAAGCCCTGTAGGTCCATTTCTGGCATCCAGGCACACAGTGGTAAGATGTTAGTTCTAGAGGGCTTAGGTGGCCTCAACCCTAATTACTCTTCTTATTGTAGCCCACATACCCTCTCTCTTGGGCTGGTTCCAATTATGGTCTATGGCAAACATTGCACGTTCCTGACACCTTAGACTTTCTGAGGTCTCCACTGCCTCCCTAGCCCCACAACTCCTGCATTCTTCATGCTAATAAAACCATGTCATATGGACAAGTTAAGGTCTTATGTCAGTAGAAGCAGTAGCCAAGTCCTCTTGGATGATAGTTTCAGTGCCCTTTGAGTGCCTGGATGGCTAAACATAGTGAAATGAATCCCAGAGAACCAGTTCCCTAGAAGGTCCTTCTTGAATAGAGAGCCCAGGGGCTCTCTTCTCAAATTGAAGATTTACACTTTTACAACCTTAAACCTATGATGGGTGGAGTTTTGCTGATTTCAGCAAAATCATGGCATCTTCTTATCCCTGTACAAAGTATTTGGTTCCATTTTATTTAATTACTATTTTTACTACTGCATGTTTGCAGTACATAATGATTACTTACATTAATTGTGGGGGAGTTGGTACATGTATATGATACATTCTTAATTTTTTTACACCCACTGCACCTCCTCTGCCTCCTCCCTCCGTCTCTTGGTCCCATTCCCATTAGCAAAAGATCTATCTCCCTGTTTTTTCTTATTATGCTATATTTTGGTTTTTAATTTATTTGTACTTAGGTTTCCCATATAAGAGAAACCATGCTTTCTTTTTGATGGCACTAATCTCTTCATCAACCCTATGCTTTTTGCCCCAAGCTTTACATATTATCCCTTCTGGACCAAAATTTAAGTTTTTCAAAATTTTCTGTTCTGCCCTTTGCCTCTGATTCTCACTATAAATATAGCTAAAAGCAGCCATCAATCTCCATGCCATAGCCTGAATACCGGGCTGCCTTGAATATTCTTCTGCCAGATTAATTACTCCACCACCCTTAATCTTGGTTTTCGGCAAAGTCTCAGGATATGGGTAAAATGTAGACAAATATTCTTCCAGAGTGTAAATGAAAACCTTGTTTCAGCTGAAACCTCCTGAAACTGGCCTTTACTGTCCATATTGCTATCAACATTCTGGTCCTCTGAGCTCTGACCAGAATCAAACACTGCATACAGACTTCTCCAGCCCACAACTCCAAAGCTTTCCAAACTCCTCCTGCAAATCAGTTCCAAATGCTTTTAAGCTACAAGGTCAGGTACCACTACAGTAATGCCTTCACTTTTTGGTATCAATTTTCTATATTAGTCAGCTTTACCATTGCTGGTACACAATATCCTACATCCTGCTTTAAGGAGGGGGGAGGGGTAATTTGGCTCACAGTTCAGAGGATTCAGTTCATGATGAGCTGGCTCCACTATAGAAACATCATGGCAGAAGAGTATAGAAGAGCAAAACTGTTGAGAAAGCAGAGCAGATGAACAGCACCAGAGAAGAAAGGGCAAGAGTCCAGATATAGACCCAAGGTCATGCCTCTGTGACATATCCAGACACACCAGAAGTGTGCTTGAATCTCCTGGATGGCTCCCAAGCCAATCAGGTTGACACAATTAAGCTTAAAACCCAACAGAAGTGTACTTTAGAAAAAGGAGATTGGAAAAGAAAACAAAGCGGGAAAAAAGCCAATGAAGAATGTGGCTCAGGTAAATATGAGTTGTATCCTGACTCTATAGAAAGCTCAGGAGCACAAATTGCATTAAAGACTAGGTCCCTTCTTGAGGCAGCTGGTCTAATGCATCCTATGTCCACTAGCCAGCCAGCAACAGACTTGTATGGGAAGGGGTCATTTCCCTAGTGAGGCAGTTTCCAACAGACCAAGGCCAATTCTTTGAGAAAGTAGACAACTCTGAGCTATTAGAGGCCAACACTCATTGTGACTGGGGCAAAGTTATAAAGTGAAATAACAGCATTCATTATAATAAGAAAAAAAGACAAGCAATTCAAAATTACAACAAAAGGCTATATAAGAAAGCCATTTGTCCAAATATGAAGCAAAGTACAATATAGAGCATAATTTTGATCCATATTACATGAAGAAAAGCTGTCTCATTTAAAGTTTATGCTGAAAATATTTTTATCTAAATTACATAAATGTAGTTACAAAACCACATTTTTGCTGGGCATGATGGCGCATGCCTATAGTCCCAAGAAGCTGAGGCAGGAGGATCACTTAAGCCCAAGAGTTCAAGTCTAGCCAGGGCAATAAAGACATTGTCACCAAAAAAAGTTACATTTTTCTCTTTTATAGAACTAATAATCAATTAGGTGTATAGTAAATAATAATTTCATACTCACAGTAACATAAATATCATATTTTAATTTTTTAAGAATCAACTTATAAACAAAACATGTAAGACTTACTTCTACTTATAAGACAGAGGACAAATGTTAAAAATCTTAACAGCATAAAAGTGAGCTTATAGAAGTTAGGAATTAAAAAAGGAAATATTAGGTGGGGGCATGTAGGAGTTAAAAGTCTTCATCTTTCATAAATGAAGTTAATATGTATTTTTTCTAAAGTTGAGATACCAAGGAAAACAGATCCAAGCACTGAGTTATCTAATATTACGAATCTATGAAAGAAGTACAAAATAAATATATAACAAACAAAAATGTGAAGGAGAAAGAAGGCAATATAACTAAACTAAATTACTCTTCATTCAGAGAGAGGAAATAATGGATTCTACCTGACCACTGATGTGGTCAAAAACTGACCACATAGTGATACTATATTATTTGATGTTATGGAGATAAATATCAGAAGAGGTGAAAATAGAGAGTTAAAAATGGCCATCTCTGAAGAGTAGTATAGAAAGGGGTACAGGATCAATGAACTCGTCTTTTTAATTTTATAACCTTTCAGCAATATTTGGATCTTTTGTCACAAGTACTGTTTTTGTACCATTAATAAAATTAGCAATAAGAATAGTTTCTGGTCTATGTCATTATGTAACTAAGAAAATTAATTAAAATAATGTATAGAAAAGCACTTTGAAAATTTGTAAATGCTAAGATAAAAGTACGCTATAATTACAGGGTTGTCTCAGGGAGTTCAAGTTGGGAAAGGAATGTGGTACTCTCCTTAGTCAAACTTGATTTTTTAAGGAGCCAAGATCCAAATTTAAAAGGAAGCTGTCTCCAAAGTGCTGACTGCAAAATATCTGAAGAAATAAATGTGCTGAGAGAAAGTATTTGGAAGAATGACAACAATGAAATTTAAATAGTAAGCGTTAAGTTAGAATTATTGGGTTTCCACTAAATCCTTTCTCCATACCAAAATCACTGTGGAAAACTAAATAGCCTCAGCAGTGCTGTGGTCTTATGAAGCACCACAGAAAAATCATTTCTTGTTAAAATACAGACTTAAATCCTTACATCTGAAGTCATTTACAGATACTTTTGTAAGTGGTCTCATAATTAGCATCCAACATGTTTTAGGAATACCATGTTCTCGAAACTTTTTAATTTGATCATTCTGGTCAATAGTTCAGCTAAAGCTTTGAAATAAAATTGTTGATTCATGCTTCTGTCTCCTTAGGAAAAGGGAATCTTTCAAAACAAGGAACCATTTCTTACACTTCCTTCTCTCTTTAGTACCTTTCTCAGCACTTTTAGAGTACATGGTAGGTGCTTAAATGCAGTTTGCTAAGTGGACAGAGGGGATGATGAAAAAGTATTTAAAAATGATTTTTGTATTTTCTAAAGCAAGCCCTTGGCTTGGTGATAATAAACAACAAAAATCTAGAACCTATCCCTGATCCATTTTGCCCCTGTCACCACATGGCAGTAGAGGAGTAAATTGACTCCTCCATAAAATTGTGTACTTAAGCATTTTGGATGGGAAAACAATGACATTATCTCTCCTTCTTGAAACTTTTTTTGTAAACATGGATTTTAGCCTCCAATAGAGAGGGATTCAAATCCCACTCTCCCACTTAGAACCTATGGGACCTTCAACAAGTTGCATAACATTTATTCAATAATCACAGTCAGCATCCAGTAGGCACTTATGGATGATAAACTTATTTACATACAGTGTTGGCTGCCTGCCTTCTCAGAGACTCATTTGGAAAACGAAAATAATGGTATCTATCTTGGAGAATTGTGATATATGTATTGAGAGGGAGAATTACAGAAGTTGTTGTTCTGAACTCTGAAAATCTCTCCCCTAAACAAAAGAAGAAAGGAAACAAAGAAAGAGGGAAAGGAAAGTAGGAAAGCAGGAAGGGAGGGAAGGGGGAGAGGAAGAAAGAAAGGCCAGAGGACCTTATTCATCTCTGTTCCTTCACACTTCCTAGAATGTATCTCTATAGAGTACTAAATGATTTTTGGTTGCATGGCCTATATTAGTCAAGCCAAGGGACTAAGCCACAGGAAACAATCCAGAAAGTGGGGATAAAAGAGGCTTTGGTCTCAGTGATCCACACAGAAAATGGCATGGGAATCCCACAGGTCTGAAGGAGTCCTGATCTAACTGTAGGCACAGGGTACACAGCACCCCCAGACTGTTCTCAGATAAACAAGTGAGTCCTTAGTTAAGCCATTGGGCTTAGTTATTTTTGACTGACACATAACATTATACATAGCTAGAGTGTAAAAATGTGATGTCTCAATACATGTATACCTGGTGTGGTATAATGATCAAATCAGGGTAACTACCACCTTAAACATTTATCATTTCTTTTTTCATGGGAACATTTAAAATTCTCCCTTCCAATGTTTTGAAATATACATTACTTCTTTACTAATTATTGTCATCCAACTGTGCAAAAGAACAACAGAATTTCTTCCTCCTAACTGCAATATTGTGCCCATTAACCAACCTCTGCCTGTCCCCCCCTGCACTATTTTTAGTTTTTTAGGAAACTCCATGGAGTTTTCCAAAATGACTGTAACTAATTTATAGTACTAACAACAATGTACATTTTCTATACACCCTCACCAACACTTGTTATCTTCCATCTTTTCTGTAATGGCCACTAAAACATGTGAAATGATATCTAGTTATGATTACAATTTGCATTTTTCTGATGATTAGAGATTCTGAGCAATTTTTCATGTATCTGTTGGTCATTTGTATGTGCACTTTTATGAAAAATCTATTCAAGTACTTTGCCTTTCTTTGGTGGGGGGCGGTTTGAGACAGGGTCTTGCTGTATAGTCCAGGCTAGCCTTGAACTCGCAGTGATGCTCTTGCCTCAGCCTCCAGGATTCACCACCATGCCCAGCTTCTTTGCTCATATTTAAATCAGGTTATTTACTATTTATTATTGAATAGTTTGAATATTTTAAGTATTAGTTCTTTTATCAGATGAAGAGTAATGCAATGATGTTTGTAGCAATGAATGTGCTAATCAGCCTGATTAGATTGTTATATAATGTATATAAACATTAAAACATCACATTTTGTCACACATTTCTCAATTAAAAATTTAATCAAACCTTTTAAAAAAGATTAATTTCTTTAAAAACCCCACATCTTCTTTATCCAATCTCCAGTTGATAGGCAATTGAGCTGTTTTCAAGCTTTAGCTATTACAAACTGTGCCGCTATAAACATGGGTCCACATATATCACTGTAGTATGATTCTTTTCATTATTTGGGGAAGATACCCAGCAGCAGAATAGCTGGCTCAAATGGGACCTCTAATCCTAGTTTTTTGAGGTATCTCCATATTGATTTCCACAGTGGTTTCACCAGTCTGCACTCCCACCAACAATGGAGAAGGGTTCCTTTCTCCCCACAACCCAGCCAGCATTTGTTATTGGTTGATTTCTTGATACTAGCCATTCTTTCTGGGGTGAGGTGGAATCTCAGCATTGTTTTCATGTGCATCTCTCAAATGACCAGTGATGTTGAACATTTTTTCATATGTTTATTTGCTGCTTTTACTTCTTTGTCTGAGAAATG
>NW_004624748.1:5771231-5793354 GCF_000247695.1 Heterocephalus glaber | reverse complement strand
AGGACACACATGTATAAATACCAAATAGTTTCTCTGGTGTGAGAAACTGAAAGTGTAAATAAGGACTAAATGTATAATAGGTAATATGAAATAGGAAGAAAAGGGGCAAAAGGGAAAGAAGTGTGATTGCTAGGGGAAAGGATAGAAGGGAATGGGATTAATATGAGAAAATGGAAAAATAGGAACAAAAGGCAAGGGTGAAAAATAAGAATCAAGAGAGACTACGTAAAGGTGCAAATTTCCAATGATGAATGTCATTATATTGTATACCTAAAATGTACCAATGATTAGAATGAATAGTTAATAATGTAAAATCGGAAGAAAAGATCCAAAATGGTAGGGGTAGTGGGAGGGGCAGGGGAAAGGAAAGAAGGGAAAGGAAAAATGATGAGAAATGGAAAAGATGGAAATAAAGTCTTTATGAATAAAGAAGGGTGGAGGGCGTGAAGGGAGGGCTAGGAATGGGGAAAAAATAAAAACCAAGATGCATTATGTAAAGGTACAATTCCCAATGAGAAATGTAATTGTGTTGTATACCTACAATGTACCAATAAAAGAATTTTAAAAAAAAAAAAAAGAATCTGTGAGAAACTGGATGTGTAAAGAGTATGTGATTCTGTAAAATACAAAGTGTGGACCACAACTTTACCCTTGAGTTTATTTGAGAGCCAGTCTTGGAAGTGAACACAGTCACATTCTCTGAGTCTCTGCTTGGTTTCTTCATTCAGATCCTCACAAGCACAATGTCAATGTCTCTTGATTTCCAGCACCCCCACTTATTAAACAACAAGGGTCATTTTTCCTGCCCCTCTAATGATTTTTCAGTAAAGGTCAGAATTGATTTCAAGGCTATGACTCAGCGCCTGGTAAAATACTGGGTAACGAGTGGGTGTAAGCAGCTACCGGCACTCTGGAGATTTCTGTATCTCGTTAACAGCTAAAAATACTCATGTTACCAATTATGCTAATTTAAAGAAAACATCTAAGTATTTGACTACTTAGATCTTTCTTCTCAGGAATCTTTAAAGGACTAAGTAGTTTGCTATATTAACACTCTTTATTTGGCTCTTTTGTGGGGGAGAAAGTAGGCTGGTATTATTAATACAGTTTTTTCTTTGCAAGCCCACCGTGTATCTACTACTATTTGTGGGAAGGGGGTGCCAAACAAAATAAGCATAAGGATTGACTCATGTCTTCAAGGAATTTGTAGCTGGAAACAGTTTGCTCATTAAGCAAGATGCCCTAGAGGACCAGACGAGTTGGCTAGGACCACTGGGCTCAAGAATGAAGGTGATACGTCCCATGGTGCAAGAGGGGACATCATGGTGGAGAAGGAGGATCATGCCAGCTGAGTACAGACCTGTCACAGAGCCCTGTATTCTCCACCCACAGGGATGGGAGAGAATTTGCTGTAGAGTCTCTAGCTCCTGGCTCTCCCTATATTCCACCATGTAAAAAGAGATTCCAGATGCTTTCTACTTTGAGTTGTAGTATAGGACATAATTCAGGAGCCACATATTGGTCCTTCCTCTTGCTCACTACTCACATGTGATCCCCTAAGCACAACATTTCCTCACAGACCTTGCTGAACTTACCTTTCCAGATAGTCTTCCCAATAGCATCCCTCCCAATGCTTGTGTACTTCAAAACAAGGTACTTGAAATTTTAATGTCCTTTTTCAACCCTATGTTTTCATTCTCACTATTCTCTCTACCTGGAAGAGCCTTCTTTGCCATCTTTCTCTGTGGAAATCATACTTAACCTTAAATCCCACTTTCAATGCTCTTTCTTCACAAACTCTTTTTTGACTCCTTAAATCACTGACTCCCGGTTGAAAATAATCTCGCTCTACCATCTTCTTCATAATTTACACCACACTCTTCACAGTATACCCCATGCTTAATTTTTGTAAATGTCCTGCTCTCATCAAATCTTTTTTCTTTTTTATTTTGGTACCAGGGATGGAACTCAGGTCCTTGTGCTTGCAAGGCAGGCGGCGGAACCACTGAGCTAAATCCCCAGCCCCTCTCATCAAATCTTTAAGGAGCAAAAAAGTGTCTTTGACATCTCTGTCCCCAATTTTCTAGCATGATTCTTCCAGAGAGTCCTCAGTAAATACTTATTCTATGGCCCTAAATTAGTCAAGACAAGACACTGAGCAAAGGGAAGCCACCAGAAAGAGGTGATAAAGGTGACTCTAGTCTTGGTAATCTACAATGGAAACATCATGGAAAACCCATTGGCCTGAAAGTGAAAGTCATGGCTAAGAGCCAACTCAAGTGCTTACTCAGTTTGCTATTTTGACCATGTTATTTAAACTCATTGGACTTTATTTTCCTCCTCATGAAATAGACATAACAGCACATCCTTGAGTGTTGTGAAGCCAAGATGAAGCATGGTGTTTAGGGAAACTAGCCCAAATGTGAACCTTTGCCAAGATTCCTTTGTCTCCAGGTAGATGGGGTGGAATGGACTGTCCTTGCATACCCACCTCACAACTTAGTGATATGTTTGTCACCTGAGGGCTCTTGGGACTTTATTTGGGGACAGGGAGTTTAGTTCTATACTACAGAGGCACAGAGGTGAGCAATAGTTCATGGCATGTATCATTGGTCGTTGCTAGGCTGTTCCCATATTTATGTGGTTAATTACTTTTCATTCTCATTTATCCCTGTTTTCTATCCTCACTCCTCTTCTTGATCCTTATTTTGTGTATCTTTTTTTAAAGTGTATTGTTGCTTTATATCCATGTATTTTTACTTTATTTAAGAGGTATTATATTAAGAACTGCATCCTATTTCTTTTTTTTTTCTCAGACTCATATTTTAAAATCAATTCATGTTATTCATCTTCCAGTTATAAATCCCTTGGTGACTTACAACTTAACACAAATATTACCACAGAGAACATTCTCATGCATGTTATATAGGTGACTTATGTGAAAATTTCTCTGAGATACACCCAGAAGGATAGTGCATGGGTTTTAGGTAAGGTCATTGTATATCCTAGTCACCCAGAACATCCTACTAATTATTAATAGCATTAATTTTTAACATCAAGTTAGATCTCATCCAGTTTATACTGCCTAACAGACTAAATACTAACATCTTGCCCTTCGCAAAAATTATCATTGTTAGCTACAAATTGAAATCATTTAAAGCGATTTAAAAATATGTTGCTGCCTGGGTTGCACTCTTAGATATTCTGGTGTATTTGGTCTGAGTGGGCCCAGGCACTAGGATTTTAAAAGCTCCCAAGAATCCTCAACTCAAAGTTGAGAAACTCTGCTCCACAGAATAATTTTTACCAATAATCTGCTCTCCCACCAGCAAAATTTTCATACACCCACATCCTTGGCATTATCCAGTTGAAAACACTTTATAAAATTTAGCACTCTAAACATCAGGTTTTAATGTAAGTTGTTCGGTTACCCATGCCAAGACTTCAATGATTCATTTTGATTTAAAATGCTGCTTTCCCATGAGATATTTCACATTAACAATGATTCTCTTATAGAAGCAAATGGTAGTTGGGTGCAAAGTAAACAGGGCTTTGAAAATGCTTTTGGTTTTCATTGGAAATTAAATGTTGAATTGCCTTGTTTAATATAATTCTTCACACTGAACATTGTCCTACTTCTAGGCAACATACTTGGCTCACTCCTATGTCTACTTCAACCCCAAGGTTGGAGATGGCTCAAATGGACAGGCAGAAGGCCTGGATGCCTATGTCTTTTCCTAGCCCTACCAGCTAAGAGCTCAGGTTAAGAAATAACAGCAGTTAAGAGTTTATTAAAAAGCTTATTATTAAAAGGCAAGCTATAAGGCAGGTGTTGTGTTCTGTGACTATAATCTCAGCTACTTGGAAGGTTGAGGCAAGAGAATCACAAATTCAGGCCAGCCTGGACAACTTAAAGTGAGAACTTGTCTCAAAATAAAAAATAAAAAGGGATGGGGGTATATCTCAATGGTAGAGTGTCCCTGGGTTCAGTCCAAACAACACACACACACACGTACACATAAAAAATAAAGTAGTGGGCCAGGGATTTAGCTCAGTGGTTCTGCCACCTGCCTTGCAAGCATGAGGTTCCAAGTTCGATCCCCAGTACCAAAAAAACAAAACAAAACAAAAATAAAGTAGTAATGATATTAAGTAATAGTCAATAAAACCATGAAAACTTGTAAGAAATTAAGGGAGCTGGGTACTATATCAAATTATTTTATGTTATCACAACACCTTCAAAAGAAAATTTCAACTTTAGGTGTCAGTCTTTCTAAAATTAATTACAGACTGCCTTCTAAGAACACATTGAATTGAATTGATTTTTCTTTGCAAATAACTCATTATCATCACTGTGGAAATCAGTGCAATGAGTTTACTGTGCAGAGTTGACCAAAGCCTATCAACTTCTCTACTTTTTTTCCTCCATGCTCCCAGAGTACTATGATTTGAGCTTTTTTTAAAAAAGTAGCAAAATATTTATTGGTACATTTTAGGCATACATAATGATAACATTCATCATTGGGAATTTGTACCTGTACATGGTACATCCCACCCTTTTTCCCCATTCCCCCCTCCATTTTGTATACTGTATTGTACACAGTACTGTACACTGTATTGAAATATAGCACAAATAAACTGAATTTCACCTTAGTTTTTCTGAGTCCTTCCAAATTCTCAAGACTCTAGTCATTACTTCTTACTATACCTAGTCAGCCTGCCTGAAATAGCCCCAAACTAATGCCTCCCTTACTGCCATCCACACTACTGCCTCTGATTTGCTTTGTGACAATGATATTCATCATACTCAGAAAGGGGATCATACTGAGAGCATAAGTGGATCTTCAATAAGCAGACACTTTGCCACATAACTTTTGGCTACTCAGAGACTTTTGCTGATTTGTTACTTGCAACTATGTTTTCAAATGATGAGAATGCCAGATAACTGGGTTCTAGGTAGCAAAAGATTTATTTGACATCTTTGGTATGTATGTATAGTAGATCTAAGGAATAAAATGCTTCCTCACTGATTGTACTGAACAGGCAAAGGGGATGTTACTAGAACCTCTGCAGCAAGTCCTAGCCTCCTGTGAGCCAAGTCAGCACAAGGCGAATTAATTTATTATATAGAAGAGATAGAAAAAATGAGACATAAAGAAGCTGAGCTTTGGGCCTGGTCAATGCAGCAAAGATGAAAGACCATGGAGCTTGCCACACCTTTATTCCTTACATCAGGACTAACAAATGTAGCAGATGACTCTGAGGGCAGCAGTTCTGTCATATTGGGAGTAACAAATGTAATAGGTGGCTCAGAGGGCAGCTGGGGTGAAAATCCTAGAACAATGAGGAACTATGCAGATGAAGATTTTGTTCCTTCCCAAGATGTCTTCAGCTGATTTAATCTTTCCCTGCAGCATCACAGCATCACCGGACCATTCGAGTTATGTCTGGACATGCCATAGCTGGCCTGTAGGCGGGAAAACTAGGCCTAATCATAATTTTAATTGTGACATGATTTTTCCAAAATTATGTAGAATTTCTCCTGACAATTGATAATACTTGATAAGGTTATTTCATTTTGGGAAATCTTTTTTAAAAGAAAAAAATGTTTACACTCTATTTCCTCTGTCTACAAGGTTTTTTTCTCCTTCTTTAGCAAGATTCTACTTATCTTTAAAGATCCAAGCCCAAATCACCCCTTCTTTTTGACATCTTCTCTAAACCTCCCTGGAATAATTGTCTTTTGTACCCTTCATATTCTCAAAGAGTAAAAGTGTTTGACCAAATAAACTATGAGCTATTAGAGCTATTAAGAGTAGGAGATCTTGCTCATCCTTGAATATCTTGGACTTAATACAGGGATTAACACTGAGTAATTTAAATATTTGAAAATAAATGTATATACAGTAAAACCTTGAGTTGTGAGTAATTTGTTCCATGAGTCTTCTGCAAGATAAGCAAACATTCTAATAAATTTTAACTTGATAAACTAGTGATGTCTTGCAATACAAGCAGTAAATGATGCCGAACATCACATGATCACAACAGGGTCAATGGTTTCTCTCTCTCTTTCTCCCTCTCTCCCTCTCTTTCTCCCCCCCCCTTCAGGATATATGTGATCCTCTCCCAACTGCAAGAGATTATGGAAGAGATCTCATCTGCAGAGGAGCAGAAGAAAATGGTGGAGAAATCTCTCACTTCAAAAGAGATTAGGGAGATGTGGAAAATGTGGAAAACAGTGCAAATTTTTGAAAGCACCACCTGGGGGCCAGGGATTTAGCTCAGTGGTTCTGTCACCTGCCTCAGAAGTGGAAAGACCCGAGTTTGATCCCAGGTACAAAAAAAAAGCATCACCTGAATAAGGTTGTAGTAGTGCAAACAATGAATCTGTTTAATAGCAATGCAATGTTGGGCTGGGGATTTAGCTCAGTGGTGCTGCACCTGCCTGGCAAGCACAAGGTCCTGAGTTCGATCTCTGGTACCGAGAGGGAAAAAAATCCTAACAATGCAATGTTACATTTCCACAAAATACCCAAAGGGAGGCAAAAGCAAGTATCATTGGATAGGTTCCTTGTTAAAGTTGCATGAAAAGAGAATGATTCCATTGAGCTGATAGATAACAGTGATTCTGTTAGTGATAGTGAAAGTTGTCCTACATAATAACCCTCCTCTCTCTTGTCTCCCTCACACCAGCCACAAAAGTTTTTAAAGGTAAGTATAGGTAAATTTGTTTATTTTTCTTTATATTTTGTATTTTCTTTATTATTTTGTATTATATTACAGTATTATAATCATTTTTATATCAGGATTTTTGGATTGTGAAATGAATTATGAGTTTCTATTATTTCTTATGGGAAATTTGCTTTGATATATAAGTGCTTTGGATACAAGCATGTTTCCAGAATGACTTATGCTTGCAAACCAAGGTTTTACTATATTTTAGAATATTCCATTTTGTGGCCATCTTAAAGAGCAAAAAAGACATTTAAATAGTTGAGGATGTCACCAGGAAAAAAGAAGGGAGGAAGAAGAACAGGCAGAAATAAAAGGAAAGAAGACAGGAGAGAGGAGAGATGAAATACATGAATGCTGAAGAGGGAGGGATGTGTGGAGAAGATTTGACTGGTTCTAGAGTGTCGGATTTCCCGCTTCTACCAACACTTCTGTTTAAACCACATATTTCAGAATCTGGTTTCTTTTCTTACCTCTGTCCTCTGAAATGCTATTAACATTCAAAACATTGCTCATAGTCTTCTGCCTGTCATAACCTTAAACCTTAAGTTTTCAAGGCTATTCTCTATCACACCTACTCTTCTGACTCAGAACTTCAAGTCTCTTAGCCAGATCTCTGTTTTTATCAGAATCACACAGAATGCAGGAAACACTTCTGTCATCAGAATATTTCACACTAGGTGGGAGGGAGAAGTTGTTTAAGGACTAGTGATTTATTCTTGATCAGAAGAAATTTGTTGTTACCATCACCAGAAGAAATAAGTCTCACATAATTCTTTGGACTGTATTCAGTATTTAACAAGTTATTTCTTCATTTGCCAAAAGGAAAGGAAAAAAGTGGAGAAGAAAAAGTAAAGAGCTTATTTCATCTGATCTATAATATCAAAAGACAAACAGTAGGGAATCACAGATAGCAATCTAGAATTTAAAGAAAGAAAATACCAAACTTCTGAATTCCGTGGTTGCAAAACTAATTTATTCACCATGAACCAATCTTACAATTCATTAGCTTCACCGTAGAGACAAGACTAAATGTCAACTCTCTTCCTGACCTATAAATAATAGGTGCCATTTGCTTAGAAATGAAACTTAGTTAGAGCATAATAACAAAGTAAATCAATATGATTGTTACAAAGCTGAAAAATAACAGGCTAAGTCCTGAATCTTTGAGAAAAGATTTTCAATTCCCTACTTCTAATAAAAAAAATTTGACAGAAAAATTGATAAATTATCTTTCAGCAGCACTGAGGTTGAACAAAAAACAGTTTAAGAATTAAAAATTAAAAATCATGTTGTTCAATCACTTGTTTAACTTAAATAACCATCTGGGAACAACGGTATTACTTCACAGGCCAGTTGTGATGGTATGGCCGTTAGATATGGCACGACTGAGTTCTTGCCAATGGAATGTGAACAGAATGTGCATCAATTCCAGGTCTTGCTTCTCAATGCTTTTACTTCATCCTTTGTTGATGGGAATAAAGATGACCATGGTGACTTGGAAGCTACTTGTTCAGTATGGCAAAAATTTGGTCAGCCAGGGACCCTGAACAACTGCATGAGGGAGAGCCACCACCAGCCAACCAGGACCCTATACCAGCTCTGCTACATGAATAAGAACTAACCCTCTGCCTCTCTAAGCTGCCTCATTTTGGAGTTCTATTTGTTAGAGAAGCCTATGTCCTTTGTATACATGTTCTACTTTTATGTTCCCTTTTAAAAATTAATAAAAATAATACAAATTCATTGGTAAAAAATATTGTAATGTGGATAATAATAAGGGAGCAGACAGACAAGGAGAAGAGAGAGAGAAAAGAAAAGAAAAATCACCTGTAATTACTCAACATAAGATCTGTTATAAGATCTACTATTATAATCTACTACTATAAGAGAGAAATCACATTTCACCATTTTGTAAAGTATTTTTTTCACTCAAAAATATCATGAACATCTTTATTTCTGTGCCACTAAATAATATTCTGGCACATCATTTTCAATGAGTGCATTATAAAAGTTACACAGATCACTGGAAAACATCACAGTCAAATGAATAGTGGTATTTTTGTTCATAAACTTTTTTTGTCTTTTTTGAGGCAGGGTCTCACTATGTAATTCAGGCTGGTCTTGAACTCGCTATGTAACCCAGATTGGCCTCGAACTCACAGAAGTCCTCCTGCCTCAGCATCTCTAGTACTGAGATTATAAGTGTGTGCCACCATGCCTAGCATTGATAAATTAATGAGCCTAGAACCTTGCTAGGAGACTGTTATTTTCAGAACTTCTAGATCCTGTACTAATAGCCACTTGTTGACCACTTGGAAAATTCTAATTGTTCTGCCACATGAGCCAGTTTGTGTTATAGTAGAAGTCAAACTGCTCTAACATACACACATACATACATACTACATAAATCTTTGTCAGAATGCAGGACATATTTCTGTCATCAAAACACTTTGAATGAGGTAGGAAAGAGCAAGTGTTTACTGTGACTTATCTCTGATCAGAATAAACGTAGTATTGCAGTCTGGCAGGTCTAAGCCAGTATACAAGCTCTACTTTCCCCTACAGGAAAAAGTAAAGTTCAAAGTAAGCAATTTTCTTGGTAGAAGTTGCAGTTCCCTTCTGCTCACATTCCATTTGTTCCAGGTTCATTGCATGGACAAACCTAGCTTCAAGAGTATCTGGGAAATGAAATCCATACAAGGTGGTACTGTATTCACCAAAAACTCTGCAAAATGGGAGAAGAAGAGAAGGATATGGAGGGAAAATAGTAATCCTCCAAAGTTAGCATGAAGTCTGGTGTATAAGAATAGAAGCTGTGATTCAGTGGCTCTGTTGTATTGATTCCCACCTTGGTTAATTATTAGCTGTCTGACCTAGGACTGTTATTTAACCTCAGTTTGCAAAATGGAGACATTAATATTCACACACTTGTTATGGGAATTTAATTTGTAAAAAGTGCTTAGAAAGTGTTAACTGTAATTACTAGATACCCAGAATCAACAGAAAAATGATGGCATGTGACCAGAACATAAAAGTGAACATAACACAAGGAAGCAAACTCTAAGTAACACTAAACAGAGAGTAGTGGTTAAAAGCATAACCCTGGAGCCAGACTGCCCAGATAGGGATCCTGGTTCAGCCACTTACCAGCCCCTCAAACAAGTTAGGTTAGCCCTAGGCCTCAGTTTCCTTATCTGGAAAGTGGAGATTATAATTAATATCTACCTCTAAAGTTGTTGTGATGATGACATGAGTTAATGTAGAAGCATATGTAGCTCAGAGCCTGACACATGGCAAGTACTAAATAAATGTTAGCTTCTACCCATCTTAAAGGTGGATTGCCAAACAAAATTAACCAATTTTGTTTTTCACAAAAGCCGTATGTTCAACTGAGTCTTTGCAGGTGACTCATACCTGCATATACGTTGATAATCACCCTAAAAACTATCACCATTTTCATTCCTGTTTCCTGGTACACTAAAGCCTCTGTGCTCTCCAAAATCAATGTATTGATATTCTATGGTATGTGAGGTAAGAATATATCCATCACCCAAATTGAACAGGCATTACATCTGCACCCAGTTTCATTTTCTTTTGGAGAGTCGTAGGTATTCTCATACATCTTCCTTGGTTCTGTAATACAGGCTTCTGAATGAACAGAGTTATCCACTCAGGTAATGAATTTGCCCAAAAAATGTCCCTGTTTTTTCTGAGATTTCAGGATTGAAAGCTATTCTCAGAATCCAGAATTAAATTAGTCCCTGTCTTTCTTCTCCTTTATTTTGAATCAATGCATTTTAAAATGATGATATATACCAAAGTCCTTCAGTATGATCACTACATTTTGTCTAAAATTGAATTCATTTATTTAAATCAAGGATGATTTATAATCAAAAAACAAATCAAAATGGTAAGAACATCTCCATGAAAGTCAGATTCTATCAATCTATTCAGTCTCTCTGATAAATGTGATTAGTTTTTTAACCATTCTCACTTCTGTGGAGCATTACTTTTCTAGAAAAGGTACCATAAGTCAAAATTATATAAGTTGAAAATTATTTTTCCACAGATTTAAAGCCATATTAGAGCATTGAATACCTAATCAAATTTTCACTGCCCAACTTTCTATTAAATGGACCTAAAGACCATATTTAGTTGATTATAAATTAATACCTATATATGCTGTAAAATATTTAATGTCATATGCCAGGTTTTTTTTCTTCTGCATAATTTCTGCCTTATTTTATTGAACAAATCTGAAGATGAAGGAATACCTTCACAGAATTCAGAAAGGACTTTCTTTTCTTTCCTAATTTTTTATTTTGAAACCATATAAGACTTACCAAAAAGTTGCAAAATACAATGGATTTCCACATGACCTCACTCAGTTTTCTGTAGTGTTAACATCTTATGCAAATATAACACAATTATTAAAGATGGAAAATTAACATTCATGCAGTAAAATTAATCTACAGATATTATTTGAATTTCACCAGTTGTTCTACTAATATCTTTTTCTCTGGTAGAGGACCAAACCCAGAATACTACATTACATTAATTACCCTGCCTACTAGTCTCTCTAATGTGGAATAGTCTTTTAAGAAAAATATAAGCCAATTTTTTCTACAAAGTCCTGCAGTTTAGATTTTTCTGATGTTTTTTCATGATTAAATGGAGGCTATACATTTTTTGCAAGAACAATACACAAGTATCATGTTTACATATCACACCAAGAGGTATGTAACATGGTATCTATATGTCTTAGTAGCGTAATGTTAACTTTGGTCACCTAAGGAGGTGTCTACTGGTTTTCTCCACTACAAAGTGACTATTTTCTCTTTATAATTATGATTATCTTGAAAGAATACATAATTTAAAACCATAGAAATATTTGTTTCTCATGATACCTCATCCACTAATTTTGGCATCTATTAATGGTACTTGCTTGAAAAAAATTATGGTAGTGTTTGCCAAAGAATGATTTTTCTGGGCCAAGGATTTAGCTCAGTGGTTTGGTCACCTGCTGCACAAGCAGAAGGACCCGAGTTCAATCCTCGGTACCGAAAAAAAAAGAATGATTTTTCTATTACCGTCATTCATTCTACATTTTAAAGTTTATTTTCTACTGTAAGTTTGAATGATACCTTCTCTCTTACTTATTCAATTATTTATTTACATCAATGAGGGCTCTTGAGTAATTATTTTATTTAATGGGTTATAATCCATTATTATCATTATTTATTCTGTTGCTCAGATTTCCCAGATTTGGCCCCAAGGAGCTCTGGAAGAGTTTGAGGATTTCACATTTGCCTATGAGAGGAATCTGCAAGGGAGACCTAAGACCACTTGAGAGCTTTTGAGAAAAGTGATCAAAGGACATGTCTTCTTTCCCTTTTATTCACTGTAAAAATTTCCTGTAGCAAAAACAAATATAAGAGATGATGTTTTTGGATTCTACTCAAAGTTGTTTGGGAGACAAGATATTCCTTCATGCGTTAACTGTTACAAATTCAGGAAGTCTTAACATGGGTCAATATCTTTTGAAGTTCCTCCATTCGAACAAACAAAATCAACTTCTTTTGGGGAAGGACAGTCTTCCATAAATGAAGGAAAGTCCAATCACATTTCCTGTTCTCTCCAGTGTACTGTATGCTCCTTTCCTAAGGGAAAGAGAAATGCCAATATTATTAGAGTCTAAATAGTCATTTTTCTGTGTTTTACTACAGGCTGGAGGAGTGCTTAGTTGGCGAGGCAGGGTTATAGTGACTTCTAGAACCCAGAGGGTCATGCCCTGCTCCCTTCTTCCCTTGCTATAACCTCTTGGGCAGCCTGGCCAACTCCTACCTCAGGCCCATTCTTCTCTATTTCTGCCTCTGATTGCCATTTTATTTTCTAGCAAAAATAAATCAGAAACCTTGTTGGGGCCTCCCATCCTAAATCACATTGGAAAAAATGACTTTTTTCTGGGAAACTCTGCTCTGGAAAGGATTGAGTGATTACCCCACTGTTACTAAGCAATACTTTGGGCAATTGCCTGCACAATACATTCTCTTGGGAAAGAAATATGAAGTCAGGAGTGGTGTCACATGCCTATAATCAGGAGCCTGAGGCAGGAGGATTGCCACAGGATTCATGAGTCTAGCCTGGACTACATAGTAAGTCCAAAACAAACAAACAAACAAACAAAAAATGTGAAGAATGGGAAAAGTTAATTTCCAAATCCCAGCTTCCTGGAGAAAACACATACTGTGATCACTCCCATGCCACCTCTTTTCTCATCATGTGCTCCTTAGTCATGTGTTCATCACAGGTGATCACCCAGACAAATCACATCTAAAGTTCAGATGCATCACCCAATCCTGACAGGGAATGAAAACTCATTGTAAGAAGTTGAGTCAGCCACATAAGATCATTAGAAAGTCCAAATGTCTGGGCCTCACTCCAAGTGAATTTACCAGGATAGCAGATTTAAGGAATCAGTATTTTTTAAGCAGCTGCCTCAGATGCCTTCCATGAGAATCACAGATCTCTTGGTAGAGCTTAAATTTAAATTTTGTTATCCAGATCAAGTGGTTTCACCAACTTGTGATACCTCACCAACTTGTGATACTTCAAGTCCTCTCTCAGCCTGTCTTTCTTCCTATTAACCATCTGAGATATTCCTTATTCTTTATATAGATTCCTAACATGCAGTAGGCCCTATTATCAGAATAAATTTTTCTAAAAGACTACACTTCTTAACAAAACCCCTCTCCTCTTGGTATTCTTTCTTGCCCTTTTTCATATACCACCTCCTTCTAGGATAGGGGCATCCCTCTGAACTCTAAATTTCTTGGGGACCAGATCCTACTACCTGCCTGGCATGCTAGAGCCTATAAAGTCATCCCTCAAACTCACACTGCATAATCTGCTGGACTCACAAAACACTCCACCATTTTATAAATTTTTCCTCTGCTGACATACCTTTACCTTGATATTCTAGGACATCACCTTCAGATCTAAGAATAGGTCCCCCAGACCTTCCTCAACACACCAGGACAGAACAGGCCCCACCACCACTACCACCACCACCAAGGAAACCTCTCTGTTAGATCCATTAGTCATATTCTGGATGGCTTCAAACTCCGCACAGCTCTACTTGGCTAAAACCCCAGCTTTGCTGGAGCATCAGGCTACCATTTGTCTTCCCCCACATATACACAGAAAAAAATGAAATCCTGACAGGTGGAGATCTCTTATTCTACTTTCTTCCAAGCTTGTTTAAGGCAAGGACCAACTCACAGTATTTTTTATAACCTGACAGTACTTTCCATCCTGGCTTAAAGTTTATATTACAAAAGTATATCAAGAGTTCCCAGCTCCAGGTAAGATAGAGTAAATATATGCCACCTGTCTCTTCCACTGAATGGAACAAAGTGATTAAGAGCTGCTACTTGAGGACTAAAAATTAAATACTAGTGAGCAGATTGGGGAAGAAACTAGATTTCAATGTAGCATCAAATCTATGAATTTAGCATTCCTCTCCCCCAGAAGTTTCCCCTGGCCTGGACTTAATGCTGCCCAAAACCC
Source organism: Heterocephalus glaber (assembly GCF_000247695.1). The sequence continues at coordinate 5,779,050 of NW_004624748.1, read as the reverse complement.
AGAAGCGGACAATATTAACATGAACTGGGAAGGCTCCAAGGAAAGCTCAGGCTCAAGGAGGAGATGGAGGTTTCCTGGTAGTAATGGCAAAGGCAGTCGGGTCCCACAGTGCCTGGTATATGGCTGGGATGAACTAATAATAATAGTAACAAATTGCACAACAATAATAACAGCTAACATTTGTTAGGTCCTCACTGTATACCAAACTCTACTCTGAGTATTTGGTTAATACTTATAAAAATGTCAACAAATAAGTTATTACCCTATTTCAAAGATCTGGTCAGCAAATTTTTTCTGTAAAGTGTGAAATACTAAATATTTTCAAAGCCTTTGTGATCCACAGTCTTTATCACAACCACATTACTACTATGGTGATGCAAAAGCAGCTATAGATGGTATAGAAATGAATGCCATGGCTCTGTTCCAATTAAACTATTTTTAAAAACAGGTAACAGGCTAGATTTGGCACAAAGCCCATCGTTTGCTGACCACTATCCTGTTTGGAAGATGAGGAAATCAAACTCCAGGGATGTTAAGTATTTTGCCCAAGATCATAGAGCTGATCAATAGCAGAGTCAGGCTTCCAACCTAATTCATGAATCTGACTCTTTTTGTTTGTTTGTTTGTTTTGGTTTTGGCACCGGGGATCAAACTCGGGACCTTGTGCTTTGAGGTAGGCAGCGGAACCACTGAGCTAAATCCCCAGGCTGAATCTGACTGTTAATCACTATGTAACAAGGATATTTTTGAGTGCATGAATGAAATGATGTCATAGATATAGACAAAAGTGATGGCTTTGGTAAGAATTTTTTCAGAGGCAATAGGCAGATACAGAATGTTACAATGTGCCAAGAAAATAAAATTACAACATTGAATAAGTCTATATACTTCCCAATTGCTACTATAACACATTGCCACAAACTTAGTGACTTCAAACAACATCAATTTATTATCTTAAAACTCTAGATGTCAGAAACCCAAAATCATTTCACTGGACTAACATAAAGATACAGGTAGAGCTACGTTCCATGGCTGAAACTACATCCTCTAATCTTCACAACTAGCAGCACAGCACCTTCATCTATCTTCTGACTGATCCTTCTGCCTCCATTCAAAAGAACATTGTGATTACCCTGAGTAATACAAAATAATCTCTCCATCTCAAGAACTTGAATTAACCATATCTGTAAGATCTCTTTAACCACATAGAGTATAGTCACAGGTTTCGGGGATAAGGATGTGGACATCTTTGAGGGGCTATTTTTCCTGCTTGCTGCAAAGACCTTTAGGACAAAGAACAAAGGTCTTCAACCTCTGATCTTGCCATTCTTTTTCCTCTAATGTCTTTTGTTGTTGTTGTTGTTGTTTGTTTTGTTTTGTTTTGGTACCGAGGATCAAACTCTGGCCCTTGAGCTTGCGCAGCAGGCAGCGAAACCATTGAGCTAAATCCCTGGCCCCTCTAATGTCTTCTTATAATTTAAACTTCTACAATTTGAGTGAAAGGACCCCATGTCCTAATGGCTTTACACAGATGTACGTACAACATGAGCCACAGTTAGAGGAAAAGTAAACAAAACACTTGAGACCAACCAAAACTAAACCAGTGGGCCACTTTACCCAGTTTCAATTCCCCAAACCAATGAAAATTTAAGCCTTTGTTTTTTGAAGCGGGGATTAAACTCGGGTCCTTGTGCTTGCACAGCAAGCAGTGAAAACACTGAGCTAAATCCCCAGCCCTTAAGCCTTTCTTTTAACAAATAAATGTTGTTAAGTTTGCAGCAATATGTTAGAGCAGCAATAGGAAAATAACACAGCCTTATTCAAGATTGTAATTTTATTTTCTTGGCACATTCTGACATTCAGCATCTGCCTATAGGCTCTGAAAAAAGTTTGGCTCTAATATTTTCCATGCTGGTATCTGAAGATTGCCAGTGTTAGTTTGGGTTTTCTGAAAATCAAGTGTTAAGACAGGATTAGGTGTGCAAATTTTTATTAAGAGAAATGCCTATGAAGGATTAAGGGGCAAGAGAGTAGGGACAGGCTGGAAGAGCCTTAAGACTAAGATATAGGTCTCATATCTGTGAAAGGAGAGAGGGAAGAGGGAGGATTGTGTAGAAAGAGGTTCAGGTTTCAGTACAGCTTTGATAAAGGCTCAAACAAGCCAACAGGGGACTCAAAAAAAAAGACTGTTCTTTAGAGACAGGGCCAGGCTCTATTTCCCCACCATGCTCAGTCATCAGCCAGAAGTAAACCAGGGGAATGTAGCCTTCATGTGAATGCTGTGGCAGATTCCAAAAGTGTGAGGCTTAACCAACCACTGTTTTCACAGAAGGTTCTCTTTTAAAGGGAGATCTGAACGCCATACCTCCATGACTGACATAATATATCACAACCTTTGTGAATATGATAATTGTGACAAAATTTTCTAATCTTCAACAGTAAACATACCAACTTTAATGTGTATAATCTTAGCTAAACTGTGGCTGTTTTCCTTCAAATATTTGAGGTTTTTCTTTAATTTAGCGAGTTGATCCTTCTAGAGCCTTCTTTGTGAGTTTCTCTGCAAGTAAACTTATATCCTTCCTGAATGCTGTTTTTCTCAGAATCTTCCTTTCCTTTTTTTTTGCACCAGGGATTGAACTCAAGGATCAAACTTGCACTTTCAAGGCAGGCAGTGGCACTACTGTGAGCTAAATCCTCAGCCCCTTTCTTTCCATTTTTATGGTGTTGAAGAGGAGTGGGGAGAGGAAGAAGTAGCTATGAAAATGTCCCAATAAATGAAGGAATTTTTCACTTGGTCAAAAATAATGACTTGAGCTAGGTTTGTTATAGTGCTTGTTCTCATAACGCCACCAGCACTGTGAACCCAAAATATCTCCATAAAAATTTCTGAACAGAACAAACTGTCTTCTTCATTTTATCTCAGGATCAAAGAAGTTGTAGATTTGCAGGGGGCCCTTGGGAAATGGGGATTTATGCCCATCTTATTCTAAAAATGACTTGAAGAGGGGACAAGATAATCAGAAAATGAATCTTATAAACTAAAATGATTTTCAAATGGAAAGTTATTTTATAGACAAAACTTTAAAATAGTGCACTTATCGAATGGCACATTCAGAAGGAGGTTGGACAGAACCCCAACTTGAGAGAAATAGGAAGATTGCTCTCTCCTGCCACTGATACATTCTCTAAAGGTATAACATCCTCTTCCTTTTATAACCCACAATACTGCATAGGTTACCTGGTAATTTTAGGTGCTCAGTTCACATCTACCAAGTTGAGTTCTATAGGAAAGCTGCTCTTTTAAAATTCTAACCTTTAAGTGTTGGAAATACTTCAAAGAAAACAGTAAAGGTCAAGATGAACCATCAGAAAAGACACCAGGAAACACAGAAAAGAGGTGAAAGGGTTAGTTTTTATTGGTGACTTACTTCCCCATCAATTAATATTGCAAATCTCTTCTCTTCTGCGTGCCAGGGTTGCAGGGTAACTTTAGGGAAGGAGGCAGGCTATGGTGCAGAGTGTAGACAGTAGGAGCAATGGTGAGAGAGATGAATGGAGACAGAATAGCCCAGGTATTCAAAGTAATTAGGAAGGGAAATGATGAAGATGGCTATAGAAAAAGACAGGGAAGTTGGGGAGTGGGGCTGAAAGAAACTGCTAACATGAAAATTTTGCCTTTGTTCTTATTTTCAATCATCTCTCTTCACATCTTAAAATATCCTTTTGCATGTCATTCTTGGCCCACCTGGGCAGCACCACCTGAGCACTTAATCATTACTGGTAAAAATGGGGAAAGTGGAAGAGCATAAATTCTGTCTTTCAGGCCCAGTCAAGAAACAGAGAAATAAAAACAAAGGAAATTTAATGCATCAAATCAGGGAAAAAGTGATAAAGGATATGAGGAATCTAACCAAAGAACAATAAAGCAACCAGAGATTGGCAAAAACAGGAAGCTTCCACCATCCCCCTAGGCTGGAGAAACAAAAAGAACAGACAGTGCTCTCAGAATTTGAAGCCAGTGGAAATTGGAGCATTCCAGGCCTGTCCTGTGGAAGCTAGACAGATGCAGCTGCTGGGGGAAACAATGTCAAGACAGAGGAAGATGGCAGAAATATCCTTGCATGTTCCTTGCTCTTTCTTACTTATCTCCCAGCACTTTCTCCTATTGGCTGAATCCAGGCAGAAACACACTGATGAGAAATGTGAACCCTCAGGGACAGATCTCTGGTCTGGGAAATGGAGCCCTCAGGGACAGATCCCTGCAATGCAGAGCAGAACAGAGAAAAAGCAAGACGATAAGTCTAAGACATGTTTGAGCCACCTGTTCTGTCCAGCACCCAAAAGCCATTTCTGATGGTCAGTTATATGTGTTGACTTGACTGAGCTCAGGAATAACTAGCATCTGGTAAAATAATGTTTTTGGGTGTGCCTGTGAAGGCATTTTCAGAAGAAATGACTGTTTGAATCAGTAGACTAAATAAATAAGATCCACCCTCACCAATGTGGACAGACATCGTCCAATCCACTGAAGACTTAAAATAGAATGAAAAGGCAGAGGAAGGATGAATTCACTCTTATCTTCTTGGGTTGGGACAACCATCTTTTCCTACCCTTTTATCAGAGCTCCTGACTCTTGGGCTTTCAGACTTTGGAATTTACACCAGAAACCCTGTGAGTTTTCAGGCGTTCAGCTTCACACTGGATCATGTCACTGGTTTTCCTGATCTTCTGGCTTGTAAAATGCTTATTATAATGAAATTTCACAGCATTCATAATCACATGAGCCAATGTTCTATAAATCTCCTCATATATATTTACATGTATCCTATTAATTCTTTTTCTTTAGAAAACTGAGACTAATACACCATCTAAATAGCTTATGAAAGAAAAGACTGGGTTATAAAGGAAGGGATTGCCCAGGAAACAAAGACATACAAGTTGGAAGAATGAATTTCTTCATTAATGGATTAACCAACCTTCTTTATTTGCTTCTGTCTTCTTTCCCAGGACCATATTTTGTCCATTTTGTAGTTTCTTAGACCTTTGTCTAGGAGTAAATGAGCTAGAAATGTAGAGATGTGGTTTGTTTCTATTGTTTCTTGGAAGGTGCCACCAACTGAGTTTACTGATGGTTTGGATATAGAGTGTGAGAAGAAAACAAAACAAACCCCAAACATTTTTGTTTGTAGCCTGAACAATGGAAAAGATGAAGAAAGATTGAGTTTGGAGCGGAAATCAGAAGTTAAGTTTTGTACCTAAGTGTGAAATGTCCAGTTAGTCATTCAAGAAAAGTGTTAAATAGAGGAATCAAGAAAGTAGCCACTAAAAACTATTTCAAGGAAGAAGAAATGTTGTTGTCAAATGTTGCTAAAAGAGTAAGTAAAATAAGAGCTGAGACTGAGTCTATAGATTTGGTAATGTGAGTTCTAATCCAGCTTGAACTACATAGCAAGATCCTATCTCAAAGACTAAAAATAAATAAAAATGAAGCCATGTAAGCAAATAAAGTATAAGACTCAACCCTTGGCAGTGCTCCACAGTGCATTAGCAAGGCCTAGATTAGGCACAGATAACCAAAGTTCAAAACTTAATGAAGCACTTACTCTTAGATTCATTCAAGGGCAAGGTGACACCTGAGAATGAATGCATCCTTCATTTTTCTTTTTAAACAATAGTTTTATTAAGATATAATTAATGGACCTGGGATTTAGCTCAGTGGTGCCGCCACCTGCCTCATAAGCGTGTCTTGAGTTCAATACCTGGTACCAAAAAAAAAAAAAAAGGATATAATTCACATGCCATAAAGTTCATCCTTTTAAAAGTTGAACTTTATTTTTTAGTATATTCACAGAGTTGTACATCTTTCACCACTCTCTAATTCATTATATTTGCATTACTCCCCAAAGAAACCCCATATCCATTAGCAGGAATTCCCCTTTGGCACTCTCCTCAAATTTCTAGGTAACCACTAAATGATTTTCAGTCTCTATGGATTTGCCCACCCAAACATTTCACATAAATGCACTCGGACAATACATGTGGCTTCTTTCACTTATAATGTCACTGTAAACATTTAGGTACAAGTTCTTGTGTGAACAATGTGTTATAGTTCTCTTGAGTATATACCCAGGAATAGAATTTCTGAGTCATATAGTAACTCCATGTTTAATGTCTTGAGGAACTACCTATTTTCCTAAAGCAGCATTTTAATACCAACAACATGTGAGAATTTCAGTCTTTGTATATCTGTTTATTCTTACACAACACTTTTTATTTTCCTTCTTTTTCATTACCCAACTTAATTAAGGTGAAGTAGTCTCACATTATACTTTTAATTCCAATTTCTTTAAAGACCGATAATGTGGAGCATTTTTTTATGTGTCCTGACCCACTCAACACCTCAAACATCACCTTAGAACATAAAAAACCAAGGGAGATAAAAGCTTCTGATGGATCGGTGTGGTGCCAAAGAGAGGTACCGAGTCGCCGGAAGCCCTGCCCCATCCAGCCAGTGCCAAGCACACCAGCAGGGGCCAGCCAGAAGGTGAGGACCCCTCTCCACTGGCAACGCCCATAGCAGCCATCCACTTAGCTATGTGATCCCCTGCAGGACACCATACCACCACCACCACCACCTCACACCACCCCCGCTGCTCTGGCCTCTTGGCTGTACCACTACCTGATTCCACACTACAAAGACACAGGGGACACCAGACCACCAGACCACCAGATCACCATGCTGGATAAGTAGGAGGGATCATCACCTCTCATCGGAACCTGCAGTACAATCTTGCAGAGTTCAACCCTACAGGAAGACAGGAAGCTCAACTTGGGTCTTACAGCCAGAAATCTGCCTGAATCTCATGGGTCTGCGACTGGCTTGCTGAGACTCATTGACTTATATCTGCACACTGCTGCCCACCTTGTCTATTGTGACAGCAGAGACATACCCTGAAGGAGGCTCTTCATTTTCATTTTTATTTTTTATTTCCAACATTATAATTATTGGGGGATTTTTTTGCTCTTATTTTTATTTTTGTTTTCCTACTCTTTGCAAATTTTTATTTTTCTCATCTTTTTTTTCTTCTTTCTTTTCTCTTTCCTTTCTCTCTCCCACACTCACTCTTGTGATCCCAAATTGTTCTTCATTTCCCTTTTTGTTCCTGTTCTGGCCCTAATTCAGATTTCTTCTTTATTTTTCTCTTATTCTCTTTTTCCTTCTCTCACTTGTGCCCTCTGGCCTCACTGCTAACCTTCCCCTATCCTTCTATCTATCCCTCCCTCCCCAACTCCTTCTAACTTCCCATCTCGAAAGGTAAAGTTGCTATATTGAAGAGTTTATTCACTATAAACATATGTCGGATTGGTCCTCAATTTTGATTTACTTCACACGGATAAAGGTGATAGATTAGTAACTACAACAAATTGTCATTTTCTAAGATGTACTTGATGCTATGGTGTTGCTGATTGTATCATTTGGGCTAAGGTGTTGTTATTGATCTAGTCAGTGGTCTTCCTGATATAATGAAAATGAGAGCGCCTCAGAGTTATTAGAGACTCAAAACCTAAAGACCAGCTATATCTGGAAGACACATCTGAGAAACAATCATTCCATAAGGGTTCTAATTACAAGCAACAAAGATACTTACAATAAGTAATTTTGAAGTATCAACCCAGGAATTGAACCAAGGACAGTATCAAAAACAAAAATGAGAAGACATTTAATTAAGCAAGCCCCAAACTCAGACTTCCACTCCACCAAGGGTAAATTCTGGGGGAAATGAGGTGGAAAAGTCTGATAATCAACCACCTGGAC
>NW_004624748.1:5746686-5766454 GCF_000247695.1 Heterocephalus glaber | reverse complement strand
AAAATAAGAACCAAGATACATCATGTACAGGTACAAGCACCCAATGATAAATGTAAGTGTATTGTATACCTAAAAGTACCAATAAAAGAATTTAAGAAGAAAAAAAAAAAGCTTCTCATGTTCAGTAATGTAGGTGACTCTGAGCATGTACAGTCCTCTGCCTCTCCTACGTCTGAGAAGCACTTAACTCTTCCGCCCAGAAGAAGCTCAAAATTGATACACTTTATGAGTATGGAACCAAGAATTCTTAGGTTTTGGTCACAGGCTCTGACTTAGATCAAAATCACCCTGCAACTTCATTTACTTTACTGGTTACAGAAAGTAGTCTCTGGATGCCTTTGAACTCACCTAGTGAGTCCCTTTAAAAAGATCATCTGAACCTCCTCCGTAGTCAACATTAAACCACCTTTTTCTTACAAAAAGTCTCTCCTTTAACTCAGGAGAGTAAACTTGGGCTTTTGTTTTTGTTTTCCTGGGTTGAATTTAAATGTCAAATATTCTCTATGCAGACAAAAACACTTGCCAGACTATTGGGCTAGTAGAGTTAAATGTTCACATATTTATTTGGTAGCAGAGTAAATTACACAACTTGTTTATATCAGCCTTGTCAACAGCAAAATGAAGCCATATACTAAAAAGCCATATTGATACAGGATGCCTCTGTGGCACAGTACTAAAAATTGACTAAAAGATATCAAGAAACACCATCTGTGTTATGATTTATGACAGTGATAAAGAAAGAGTCTGTTCAACTGCTTTGGAAGTACTAGAAACACTGAAGGGCTCAATGCAGCATTTTATTTGACTGCATTTTAGAAATGTACTGTAGAAATGTACTACCGTTTTAGGGAAAAAAATATTTAAGTCTGATTTGTTTTGAATAAAGACAATCATGGGAAAGTTAGACATCAACTTATTAACACTTAAACCAACATCTAGAACAGTTTAATTACAAAAACTCTTTGCAATTAGACCCTACAGAAAACTTATCCCGACTTAAATGTTTCCATATTTTATTCCTTATTTTTAAGGCCAACTTCATCACTATGAATCTATTATGAATCACTGCACTGAATCAAATGCACCTTAAGTTAAAAAGAAAGAAAGCCTCATACACTAATGATGTATTCTGAATTTCACCTTTTAAAAGAATTTTATCATAATCAGTGTCAAGATTTTCTATGGAATCAGTAGGATGTCAAATACCTGCAAAGTATATACTAAGGACAAAAATAAATTCTATATCTAAAACTAAATTCCAAGTTTTATTTTACTTTATTATTTTCCCTTGAATCACACCATTTTCCAGATTTCATTATTTCTATCATTAGTATATGAATTCCAGTTATTACCTGTAGTAAACATAATTCTTTAAGGACTCTTGTTTTTTAACACTGAGTATCTGAGAAAATGACTGCCCTTACTATGGTGATAATTATTTCTAATGGTTTATAAATAAATGTTTCCTTAATGCTCTCATTGCTTTGCTTTCTCATAGACTTGGAGTAAAAAGGGTGTCAAATGGACTATGTGATTGTACCACAACTCCAAACTCATGCTTTCATTCTCTGCTTTGTGAGACTGATGCCAAGAATCTACAGAGCTGTTCCTGAAGTTGGTACCTTCATGACATATTAATGTTTCCTCTTTGCTTCTTCACTGACCTAATTAGCAATTTAATACTTAGTGAATAATTTTCTATGTTTAATTATCTCTGTTAACACGTGTGATTTATGTGTCCTGAGTGGACACCAACTGTACATGAATTACTACCAGGAATAGTTTCAGAAATAAAAAATGTTTAGAAATGTGATTTAGAGGCTGGTTTGATTGTATCCTTTGACTTGAATGTATTACTAATCTCCTTGATAACGGAACATGGGATACTAGTGATCCATATATTGGCACTACAATTGATCAAGTTATACCTGTGGATAGTTATGATAAAGTTCTTAATGAATTAAGTATTTAGGGGGAAACAAGGGATTGCTTTGGTTGATTCTTAATGAAGTGATGTTGACCTCAAGGACTGTGGCATTGAATGAATTGTCAGGGCACAGGTGCACTTAAAGAATGAAAATTACAAACTCAGTCTTCACACATTAAGTGTGAAGCTTAAGTGACAAATTACTAGAGAATTTCTATTAAACCCCAAAATAATTCCTTCTTTTCATAGCCACAGGAACAACAGAAAATGACTATAAAATGACTATATTGGTTGTGGAATTATAATATAAATTGAATGCGCAGTCATTCTGAGTCCTTCATGTAAGTTGGGGCATTGCTTGGGTAGGAGGAAGACTTGAAATTTAGAATGTGGGGGCCGGGGATTTAGCTCAGTGGTTCAGCTGCCTGCCTCACAAGCGCAAGGACCTGAGTTTGATCCCCAGTACCCCCCCAAAAAAAATTTAGAATGTGGATATCTGTTTGGGTTCAGCAGACAGTGAGAATCTTAAAACTTCCCCCTTATTATGAGATTCTCCTGCCAGAAAAGGAAGTCTTCCCTTGAATGTCTAAGACAGTATATGCTCCTTGCTTGATTACCCTATGATAACCTCACTTGTGGAGGTTGCCTTATAATTCCTGAAGACTTACCTGAATGTCTCTTGTTACCACCAGTTTCATACATGAAAATCACATATCATCATGTTAAAAAGAGGACAGTGCATAGTCTGATATGAGAGAAAATGGGTTACAAGCCAAAAGAAGTGCAAGATTTGCTGATTATATTGACATAAACCTCCAATAAATGTGTAAGAATGCAAACAAGAAAGAAGACAAACCCCTTGAAAATTTCAGAAAGGATCACTTCATTAAAGTTTCTGGGATCCAGTCTAGAACATGTTGAAATATCTCCTTTGAAGGAAAAAGAAGTTGCTTCATCCTATACCACCTACAATGAAAAGAAGTAGCACAACACTTGATGGGCCTGATTAGGGGTTTGGGAAACAGCATACATCACTTTTTAGTGTGCTACTTCAACTCATTTACCAAATACATGTCAGACTGTCAGTTTTGAGTGGACCAGAAGTTTTAAAGCAAATATAGAGTGATGTGTAAGCTGTTCTTCCAACTAGGCTTTATGACCCACCATATATAATAATATCTAGCATGCAGACAAGATAAATACAAGTTAAGTTGCAGGCCAATTTTATTCAAGAACGCAGAAGGAGAAATTATAAACAAAATTTAACAAGCTGAACACAGCAGTGTGTAAAATGTAAGCAAAATGAGCTCCATGAAGACAGTGATTCCTGATTGTTTTTCATTACAGTACTGTATCCTGTTTTACTGTATTCTAACATGTTAAGTACTGTCTGGAACATAATGGGCATCCAATATTGTTATTTGAATGAATGAATGAATGAATGAATGAATGACCAAATCAAGTATATTCCAGGAATATATGAGTCATTTAACAATACTAAATGTATTTCAACACATTAACTGTTTAAATATACATATAATCAGCTTAATATACGCAGTCATAACATTTGATAAAATCCATAACCTATTTATTTATTTAAAATTCTTGGTAAACCAGAAAACAATTTGAAAATAAGAACAACCTATAAGAGCAAAGAATAAGGTACTTGAGGATAAATTTAACAAAAATCTATAAGAACCTTAGGGAGAAACTTTTAACGTTTTATTGAAGATAATTTTTTAAAAATACCTGAGGAAAGGAAGTAGTTCAATCAAACACAATTTTAAAAGTAAATATTTCAGGGCAGTGTTTTTGTTTATTTGTTTTGTTTTGATTTTCCTACCCATCTATATCTCTATCTATCTGTGTATATCATGCAGATAAATTTCTCCTCCTTTGTATACCTTCACCTTGGGAGGTCTGGTGGGATTCTCATAAAGTTGGAGAAATAGAGATGATCCAATTTAGAAAAAGTACATTAAAGTCCATTAAAAAAAATACAAATCCGGGGCCAGGGATTTAGCTCAGTGGTTCCACTGCCTGCCTTGCAAGCTCAAGGACCCGAGTTCAATCCCCAGTACCAAAAAAAAATACAAATCCTAGTGCTCCAACCACATCTTCAGAAGCTCCTTCAAGAATGTATACTGTGCTCTAAGCATGAGGGTAGAGGTTCTGAGGTTCATGTGACTTTTGCAATGAGAAATACTGAGAGGAGCAATTCATCTGCATGATATTCCCTCTCTTTCTTTCTTCTTTTCTATTTAAAGATAAAAAGATCTTCCTTTCATAAAAAATTTTTTAAAAGCACCATAGGTAAGTATTCAAGTAATCTCAACATTGATAAATTGTAAGTCAACCTGACCCAGAAGTACCTAACCCATAGGTACATAACCAACCATACCTGAATGATAATTCTTAACATTTTTTTGGTTCTTACCGTGTGCTACATCTTATGTTAAGCACTTTACATGTATTATCTCATTGAATCTTCACAATAATTCTTTTAGTAGGTAATGTTATTCTCTTCATTTTCAAGAGAATCAGAAACTGAGAGTTAACCAAAAGTCAGAAAGCTCAGTTTTCTAGGGCTATCATAACAAATTATCACAAACTTTGGAGCTTAAAATGACAAAATTTTATTCTCTCATAGGCTAGAAGTCTAAAAATGAAGATATTGGCAGATTTGGTTCACTTTAGAGACTCTGAGGGAGAATCTGTTCTACACCCCTCTCCTAGTTTCTGGTGACAGCATGAAATCCCTGACTTTTCTTGGCTTAGGGCTTTGTAACTCTCTTCTCTGCTTCCATCTTCACATGTCTTTTCTATTTCTGTGTCTTCTCTTTTTCTGTCTCTTATTAGCACTGTCATCATTGGATTTAGGGCTCAACCTAATTCAAGATGATCTTACCTCAAGAGCACAACATGAATAGCATCTGGAAAAATGTATTACACATATGATCACATTCTGAGCTTTGAATAGACATATTTTAGGGTAGTTACACTTCAACTAATTAGTGAGTAGTAGAACTAGGATTCAAACACAGGTCTGTTTGACTTCGAGATCTCAATCTCTTATGCATTATTCTACACTTTTCTTTTTGTGAAATTGTGCGAGTGTGTGTTGTGTAAAGTATGTATATATATATAGTATAATGAATGCTCAATAAAGGGTTAGCTGAATGAGAATTTTAAAATAACTAATATTTAGACAGTTTTTTTGAAGTGTGCTACACTGGAATTTATTCTAAAGTCCTTTCTCAGAAAACTACCTCTAAGTAATCACACTGTGCATAGTTACTAGTCCTCCTACAGAGATGTCACTAACTTGCCACTTCCTCCTTATCATTATCCTCTTTGATCCTTCACAATCTGTTGTTTTAACACAGAAACCAAAGGCAAATTACAAATTCACTCAGGAAAGAATTAAAGAGAGAGGTGTGGTCAAGAGCCTCACTAATGATGTGAAATCAGTCTGTACCCAGCTCATTACCCTTGATGAAAGGCAAAATTAGCAATCACAAGCCTCTATCAGTGTCTCTGTTCCTTAACTCTTGAGTAAACTTTGGACTACAAGGCTAATCCGCTTTTCATGTTTTCCAAGAACTCTCTAGTAGAATTCCTAGAACAAGAAAGTAGCAGGGTGTTCTTGCCATTTAATGTGATTTAAACCCTAGGATGTTTCTGAGGTGGTTAGTCTTTTGTGTCTGTGTTCCAGAAGAATGATGGCATGGAAAAAGAGAAGAGGGGAAAAAAAGACTTCTATTCCAGGTATTTTCCATTGAAAACTGTGGTAATATTGACAATGAATTAAGTATATGAGATAAAATTTTTAGTAAATGCTATCAATTTGTTCTTTCAAAAATTATTTCTAAACTGGTCATAGTGGCACATCCCTATAATCTCAGTACTCTGGGAGGTTGAAGTGGGAGGATCATAAATTCAAGCTCAGCCTGGAAAATTTAAGAATTCAGCAAGAACTTGTCTCAAAATTTAAAAAAATTAAAAAGGGTAGGGGGTATAACTCAGTACAAACCTTGGATTCACTCCCCAGTACTGCAAAAGAAATATATATATATATTTTAGGGATGGGTATATGCCTCTGTAGAAGAGCACTTGCCAAGTTTAGATGAAGCTCAGATTCAAATCCCAGCATTAAAATTTTTTTCTCTAAAATTTATGCAAAGAAAGATTTTTATACAAAACCATTAATTTTGAGAAGTTACTTCAGTTGTACATTGAGGATGACTGGTGTATTTTCACAATCAAGAAGTAAAAACTTTTAAAAGTAAATTCAGTGGTTATATATTATTGTAAGCTTTCTAACTGTACATGTAAAATATGATTATGTTCTTAAATGATAAATGAAAAAAGGTTTTCTAGATAAAACATATGGAATTAAATCTCTCTAAAATTGTCTGAGTACTTTTCTTGCTCCCACAAAGTGGGGCTAGAAAAGAAAGGAAATGGCAGGGTTAGAGTTTCATTGTTTTAAGTAAAGAGGTTCAACCTACTGAAAAGTCAATGTCCTTATGTTTTTCAGGACATGTATAGATGTTTTTGTGATAAAAAAGAAAAGTTACTAATTTCACAATCCCATCACTCCTGAACACAGAAAATTTGCCAACTAGTACTGATATTATGTACATCCTGAAGAATCCTTGGGTCTCAAGAATTTCATTCTTCCTCTGTGTGCCTTAAACTTTCTTGAATGGCATAGACTTGAACTGGGCTTCAGCTTAAGTTACCCAAGTTCCAACTTTCTGTCTATCTCTGTCATAAAGCACCAGGATGGCTTCTGCCCAAACTCACTCAAATTTCAGCATATTCTACTTTGTCTCTTTACAGCCTTTGACAAAAATGGAGATACACTGCTACTCTGCTTTCTAGGACACATCTATACTTTAATTATCTCCCAACCTCTCAGACTACTCTTTCTCATTCTTCCTCATTTAACTCTTTAAATCTGATATTCCTCTGTATACTGTTCAGAATCCCCTGGCCTTCTCAGCTACCTTCACAGGTAATCTCACCCAAAGTTACAGTTTAAATCAGGCATTGGTAAGGTGTAGGTCATGGGCCAAATCTGATCCACTGCTTGTTTTTGTAAAGTATCATTGAAATACAGCCATCATCATTTATTTACATACTGTCTGTGTCTGGTTTTGTGCTACAATGGTAGAGTTTAGTAGTTAGATCATGTGTATTGCAAAACCTAAATTATTTACTATCTGGCCCCCTCATGTAAAACGTTTGCTGACCTTTGGCTTAAGCAATCACTTTTATACTGATGATTCCAATTTCTAATCATTGCACTTAACTCTATGAAAGACTAGGAAAAGCAAAAGGTAGGATCAAGGTCAAAATTGAATGAGCATGGATTAAATGTATGACCTTTAAAAACAAAAGGCTATGTTTGAGCAATTAATTTTTTTCACCACATTCAATACAATTTACATTGCTTTATACAATTTTGAATCTTATTATGGCTTAGCTATAAGATGCCCCCATCAAGTCACATGTGCTTGGAAGGTGACATGATCATGGGAACATTATATTAATCAGTGGATTCATCAATTGATGAGTTCAGAAGCTGAATGTGTCATTAGAACATAGGCCTGGTCAAAAGATAGGAGATACAAGGGGTGTAACTTGGAAGAACATATTCTTGCCTCCCCTGCACCCTCTACATTCCTGGATGCCATAGGTTGAGCAACTGTGCTCTGCCAGGTCCCTCTTCTTTTGTTTTTCTTTGAGCAATTAATTTTTACAGCAAGAAAATACCTCAAGTCACTTTGAGAGACTCTTTTTGGCCCTACATGATAGATAATTGTTAAAACTGAGGAAGAAAATTTAAGTGGGAAGAACAATGTTAACATGAATGATAGGTGGAAAGATAATGGGTTTGACTTTGGGATCTCTTCCATTGTAGCACAAATAAGGCAGCCTGGGTGTGTTCAGAAAAGGGTCAGATATAGAAGGCTGAAACTAGAGACAGAAGTATGAGACTACAGATTTGAGAGTCATGACTGTTTATGTGAGAGCTGAGTCCTGGACTGGTAATGAGATCAGCCAGCAAGTATGTATAGTGTGTTTTAGCAAGCCCAGGTAAAGGAGGCCAAGGGAAATTAATATCCTCTCAGGTGTAACACTAACTTGCTAATTTAGTAAATGCTGATACTGCTTAAGAAAAGAGATAAGGTAATCCACAGTGGAGGGGAAAAAAAACAAAAGAGCTGTGCCCTAAGTGCTCAGTGTCAGGATCAAATGCTCAAAAATCCTGGTTGCAGTAGTAGCTGCTGTCACTTCAGCCAACCAACCTTGTAACTGTAGATAGTCTGATAGAAAGATAAGTAATTCCCTGGTAAATTTAATACATGTAGACCATTGTTTAGATCAGTCTTAACAACTATTCTCAATAACAAATTCTTTTGTCTGAATTGTCTGAATAACCAGTCCTATGTCCACTAAATTTTTTTCATTAAATGATTGTGTTTTGATACAGTTACATTTCAATTAAAATGTGTTGTTGATGTATAATGTTTTTTAAATAAGTTTTTTTATTTTGAAAGGATTTTAGATGTATAGTAAAATTACAAAAATAATACACAGAGTTCCTGAATAGCTTTCAGTTTGTCTTAACATTACAATAGTATCTTTGTCAAAACTTAAGAACCAATATTGGTACTACTACTATTACTATTGTCATTATTACAATTAACTACATTCCACACATTTTCTAGACTCCATCAATTTTTCCACTAATGCTCTTTTTCCTGCTTCACAATGCCACATTGCATTTAGCCATTAATTCTCTGTAGTCTTCTCTGCTTTGTAACAATTTCTAAATCCTTCCTTGTTTTTATAATCTTGATAATTTTGAAGAGTACCGGTGAGTCAGATGCAGTGACACACAGCTATAATCCCAGCTCCTAGGGAGGTTGAGACAAATTTGGGGCCAGCCTGAGCAACTTAGCAAGACCTTGTCTCAAAATAAAATAAAAAGAGCTAAGGATGTAGCTCAATTGTAAAGTGTTTGCTTAATATGCACAAAGCCCCATGTTTACTACTTAGTACTGTACTGAAAAAAAAGTACTGGTGAGGTATTTTGTAACACCCCCTTTAATTTGCATTATATGATGCTTTCTCATGATTAAATTGAGGCTAAGTGTCTTGGGGAAGAATACCAAATAGGTAAAATGCCCTCTCATCACATTATATCAGGAGATATCTAATATCAACATGTCATGTATCTGCTGATGTTAGCCTTGATCACTTGATTAAGGCAGCACTGACTAGTTTCTTCATAAAATTACTATTTTTTCCCTTTCCATACTTTATTCCCTGGAAGGAAGTCCCTAAATCCAGCCCAAACTCAAGGGAATTAAGTCCTCAGAGGAGGGAGTACCTACTTATATTATTTGGAATTCTTTAAGAAGATTTGCCTCTTCTCCATTTATTTATTTACCCATCATATATTTATATCAATATGGGTTAATGTATATTTATTTTATGTTGTCATGCTCTTTCCTTTGTTGTTCAAATTGTTCCAGGTTGCCTATAGGCAGCGCTTTCAGGGTGACTCCTGCATTCCTTTGACATACCCCCATTCTTCATGTTTTACATGTCCTTGCTTTCTGGCACAGATACCCAAGTTCATTTTATATTTTATCCCAGAAATTACTCATATTTTAGCTATTTTTAATAAATAAAGGAAACAGTTTGTCAGTTGTCTAAAGTGTTAAACATATGATGACCCAAGAATTCCATTCCTAAAAAAATGAAAATATGTCTACAGAAAAACTTGTATGTGAATGTAAATAACAGACTTAAACATAATAATTATTAGACATAATAAGAGAATAACAGCATAAAAACCCAAAATTGGAAACAATGCATATTTTCATCAATTGATGAATGGACAAATAATACACGGGATACCTATCCAATGGAATTATATTTAGCCATAAATGAAAATGAATGAATACCAATAGATGCTACAACATGTACAAACTTTGAAAACATTATTTTAAGCAAAAGAATTTCAACATAAAAGGCTACATGTCTGATATCATTTATATGAAATGTCCAAAATATGAAAATTCATAAACACAGCAAGTAAATTAGTGATGACCCAGAGCTGTGGGGAGAGGAAAAGGAGGAAGCAACTGCTAATAGAGTGAGAACTTCTAAAGTTAAGTAGAGGTGATAATGGCACAACTCTGCAAATGTACTAGGAACTGCTGCATAGCATACTTTAAAAAGATGAATTCATAAAATCTTAATTATATCTCAACAAAGCCATTATTTTAAAAAGAAAATAATAAAGTATTTTATATGATTGTCCTTTGGATATCTAAGGATCTTCATCTTCATCAATGTATAAATGTTTTTGTATCTTCAAGGTAAAAAAAAAATCTTTAAAATACTAAATGAACATGGCAATTCTGTTGGCTTCTATCAACTGGGCACCCACTGTAGATTAACAATGACACATGAGATTGCTGATATTTGAATGACTTAGAGCTACAAAACAGCAATTTCATCTAGCTCAATGTAACTTAAGGTTAGGCATTTGAATATGCTATTGTTATGGCTTGTGTTTAGATGCCCTCCCAAAGCCTCATGCAGTCATAGGTGGGCTTTTTCAGAAGTGGCTGGATCTAGATTGTGTGATGCTAGAATTGATTCAATTGATTTGTCGTGCATTGCTAAGATCAGGGGCAGTAGGGTTAAGGATGTGAGTGCTATCCACCCTAAGTGCCCTGGATAAGACATAAGGGACAGAAAGATCTGTGGTCACCCCTTGTTGCTTTGCTAACTTCTGCCCACCATGAACCATTTCTCCTCTACAATGCCTATCTGCCATGCCATCCTGTTTTGGAGCCAGCTGATTATGAACTGAAACCTCTGCAAACTATAAGCTAAATAAACTTTTGTTCCCTTGACTTACAGATATTGGGTATTTTGTCTCAGCAACAAGAAGATTAACTAAGACAGCTACATATAGTTTTATACACCAGAAAGTTCCCATCAGCTAAGAAATAGACCCAAGGAGATTCACTGAATTGCATCAGGTCACACAATGTGTAACTCTAAAGGTGGTATTCAAATCCAGATCTGAGTTCATTTTGTTGGTCTACATGGGCACCCACAGTAAATAAGGCTCTTCAATTTTACAAGTAATTATCCTAACCATTATTTTTAAAGTAGCTGGATATAAACATAGTTACTTTTTCAATAGAGGATTGGTAAATTGGACCACCCATTTCCATTGGAGTATACTCTTGGTAGAGTTAAAATCAGAGCTTAGTGTCCTCTGGTTCAGACTTTTCAATTAAAGTGTTTCTCTCACAATGCTAGTAGTCCTGTCATCTCTGGGTAGGCAAGACTTCTCATTCATACATCTTTGCTAAACAGAAAAGAGAGGGAGCCCAAGGACTTTATCCAAAACAGAAATAAATAGTCAAGAATACACAGGTTGGCTGAGACTGTAAACTATGAAGCAACAAACTGCTTTTAACCTTACTTGATGTGTTTCTAATTTTATCTCAGTGGTCCTTTACCCTAATGTGATCTTCCCCTAAATTCTCTAAATGTGATATATGAGTGCAAACATTTTAATGACTAGATTTGTTCTCCTCTTCCTCATGCCACTCCCTTCTCTTATTTAATGCTTTCTCATCTATTTCTATTCTAATTTTCTTCATTTAAGAATTGGTTCTGGTTAATATTAGTTGCATTAAATGTCATGTGAAAGCTAAGAGAAAATAAAGTTCAGCTAAGATCATATCACCAAATATATATTTATAAGTTGGATTTTTTTGGTTTGTTCCTTTGTTGATGTAGTTGATTGTTTGGTTTTTTGTTTTGATTCAGTTTGGTTCTTTGTTTGCATTTTTCAGGGGAGGAATGTATGTTCTTATAGAATAGGACCATGTGTATTTAGAAGAAAATAGAATACAACTCCTCCATCCAGCATCCACATTCCCAAAATTTATCTTGTTTTATTTTTCCTCCTTAAAACCCAACATTGATATAATATATATTTGTTTTCTCTTTTCCCACATTCAAAAGAAGACCCCATGAAGGCCGGGGTATTTGTTTCCTGTGTTTAGAATTCATCTTGATCTATAAGAGTTTCTCAATAAACATTTGTCAAATGAAGAAATGAAGTAGCAACAGTGAAAGTTCATGCAAATGAAGCAATCATATTAAGGAGAACTGTAGGCTTTTTTCTCCTCAAATTTGTCTTTATAGTTATTACAATGTTATACTGAACATTTGAATGAAAATCAAAGAAAAAATGCCCCTGATTTCCCTTGGAAATGCTATGTCTAATTCTGAAAGCCTCTTTGAGAGTAGCTGACTGACTTGAAACACGAGAGGAAGGTAGAGATTAAAAGATTTACTGAGGGGAGAGGAGCAAGCATCAGGGCCTCTGGGCAGGATCACAGTAAAGGGGAAGCAAAGGAAAAGAGACAAAGTTCATTGCACAAAAACGTGGAAAAACTTTTCTCCTTTCCCCTCTTCCCTCTCTGTCTTTGAAGCATAGCTGATTTTTCTGTCATCAAGTTAACTGTGATAGTTAGAAAAGACATTAATTAAGCACAAATTCTGTTTTAAACAGCATGAGTAGATTGCAACCTATTTGAAGAAATCTGTGGTCTTTGGCTGGGGGAAGAACATGAATGGCGGAAGAAGTCAGGCCACATGTTTGGAGCCAATTAGATTCATAGAGTGTCCATAATGTAGCACTTTCCAGTTAAACAATGAGTCTTTTTTCACTAAACATCCTCCCTACCACTTACAAACTCCATACTATTATGAGAATTTTTTTCATAACTATAACCTGTCATTCACCAAAATGACATCTTAAAAAGCCAATATCTCGCCCCCCCCCAAAAAAGTCAATTTCAAGAATTATCTTGGCTATCACTTATTCTCATAAATATTTCCAAATCCCTTTAGAGCCACCCTGAGAGGGCAGACTTACACAAATTAGGATGTAAGTCTGCTACACCTGTTGCCTATAAACTGTGGTTTATTACAAAAAATACAGTTGTACACCATATGCCCCAAGGCTTGCTTTATGATGAAAACCAAGAACTCCTGATTCTTGCACTTAATTGCTCATAGTTGTC
This sequence comes from Heterocephalus glaber, assembly GCF_000247695.1. The sequence goes on along the minus strand of NW_004624748.1, from coordinate 5,753,386 downwards.
TTGACAACACACAGTGTTCACTAATTCATAGCATGGCTACCTCTGATTCTGGTGAATCATAAACTGTGCTTTGTTGAATAAATAAACCATATTACCTGTGAAATGATTAAAAAGTAAACAAAGCTATGACAATATGATCTCTTAAAAGTGCTTGCATTTTTCACAAATAAGAATACAGTTTCTCTCTCTGATAATAAATTTCTTGACCAGATTACAAATCTACTAATTATATCCTGACTCCATAAATCTATCCCCTTTCATTTTCAGTGAGTTATACTTAAATGCCATAGAGATTTGCTCTGCAAAGTTAAGTTGCTGCTGTTCTTCTCCCCAGATAGTAATAATTTACATTTGTATAACGTCACAATTTGCAAATGCTTGCATATAAACATTTTTTACTGTAATCTATGATGGAATACCTATAAGCTAGTCATCTTTAGTCACAGTTTTACAGATGTGGAAATAGAGGATCAGAGTTTAATAACTTGAAAAAAACCAAACAATGACCATATCAGGCTGTGATACATGTTTTCAGTAGCCTCAGTCTTTTAGGGATTCTGGAGAAGGTAAAAAGTATATGTGCATTAGGAACCTCAGGCACTAGCAAGTAGGTCTTTAGAGTTGAACCAAACTTTAGTCAGGTACTCCTGGGTATTCTAATGTTTTCTGATATGCTGCTCTTCCCTGACTTATGCTTCAGCACTGTCCCAATTACTGGGTTATGTCCCAATTCTTTCACTGGCACTGGAGCTATAGTGACAGACCATTCTTGCTTTCTTGGCTTAATACTTGATAAAACATCTATGATTTCCCAATTTCCTCTTTTTAGTAGGTGGACTAAGTACCCTTTGTTCCAGCTGGAAACATGTCCCTAACCATAAAACTCCCTTGTAATGATGACATGAGGAGGCTATGCACACCTGCACAGAGGAAGGCACAGCTGGAGAGTCCCCCAGACTGCTCCAGATACCAGATAAGACCTGGTGTCAGTGAAGCCTATGGAAAGAAGCTAACCATATAAATAGCTCTTAGAGAACAAGCTCCTAATGTACAATATTGAAAAAGTTTATCTTCAAGAGTTGATTATCAAAACCCAAACTTGTTCTCAGTTGTTTGCTGACAAAGAAGGAGGGGCAGGGGAGGAGGAGGTAAAGAAGAGAAAATCATGTTATTGAGAGGTCTTATTGAGAGTCTTCAGACATACGTAACTAGAAGAGGAAATCTGTGTTATCAGTTAGGATTAGATTCACCTAATCTTATAAGTATTAGAAAATTCAAGTTAATAGTAGCCAAAATACAAAATAAGTTATTTTGTTAGACATCAGAATTGGTAATATAATTAATACAGAACCTATAGATTTCTTAAAGAATCTAAACTTCTTTCATATTTCTGTTCTACCACCCCTAATGGATATTCCTTGTCCTACTGGGTCAAAATAGTTGCTTGAGCTCCACTCAACACTTCCATATTCCACCCAGTAGCTATAAAGAAAGGATCAAGAAAAAGTATACCTAAACTCTTTAAAGATTTCTCAGAAAGTCATATATAACACTCCCACTTACAGTCTATTGGGTAAAAGTTGGTTACATGGCCACATCTAACCTCCAGGAAAGCCAGTATTTAGCCTTTATTCTCAATAACTATGTACCTTACTGCAAATTGTGATTCTATCACTAAATAATAAAAGGTAAATTAATATTACATGGCAACTTGGCAGTTTTTTTAATCTATTCCTTTCTCAAACAACTAGTGGAAATCTTCTCAAAACAAGAAGAATCTTTAATTTCACCTTTCTCCAGAACTCATGACTTGCCCTAATATCTATCCTCCCCTCCACACACACACCAAGTCATATGCCTTGGTATCCAAATGGAGTTCACAAGTGAAACTTGGTATCCTGTTGACCGCAAAAAGTTCATTGCAAGGAACTCTCTTAAACTCTGGGGCCTCAGACTTTAAATTTCTGATTCAGTGAGTCTGAGAAGTCCCCTGAAAACTAAATCTTAAAATCAAAACAAAAACTCAGCCTGAGGATGTAGCCAAGTAGTAGAGCACTTACCTAGAATTTATGAGGCCCTGGCTTCAATCCCCAGAATGAAAAAAAAGTTCTCTCTGTATGATGCTGGTTAATCAGTGTGTCTGGTAAAAATAGGTGAGAATTATATTTATAGTACGTATTTGCAATACAGCATTTTCTTTATGTATATTATGCTTCAATAAAAAATGTTTTAATGCTAGAAAGTATTTCCAGATCATTCTTTGCACACAAATGTGTGGGAACAGACTCCAGAGAAAGAGGCTTGACCAGGGCTCAACTCCACCTGGCTTTGGAAACTGTATGTTACTGCACCTGGCTAGACTACCATTATTTTTATACAAACTTACAGAAGGAAGTATTCATTAATTCACATATTAACTGAATCTAGGTGTAGGACAGGTGAAAGAAGGCGTGAGTTAAAATATTGTCCCGTAAGTTGAAGGATATACTACTGCTTTTCAGCATCTAAAAAGCATTCTGGTATATATTTTGTTTTTATTTTCTTGGTTTTCATTCAGTTTACCCTTTCTTCACTGGCTTCTCCCTCTGCCTATCTGGTCCCACCTATTTCTAGAAGAGAAATGTCATTGTCATAAAAAAGTAGTACAAGTAAGGAAAAGGCCAGATGAGTACAAAAATCAGAGTTGTGGGAAAAGATATTCTGTCTAGGATATCTAGATAACTATGTGCCTCATAGAAAATTGTGATTCTATTCTAGCCAGGAAAGCTCTGTCTCTGAGAAAGATCAGTGCAGCACTTGTTGTCATACGTAATGACAGGAAAATATGCTAGGGTAGGGCATTACCTCAGGAATTCTGGGCTCTCTTTCTACTTAAAGTAGAAAAAAAAAAAAAAGTACTCTGAGACAGTCCAACACCACACAGGGCTGTCTCAGAGTAAAAAATCAGAAAAATCTCCTATAACAGTTAGTATACTATGCATAGGAAAAAAAAAATCTCACATTCCACGCCTTGCTTTTTCCATTAAAAATTATGGGTGGAAATGTTTTGAAATACTTGCCTATCTTATCAACCCCAAATAAAACATTCACTGCAGTCATAACAATTTTTACCTTAGATCTGTTTTGAAATGTTTGCTGATGGTGCAAATGTTCCCTCTTACAAATGTGCTTGTTTTTAAAACAATTCCAAATGAAACCATTTTCTGTTCATATAGAACATTTTATTTTGAAAATTCTTGCTGATGTATGCAAGGTCTGTGCAGTGTCAAGAAACATTTAATGAAACATCCCTGGGAGAACAGCTTAGCAGCATTAGCTTCATTGTACAGATAAGAATGCTGAGATCTAAATAGGTTAACTAGAGGTTGCGGGATGCTTCTTGATGGCTGAGTACTCCAAAAATATTATGTATACGGAAAGAAAAATGTGGTTTTTTGTGGACAAGAGACAAGGGAAAACAGCCTAGAGACAAGAAAAATTTATACTTTTGTTTTAAAAGCTTTCATGGCTAATGTTAAAGAATAGAGTGTTCTCAGCAATGTACAATTTTTCTCATCCAGTGTTTTGGGGAATTATACTATTCATCTACAGAATTCAAGCACATTAGAGGTATATCCATGGCTTTTCTCTGTGGAGTACAAAACATTAAGAAAATTATGGTTATATTATTGCTATCAGTACTGTGCATAATCAGCACATTGCTGATGGTGTATATCCCGTATAAAACTAATAAATAAATTACAAGAACATACCAACTCCAGTTTTTCCATTCATCAAATATTTATTGAGTAGCAACTCTGGATTAGTGAATGTGCTAAGTAAGGAGATAATCATAAAAGGTAGGTCCTATGATCCAGTAGTTTCGTATGTAGAAGAGAAAAATAAGGTATAATCAAATAGTTTAAAATAACAATGAAATTAGAAAAACATGTAGTGTATCCCAGAAGCATGAGAGAAGAGAGTAGTGTGCTCTTTCTGGATAAAATGACAAAATAATTAAAGGATGTGATATTTGAGCAACAGCTTAAAGTAAAACCAGATGAAAGGCATTCCACACAGATACAGTTGTAAGTAGAAGGGTCTCAAGCAGTATTGAGTGCATACTGTGTGACCTGCATGTGTTGAGTACAGGTGGGAAATGAAGATTGAAAGATAGAATGAGATGGGCTTGTGGATGGCTACATTCCATCATCAATGAGGAACCACTAAAGGGAAGGAGTATGATCATATTTGTGTTCTACAAAGACAAATCTGGATGGAGAATGGCTTGAAAGTGTGGTCCTGGAAGTAAACCAGGGCCCATTAGGAAACTTTGCACAGTGGTCCAGGGCAGAGATGAAGACCTGAATAATTATGATTGCAGTGGGAGTAGAAACAGCTTCAGAAGTCACTTGAGTAGTAGAATCAATAAGACTTCAAATAACACAGGAGGTAGTAACTTGGGTTTTATGTGCAGCTTGTTATCTGAGTTAAGATCATGGGAGAAAGAGCAAGTTTAAGAGGAGATAATGAAAAGATTTTACATGTATATGATTTTATTCTGAATATCATACATGACAAATAATTGAATCTGAGATTGAGTGTCTTGTAATACCTTACAATCATCATCTAGAACTGAAGAGCTTCCTAATTCTATTAGGAATGTGTAAGCTTATGAGTTTAGTGGTACTCTTTTTGAAGCTTCCTTTTGCTTGCCTAAAGAGAAAGAGGCTTCTTTCTTAGCCACTTTCTCATCACTGAGACAAAATATTTGAAACCCACAATTTAAAAGAGGACAGGTTTATTTTGGCTCACAGTTTTTGGAAGATTCAGTCCCTAGTTGGCTGTTTCCAAGAGAGGAAAGTCATAGCGGAAGGGCCTGGCAAAGGAAAGCTACTGACACTATGATGGCCAGGAAGCAGAGAGTGAAGAGAAGAGTTGGGGAGGGAGATACATGCTTCCAGGTCACACACACTCCTCCCAGTGACCTATCTTTTCCTCCTCAACACACCTCCTAGCAGCACATTTAGCTAAAGTGTCCTTATTATACAATCACCTTCCAAACACATGAAGCTTTGGGGGAAGATCTATATATGAACCATAACATGCTACCTCTGTCTTCCAAAAGACTCATGGCCATCTCATTATGTAAAATACATTTAGTCCATCTATAAGAGTCACCAAGGTTTTAACAATTCCAGTGCTTTTTTAAAAAGTCCAAGTCCAAAATCTCTGAGATTCAAAGCAAATTCTTAGCTGTAAATGCCTATAAACTCAGAGAGAAAGTTTAATACTGCTGATATACAATGGCACAAGGTAAACATTCCCATTCCAAAAAAGAAGAGATATGGGGATAAAAAGGAATAGAACAAAATCAATACAGAAATCCAGCAGGGCAAACTTTAAATCCTATAACTCTGTGTCTAGCATGCAGGGCAAGTTGTAGCAAGATATAACTTACATGGCCTTAGACAGTCCCACCCCTATGACATTACCAATTGCAGCACTCATAGCTTCTCTCATGGAGTGGCTCTACTCACTGTCTGTAGTTTTCCTTGGCAGATAATTCACATTGCTGGCACTGCCAAATTCCTGGGGTCTCCACAGCACTTGTGGCTTCACTCTCACAGCAGCATGTAGTGTCCTTTCAGGGGCACACTGCCTAGCCTCCCAGGCCATATTCTGAAATCTGGGTGGAAGTCTCCCTGGCCTCACAACTCTTGCCTTCTACATGCCTAAAACCAGCCTATGTGGATGATGCCAAGGTTTGCTGCCAGCTCAAGCAGTAGCCAGGCACCTGTGGATCATGGCTGGAGAGGCCTCCAAGTGCCTGCATGGCTGAGCACTGTGAATTAAATCCTATGGAACCAATTCCATAGATGGTGGCCAGAGCATTGGATTAAAGACCAAAAAACTACCAAGCCACACAGAGAAAAAACTATTCCTAGGTGGTAACTTATAGGTAGTAGAAGACATTTTAAACATTATAATAAAGGGAAGTAACTTCATTGATTTATCATTAAAATAACACCCTGAATAATCCAATAAGAAAAGAATTTAGTTTTTAGCAAAAAAGAGTTTAATTCTAGAATAGATACATTTAATTGTCCATTTTATTAAAATTTTAAAATTAGATGATGTTCATGCTAAAGACTTGTCAGTCAAAACCATTGAAAGTTTGCTGTAATTAACTCAGAGAAATACTTACCTACCTCTTTAACTCTATCACTTTCATACGTATAATCCTATATTTAAGGATGCAAATTGGTTGCTCCATTCTTTAAAGAGAAAATTCTCTATTCCCTCAAAAATTAGAATGTATCAGTTTGAATGATCATTCTGTCAAAATCTTAGACCAGTTTCCCTTGTCAAACTGTAGGCCTGGGTTGTTTCTCTGTTCATTATTTTGTTCAAGGAGCAAATGGATTCAAGTATACTTAGACAATTATTGACTACTGTAATATCATTTACTTTGTGGCAATATTTGTCAAGAGCAGCATAAATCTAGAAAGCTTTTGTATATTTTACTTTGCATCACTTTGAGAAAGAAAAGGTGACAATGGGATATGCATTGTGAACACAATTACAGTTGTTGATCTCATATACAGCACTCACGTTAGTACTACTGGTTAAATAGAAAGTCACCAGCAGTTTGGACAAAAGTATCTAACTTGTATATTTTTTTAAATTTCATTTTATTAGTACATTTTAAGTATACAAT
>NW_004624748.1:5732013-5742427 GCF_000247695.1 Heterocephalus glaber | reverse complement strand
TCACTCCTCTCTAGATTTATTAGTCATGTCTTGCACTATGAGCACAATCTCTGCTGTTATGTGAGAAATTATTTCTGATTTCATTTTTTCCAGATACTCTTTCATTGCCAGTTCAGGGAGTCCAGGTGCTTGAGTATCAAAGTGTTCCATCTTGTTTCCCTTTGGGGTTTCTATAAGTGATGTGGAAGTCTGGTTTTAAGGCTTGTTTACATATTTTCTTATTTTGATGGGGAGGTGGTGTGCTGCTGGAGCCCGTGTGGCTCACCTCTTCTGTTCTGGGAATGGTGCTATGGCAGCCCAGAAGCCTCCTCCTCTGTGCTGAGAGAGGTGGTTCGACCCAACTTATATTTTAGTTACTTGAATGCATGACCTCTATTCTCTCTGCATATTCCCTACAGAGTTAGACAAAATTATCTTCCAATGCTAAAGATATTTTTATTTTATTGTTTCATTGTACTTGTTTACTCATTTCTTTTACTTAAATGTTCCTAGTACCTAATGACTTCAAGGGGAAAAAATGGCCTCATACAAATCTTTGAAACTAATTTTAAAATTACCTTTATCCAAAAGATAGTTGATTCATATTTCCAAATTTCAAACAAAAAGTGATCCATTTATTGATTTAAATTATATTATGAGTTCATAAGAAAGCTATTTTGTTTTAAATATATATTCCATTGAGCATTATTAAAGTTTTTCTTCACCAAAATTATTTTATTCATGTTCAGTGAGATGAAAATATGGGTATTCAATCATATATTTGTTCCTGGATCAAAAAGGACACACTCTTTCAATGGAAAGTTTTTCCTCTGAAAATTGCTTTTGATATTAAATTACTATCATGTCCAGTTTTTCCTATAACTTGCCCATTTTTCCTACCTACTTATTGCAACAAATATAGTAGGGTTAACTGATATTGCTAGGTAATTAATGTTACTATAAAATTTATTGTTAATAAATTTTCAGCATAGAATCCATTAATTGAATATGACTTTAAATATATCTTTTAAAAATAGCTTGTCCCATTTGAAATGAATATGTCATTGCAGGCCATTTCAAGGGTTATGGCAAGAGAAAAGTGAGGTGAGAACTACCAATATGGGTGCTTAAATCTTTTAGAAAGAAATTATTATTTTGCTCAACATCATACCCACTCAGATTTACAACTATTTCAGGTAATGATATGTGAAAATTTTAAGATCACAGGTTTTACTTCATGTCTATAGGCAGAAAGATTTTAATATTCTTAGATATTTAATTTGGAAGAAATAACTAAAGAGTGATATTAGCATCAATAAAAGAAGAAATTATCTCTCCTGAAAAAGTTGAGTATGATAAAGAGAAAGACTTATTATCCTCATTTTAAACTATCCCTAGAAATATTTAACCTGAGTATTATGATCAGTGGGATTAAGGGAAAGAGAATGCACAAGACTTTGTCCAAGAGAAATAGGAGCCTAGTTACTTCATGTGAAAATGGAGTCATTTTACAGCCATTTAGGCCACTAGACACAGAAGTGTCTGCACTCTACATCTTTGTTCTCTAAGACAAGGCAGAACCTGTATTCATCAGGAGGAGGGGGACTTCTGTAACAGGCTCCCTGAACAAAAAGAAGCCATTTGTGGCTCAGTGTTTACACAATGCCTATAACCAGGAGGTCTCTGTACTCTCACTAAGCTGTGATAAGAACTAAAAATTCATGGCCTATTAGCTCTTTTAACAAGATGTTTAGATCATTACCAATGAGGGATTATAAATGCCATCTCAAAACTATCAACATAAAAATCTTGGATTCAATCAACATAAAAATTCTATGTATGTACTGCTCCCTATAAAAATGTATTTATCCCACATTTTAAATTGTTCCTAAAACTATGGATTTAGGATCTTTGGATCACCAATGGTTTTTTTTTTTAACATGGTATTCTTTCCATTTTTTGTTTATCTAATCATTCATTCATTCAACACGTATATATTGAACCCCTGTTATGTGGAAGTCTGTGTTAATACTATAAGGCACTTTTTAAAAGCATAAGAAACAGTGCACTCATACTAAATATTTAAATAACATAAGACAAAATCAAATTTAGCACCAAAATGAGTGAGAAAAGGAGTTCAAAAGAGAAAAGCATCTGTGTGGTCCACTTAGAGTCACCTTAAGTTAAAAAGTCAAGTACCTTCTTCCTAGAGCCTCCTTTTCCACATCCCCTACTCCAGGTACCTATTGTCATTCCTCCATTCCTCCTTCAGCCAAACACAAATATATTAATTGGCTCAGGGAATCCCAGTGTGAATTCCTTCCTAACAGACCTTACAATGTCTTTTCTCCCTCTCCTTTTCCTTTCATTCAGTCAATCTCACCTACCCAGTAGACTACCATTTTATGTGGGGGTCCAGTTTTCTGCTAAGAACCTCATACAATTAATTAAAGGTATAGATTTTACCACTATTGTATGCTTTCTAGACTAACTCAAAGAAATTGTTTGATCATGGTAATATTGAACATCATCAGTTTAGTTAGGCAAATGGTGATAGTAATATTTTTTACTAGAAGGCCAATCTATGTAGCCTTCTGTTCTTCCAATGTAATGGGCCAGCCCACAGTGACATTTTCTGTCTTAAATTGGTTTCCCTGCAAGGGAGGATAGATGAGGTGCTGATTGCAAAATGTTCACATGGAGAATGCTCTCCATGGACACTGCAACTGGAAACAGAGAAGCTGATCTACAAAGGTGTTGCAATTGAGACCTCAGCCAATCATAACCAGAGCCAGGATGACCCCTCAGCACTGCTCCAAATTGAGATAAGGGAGTCGGGCCCTTTATCCCCAAGAATTTTTATCAGCCTGTCCTTGGCCACAAGCTGCCTCTTAGTGGGAGTGGTTCCTTGGTCAAGGCAGTTCTTAGTGGCAGAGGACAGTTTCAACTGAGTAACACAATGCACGATAACAGCAGCCAATATGCCCAGAAACTGAGGAAAAAGAGAGTTATTCTTGAGAGGGGGCCAAAGTATGGAGGCAAGATTGGGGAGTGTCTAGTAGTATTAGATTGACATTAACTCCCAAGTTATTTTTAAGACCAGTCTCCCCACACTAACAGAGAGGATGCTGGTATGGTTCCCTTATACCAAGCCTATATTTTATTCTGTGATCAATAAATTAAATTCAATGACACAAGAAGGTGATCCCACTGGGCAAAAAATTATATCCTCTAATCATCCAGTCTAAATTGATGATGGTCTCAGTTGAGTCTCTAATGTGCTTACACATACTTTTTAAAAAATCATTATACTTGTAAGAGATATTCAAAGTTGGTATTTGCGACTCCTTAACATAATTTTGAAATTTAATTTATAACCCTCAGTATACCAGTTTTATCAAATCATAAGCACTTTGGCCAACTTCTGGCTAGATGACTTTGAAATTGTAACTAAGGAAGTTCCAAAGCTGTGGGAGCTGGCTGGGTCACAATAAACATCAAACACACCAGGCATAAAAATGGAGTTCATTCAAAGGGTTTGATAATTCTGTTAATTTAACTGGCAACTCTATTAAGACTATTGCTAGTTCCATGAAAAAGAGTGAAAAACTTTCCAGCATTTAATCTCTGAAGGTATGTTTGATGATTCTTTCAGGAATGATATTATACCCAAACAAATGTATACTACCATACCACAGCTGAAGGACTTGACACAAAGCCTCATGATTCCCCAGTTTAAAAAGCCATATGTTCTTATATTACCCACTTATTTGGGTAAGCAAGTCACACTGCTCATGAGAATATTATTAAAACTCATTATCAGAAGGAAATTAATTCTTTCATGATTATGTATTCCAACAAACATGCAGAAAAACCATGTAGTAAATGTATTAGTTAGAAATAAAAAGAAAATTAGAAGTTGGATTTATATATCTTAGTATAGATTTAACTGAAATCAAATCTAGGGGTGGGAGCATGTGGGAAAGATTAAATGGTTTGAAAATAATTTATCCTTCCAGTCTAATTCAAAATACTAATAAAGACAGGTCATTTTGACTTTCCCTTTGAGCTTTTAAAAGACAGGATCTTCATAACAATACTTAATACTTAAATAATACCTTTCTTCTTCAAAGAGTTCTAAGTATAGTAACTACCTGTTAGAATCTGTTCCCAGCATGGTAGGAGAGCCCCTTACTTCAAACCCAACAAAACTGTTGAATGTCATTGACAGTGGAAGATAGGAAGAGAATAATTGGTGTACAATGATTATGAACCATGGGTAATGAGTGGCTAAATTCCTGAGCCCTTCTACATCTTTTATATATTTTAAAATAAAATTTAATATTGTTTTTCCCTTATCACAAAAGGAATATATGTTTTTGCAAAAAAAGCCTTAGATAATGAAAGAATAAAGAAAAAAGTACTCAGGGAGTCACTAATCCACTTTATAGATGGTAGCAGCATAACTTACCAGTTTTTTTAAGGAAAGCAATGAGACACAGTGAAATGATGGAATTTTTAACCTGAAAGCTGTTCTTGCATAACTAAAGAAATACAATGAATCTATCAAGAAACAAGAAATAGTAAGATGTATTTAAATCCTGCAACTTGATTTTTTAAAAACCATCTATTTTAAAACAAGACAGTTTGGTCTCAATTCTAGCAATCCAAATATTTACTAGTACATGTTAACATGATTTTGCTATTTCTTTCTTTCTGAATTTTTCTCATTTTTTATGCATGTGTTTATTCATTCAGCAACTTAATGCTAGGAGATGAAGAAGATACCTAATTTAAAAAAAAAAAAAGGACTAGGAAGCTGGCTACTTGCTTCATGAGTTGGACTCATCTCATTTCCTTTCCTTTCTTTCTTCCTTTCTTTTTTTCTTTCTCTTTCTTTCTTTCTTTCTTTCTTTGGTTTTTTGAGACAGCATCTTGCTGTGTGGTTTGTAGTTCAGACTGGCCTTGAACTCACTATGTAGCTCAGGCTGGCCTCAAACTCACGGTAGTCATCCTATCTCAGCCTCCCAAGTGCTGGAATTACAGGTGTGTACCACCAAGCCCAGCTGGACCCATCTAATTTCTAAAATTATAAGAAAATACTACTGATACATGAAAGAAAGATTTAAATAATTACTTAGAAAATAAATACCTTTAAATATCTCAGATTTCTCATTTATTATTTTTTTAAAACAGCTTTATTGAACTAAAATTTACATACTATACAATTTACAAACTCACAATATATGTTTCAGTAAGTTTCAGTTTATTGACAGAGTGTGCAACAATAACCACAATCAAATTTAGATCATTTTTGTTATCCCAAAGCAAAACACTCTGCCCACTAGCTATCATCTCCCAATCCCTCCCCACTAAGTCCAGGCAACCACTGAGCTACTATCTTTATAAATTTTCTTATTCTGGGAATTTATTTATTTTTAAATTCAAAATAGACAGTACCCGTAGCAATAATATAGACTTTAACATATTCAAAGAAATGGAAATCCTGCAAAGTGAGCTCTCACACCATATTGGACTGAAACCAGAAACTGGCAGCAGAAACATACCTAGACTATCACTAATTTTTTTCTCCCCCTCCTTTTCCCTACTAACTGTCTTTTTTTTTTTTTCGTACCGGAGATCAAACTCAGGACCCTGTGCTTGCAAGGCAGGTGGTGGAACCACTGAGCTAAATTCCTGGTCCTATTATCTGTCTTTCATCTCACACTTCTTTCATTTATAAATGTAACATTCCACAACAGATTCTAGATCAAGTTAATTTATAAATTTATTTTTCACAGTACTTAAATCTTTATACCCTCTTAAGAAACTATGTATTTATCTTGCATTACAGTAGTACCTTATATAACGTAAATTTTGCTTCTAAGAGAAACTCTGTTTAAATAATAAGGTAGGGAAATAATTGCAAAGTACATAATAAAGAATTTTTTCATTCAATGAACTCCTTTGAAAGAGGGAAGGAATTTTGCTTTGTTGCATTTCTATAAGACTACTTCCAAGGACCAAATGGATATCATCTTCTCCAGGAAATTTCTACCTCACAATGGCTACAGTGAAATGTTGTGGCACTTTTTGTACATGTATTGTACACACAAGTACACACAAGTCATGGATCTAAGACAGACATCAGATTAGCTATCTTGCTCTCTGAATTTACTTGCCTATATTATAAGTGCTAGATTATAAATGTTTTGAGAGACAACTGTCTCACATTTTATTACATTTTCCCAGAGTGCCCCCCAAGTGTATAATTTGTGTATAATTCCAATAAATTCCTTTCATATAAAACCCAAAGTTGCAATGCAGTAGCCCTGGTGATGTTCAGTGATGACTGTATGTTTTAGTGCATTTTCTCTTTAAAACTCTAATAAACTTTATATTCTTCAGTAACACAACCTTTCTTCTTAAATAAATTGATAATTTTGTGGCTTCCTATGTTTAACAGTAGAAAGATTTTAAGAGGTCTATCGAACAAGTCATTGGTCCCAGGCAGGACCCTGTGAGGTAACTACCCTAACATGTCAGCCTCAGAAATGGATTTCTTTTTATTTTTGCCTTAAAAAATGTCCTTGTATTATGTATCAGGATGTTATAGGCCAGGACTCAGCTGGGTAATTCTGTTTCCTATGGAGTTGACAAAAGATATTTGATGGTATTTTGCTGGCAGAGAGACTGCTCTGGAGAGTCAAAATGGCTTCAGTTTCTTGGTGGTCCCTTGATGGAGATGGCTGGGAAACTGAACTCAGCTGTGTGGCCTTTGCAGAGATCTAGTAAGACTTGTCATAGCTGCTCATAGATTCCAGAGAGAGTTGTTCAAGAACTCAAATTCTTTCTGAAGACTTAAAATTTGTCCTTTGTTTTGTTCTCTCAAAGTGTTGTTTAATTAAATAACATTCTTAGGGAAAATGTTGTTTTTATAATATTCTTACTATTATTATAGGCAGCTAAAATATGGAAATTAATATACAGTCAGAGAGGGATTGGGCCCTCAAGGAAGTCAACACAAAAGATAAAGACATCAGAATTGTAGCTGGAGGCAAATCTGAAGAGAGCCAAGCCTCAGAATGGAAAAGTCTGCATGGCTCCATAGAGATAAACAGTAATTAAAGATTATACTGTAATTAGCACCATCTGGTCCAGTGGGCCCAGATAGGTATCAGCCTCAAGTGGGTGACCAGAACATCCAGAACCATACTCCCCTCCCTTCCCCAAAATGCCTTTATTCTTTCCATATACCTTTGTTTTGTGACTCATTTCCCTATTGGATCGATACTAGCTAATGGCTATATTGTATATGTAATCTTACAGGTTGATTGTAGTTTGACCTATGTTCTACTCACATTTTGATTTTGCTGTACAAATTACTCCCCTGACAACAGGCCTTCATGGCCACCCATTTGGGACTCTTCCTAGAAAACTAGGAGCTATTCTTCCCCTTATTTCCAATAAAACTTTCCTAATTTCTTCTTTTGGTTCCCAACTTCATTCTTCTATGTTGTGAGATCACAAATTTGGCACATTTGATATCTAACAGGTCAGGAGTTTTATTTTTCTTATATCACCATTGCATGTTGTTTTTTAAAAAGTATTATTACTATTACTGATATTATAAAGATCATACATCCAGAGTTATTAGGAAATGCAAGCAATATATAAAATTATAAAACATAAAGTAAAAATCACCTGAAATTTCAATGTCAATCATTGGAGGCTACAGTATACATCATTTTAGAAAGCCCCATGTGTGTGTGTGTGTGTGTGTGTGTGTGTACATATATATATATGTTTAGGCATGTAGAAGCCAGATAGAATATATGTTTATTCTCTATTTTGATCAAATAAATAATGAAGTAATGGCCAGTTGTTCAGTTTATTTTTTGCTATACCACCATAGGTTATCATTAGTTAACATTAACATAGGTTAACTAATAACTCTAGTCTTGATGTGACTAGAGAACTATCAATCAGGATTTTTATTGTACTGCATAAACCTGATAGAGAAAGAAGAAGAAAGAGGAGGAAGAGAAAAAAATAAGGAGAAAGAGAAGGGCAAAAGGAAGGAAGGAAGAGAGGGAGGGATGAAGAAAGAGAGGAAGGAAGGAAAAGTAAAAGAAAGGAGGGAAAAATAGAAGGAGGGAAGGAAGGGCAGCTTAAATAAATTAGGATTCTATTTTTGTCTATTACTGTATAAGAAATATAGAAGTAGAAAATCCAGGAGTGGTCAGCAGCTCCATGATGCAATCAGACTTTTTGTATCTTCCTACTCAATCATCCTAGTGTTCTCATGACCTTGTGGTCCCAAGATGATGGCTCCACCTCACAGCATTGTTTCTGTATGTTTGGATAAGAATAAGGGGAAGAGAAAAGGATGAAAAATTTCAAATCAGCTAAATCTATACTACTTCTTTTAAAGGGTTTTCCTGGAAGTCCTACTCAATAATTACTGTTTATAGTTCAGAACTGGCTAACATGGTTGCCTTTATCTCAAGGAAGACTGGGAAACACAGGGCGTTTGTTTATGACTTGTACATAAGAAGAAGAAAATGCACATTAGGTAGACAAACATCTCTTCCCCAATAATTAATATGAGGTATTTTAATATATCTAGGTATATGTGCCTCTATATATTCCCAAAAAACTTGATTTGTGAGAAAAAATAAAATAAGTAAAACTTTTATTTAAGTAGAGAAGTCTAAACCCACAAGACAGTGGTTTTAGGATAAAATACATCTATGCAAATTGTCAGTGAAAAGAGAATTTCTTCATTTTTAATTCAAAATAACAAATATCCAACATGTAGCAAGGGAAAAATCAATGATGAATAAAAATAGCCCCTGTTGTCAAGGATGTCAGTCTAGTAACATGGATGTTTGAATAGTTTGAATATAATATAAAAATCTCTTGTCTTGAGAAATGCATAAAGGACCATGGGAGGAATAGGAGAGTTTTGAGAAGGAATAAATGGAAAGGAATCTATACGTGCTCTAGACCTAAAGATGAGTAGAAATGCAGCAAGTGGATGAAATAAGAAAAGGACTTTTCAGCTAACAGAAAGTAAAATGCAATGCAAATCAATTACTGACTGACCTCTTTAAAACAGTGTATATGCAGTGCATGTGTAGCCTAGGTCCTTGAGTTTGGTCTATGAATCATAGGCATCTCAATTATGATACTCCATCTTCAATGATTCTGATTTAGTTGAATTAGTGCTTCACAACTAACTCTTCAGAATTCACATACACAACCATCTAGCCTGCTGAAAGAGAAAATAAGTCGGAGACTATATCCAGCACCACATTAAGATCTTCTTTCACACCTATCTTATATAAGTCAAACTATATTTCTACCAAATACTCAAACTATATTTCTGAGTAATGATAATGTTTGGCTTTTTCTGGGGTACACCTCTTAGATACTCTCTCACTGAGGTCCAGGTCTTGAACCATACCCTCTGAAGTTAGGCAAAACAATACAAATATGTTGAAGCATTAGGTATGAAATTTTAGTCTCTTTTTGGGATAGATCTCCTTGGCAATCTAGTAAAGCTTATATACCTTCTTCTGAAAAATACTGTTTTTAAAGGCCTAAAGTAAAATACATAAAAGTAAAACAATTATACTGAAATATAGTCAACTAGTGCCATAGTTTATGCTATTTATAAGTAACATACTAACATAGAAACACTAAAAATAAAGGGATAGAAAAATTATATATGCTGGCTGGGAATGTAACTCAGTACTAGAGTACTTGTCCAGTGTGGACACCTAGGCAGAGAGGGAGAGAGAGAGAGAGAGAGAGAGAGACGAGAGAGAGAGAGAGAGGGAGGACAGAGTCAGACAGAGAGACATCAGTCTTCAACATGGAAATGCTTAAAAGCATAACACCTAAATATGTAAATAGTCTGTTACTAAATTACTAGAAGAACTGGATAAAAGATAATCTCAGTGGGAGATTTTTAAATTGAGAGCTCAAATAGAAAATAATTAACAAGTATAATGAAGAGTGAACAATAAAATTAACAAGTTAAATTCAGTAGATATGAATAGTTTTGTACAAATAGAGAAAATACATTCTTTTTAAGTGCATATTTTTAGAATGGCCACATAATATATCACCAAAGAAAGTTTAACAACTTCAAAGAACAGCTATTATGTAAAACATATTCCGTATCCAGAAATTTTTTTTAAAGGTTAGAATTCAAAACTAAAATGGGGAGAGAAAGTGAGCCAGTCCCAGCACCCGGAAGGAAGCTCCCTGCCTCCATCCCAGGCTCCTAGGGCAGAGAAGCTGAGCCGGTCCCAGAACCCGGAAGGAAGCTCCCCTGCTGCCATCCCAAGCTCCTAGGGCAGAGAAGGTGAGCCACGTGGGCCCCAGAAGAACCTCCCCCGCCCCCCTGCCCCGCGGAAATGAGAAA
>NW_004624748.1:5714322-5729018 GCF_000247695.1 Heterocephalus glaber | reverse complement strand
ACTCATGTAATGGTACAAGATCCCAATGATGAATGTAACTGTGTTTTATGCCTAAAATGTACCAATAAAGTTAATGGGGGAAACAAATTAAAATAAAATAAAAATAAAATAAAATGGGAAACTTTTGGAGGTAATGGATAGGTTTGTGGCACAGATGTGGTGATGGTCTTATAAGTGCATATTTAACTTCAAATTTATCAGGTTGCATACATTATATACGTATACTTTTTGCATGTTGATTATACCTCAATTAAGTAGTTTTTGGAAAACAAAATGAAAACAAGCTATCTTTATTCTAGCCTCTAAAAAAGAATAAAATGTGAATTTAAAAATATTTGAAAAGGAAAAAATATTCTTCTAAGTAATTCTATGGATTATGGAGAAAATTATAGAAGTTAAAACATTGTTAGTACTTAATGGCAATGACCACACTACACTTAAGGCCCTCAGGAAATATCTGAATGAGTAAACTACTGTCCAGGTCTTTTGACTCTCAGGCTAACAACTTTACAATGCCATTATAAGGAATACCAAAAGGGAGTATTTTGAAAGATATATAAAATAAAAGACCAGAATAACTCTAAATAAACATAATAATTTTCAAACTGTCAGGGTAAGGTTGCAAAAGAGATTCGGCTATACAATAAAAAATGCTTTTACGTTTTCTGTAGTGTATAGCCTATTAGAAATTTTGTTTGCAAAATAAGCAAACAAAGAAAAAGTACAGGAGAGTGGGGGATTTAGCTCAGTAGCACCATGCCTGCCTCATGAGTTCCTTCCCCGGTATCAAAAAACAAAACAAAACAAAAAAACCCAAGAATATCACTACCCAAAGTACTTCCCAAACCTATCACCTCTAAATTTAATGAACTTAAAATCTTTAATAATGTATAGGTTGGTGGAAAAGAGAGATATTTTATTAGGTCATATCTATTTACTCTCTTGTTAAAAAGGAAATAATAAATTACTTGAAAGAGTAAAATTAACTGAGAATTCAACCAAGTGTTTTATATCCTTTTCTCAATCAATAAGCATTTTATCCTCCCGAAAAAAGGCAATTTTCATACCACTTATCATATGTAGGTCTTTGCAGCTTTTTGCAGATTGTTCAATAAAAAATTACTACAACAATCATTACAATTATAATCTAGAAAACTTTCTAGATAATGACAATATCTAAGTGTCATTATTAAGAAGAGTAGTAGGCAAGCATTTTAAGGATAATGAGCACTGTTATTTATTTTTCCTCACTTTTGTATTGTACAGATAAAATGAATGCAAAGAGAATAAACAAATCCTGTCTTCTATTAATAATGTTATAAATACTCAGGTATTTAAAAAATTCTTTGTAAACCTTTTGAACAGTGCAAGTATGCAGGCAATACTTTTTTATTTTTTGGTACTGGGGATTGAACTCGGTAAAAATTCTTTTAGGCAAAATGTTTCTTCTTATAGACAAAATGTCGACTTCCTTATAATCAGAGCTTTACTAGAAGTTATTGGATTTACCTTTTCTTCATATGAGGTGGGTTAGGTATTGTATTTGAAAGAAAGGTACTAACTAATTTGAAATCTTCTAAGATTCAGTGGAATGGAAGTCTTGGTTATAATAGACAATCTACATTCAAAGCACAGTCAGTCCCCAAGTTGCAAATGGGTTATATTCCAAAAGTTAATTTGAAAGTCTGCTGTTTAGAACTCGCAAAAGCATTTTGCCATGGAAACAAAGTTATAAATGACAGATTAATTTCTAAACTAACCAACAAAAGTCTATCTAACCCATAACGTGTTTGAATTCAATTACTTCAAGGAGAGGTTTGTAACAGAAGGTAATAGTTCACTGATAGGCTGATGGGTGGTCCACTTTATCAGAATATCTCAATTTAGTGTTGTTAGCTTGTTGTTTTAATGTTTATTCATTTGATTCCTTGAAGATGTTTTAGTCAAATAATATCTTTCTGTAAAAGTACTTCTTTCATTTCTCATAGCCCTGGAGATTATTTTAAGGTTTTGATTTATTTATTTTAAAGCAAGGAATAAATAAATATTCTTTTTTTTCCCTCTGTGATAAAAATCAGTTTCTTTCCTTATAAGGTCTTTTTCATTTGAGGTCTGCTTTTTGCTCGCTTTGAAATTTATGCAAAGTTTAAATTATTTTTCTCATCACGTGATTTGATATATAAAGGTGTTTTTTTGCTTTGTTTTAGTGTATTTAGTTATTTAAAATGCCTTCAATAACAATAGTCATTACCAAGTATCAAGAAAGGTCACTAATCAACAATAACAAATAGGATTTTCATTTTTGTTATTTCATTTCCCTGACCCTTGATTAAAAATAAATGGTTCCTGGGCCAGGGATTTAGCTCAGTGGCACCGCGCCTGCCTCAAAAGCACAAGGTCTTGAGTTTGATCTTCTGGTACCAAAAAAAAAAAAAGTTCCTAAATTCCTTATGTGCCACCTAGTATTTCTTAACCTGGCCCCAAACTACTTGTCTGCCCTGCACCTCCATACATTCCATCATAAACTCTTGTCTTGGCTTCTTACATCCAGATATATAGCCGTGGCTTTTCCCCCACTTTAATGCCTTTGTAGCTGTTTTCCTTCTTAGACCATTCTACTTGGGCCACTTTATTTGAAGCCTATTTTTCAAGGTTCATTTCAAATTTCACACCCTCTAAACTAACATGGAATAATGCAAAGTATGTGGGAGTTTTACAGGCCTGGGTATGAATCCCAGATTTGCCACTTTCTTGGCTGTATGTGTGTAAACCTAAGTTTAACCTCTCAGAGCAATAGTTTTCATCTAAGGAATGGGACTAATAGTACTTTGATCACAATGTTGTTTCAAACATTAAATGAAGGAAGTTAAAATTTAAAACCATAACTTTGACCATTCTGTAGCTACTGATTGCACTGTACTTGTCCTTTTGAAGCCCTACAGGAAAATTTTATCTCAGCTATTCATTTCAATGTTATATCTCTAAAAATCTCTTTTTGCATGAGCATATTTTGACTTCTTTATCAAGTATTTTAAATGTATCTGGCTAAAATCTGTCAGTTCAAGTCCAGGCAAGAAGTTCAAAAGTCAGAAACCATGCTAGGTATTTCAGACAGGGATTTTATCTAAAGAATTAGTCACATAATGTTGAAAGACTGAAAGAGCAAATGCAGGATGCTGAAGGAACAGCTATCACCTGCAAGGCTGCAGAGGCTAGAGGACTAGATAGGAAAACCTAGAAGCTTGGAGGAGAGGCACACTCCTATCATTAGTACTCAGCTCTCTGAAGGAGGTGTTATGATTGGCGCTATGTTAACAAGGGGGGAACAGCTGGCTGATTGTGGTAGCCATGAAGAACATGGCATAGCCATATCCTATGCATGCCAAAGGCTTTTGTCATGGCTTTTCCTGTAGCTATTACCCTCTGAAGGAACAACACTTACACATACTGCAAATAGAGAGCAAAGCATGTCTCACTCATCACTCTTCTAGTCACTCTTTAATGTACTAGACCTTCCCATTGACAAATCCTAGTTTTACTGTATACTATCTTTTGGCATGGAAGCAATAGAAATGAGACCAAACCAAATATTATGAGCGCACAGACATTTTCACAGGCAAAGCTTTCTTCAGGGATTGGGGAAAGGGGGCTTCAGCCAAATTTGGTTTCAGCTGAAAAGGGTCAGCACTGACCAAGTTATTCATAGAACAAAGAAACCAGCAAGTTTTTATAGATTTGCTGAGATGGGGTAAAGTCCAGTAAGTTTCTACTGGCCAGGGTCATGGTTTGAAAAAACACTTCTTCTTGTTTAAGATTTGGACCACGAGATGGTCCTAGTCAACTTGTTATAGAGGCTATTGAATGTGTGTGTGTGTGTGTGTGTGTGTGTGTGTGTGTGTGTGTGTTGCCATTATCCTGTGCAATGTATCCCAGCTTTGTGGGTCTGGGCCTCATAACAGGGCTGAAGAATTTTAGGTGCTTGGACTCCTGTAGCTATTGAAGAAGCACAAACCTCGAGGCAAAAAAGGAGAGAAGAGAAAAATAAAATATATATCCACTCAAATGGGCCATCAACATGTCTACCTGCAGAGCTGAATAGAATCTGACCCAAATGTTAAGCCAGCAAAGGGTAGACATAATATGAAGAGAAGCTGCCAACAATTTTTTATCCCATTCTAGTCACCCATTAGACATTTGCTGGCCCAAGTGAAGAGTCAAGTGCTCTCAGCAAAAGCAGTCTTCAGATAAAGGAGAAGTAACTTAGGCAACTGTTACATAACTCATACATCAAAGGTAGTATCTATAACAAAGCTAGAAACTAATAATGCAATACCCCTCTGGGTGACCTTTAAAATCAGTGATCTTTAAGCTAATTATGGGCAAATGAAGCTAGAGGGTTTATTTAGTTTTTCTCTCAGTAACAATTCCTTCATTTTGTGCAGACATCCAGTTTTTGTGCTTTAATGAGGGTCTCATGACAGGTTGAAAAGGCACAAGAGTAAATTAGCAACATGCTATGCTACAAGGCGTAATGATTTACTGTCCCCAGGGGATTATTTTATTGTCCCAGCCTTTTGTCCCACCATGGTGGTCCCTATCTCACTAGCAAGAAGGAGTCTGGGAAATACAGTTTCCAGACCTAGTCCAAGCATCCTAGAGAAAAGTACAAAAGGGTAGGCTTGGAGCTGAGATCAAAAGATAAATAATAGGCCCAGGGATTTAGCTCAGTGGTTCCACCGCCTGCCCTGCAAGCGCAAGGACCTGAGTTCGATCCCCGGTACCAAAAAAAAGATAAATAATAGCATAAAGAGGAAATCTTTTAATGTCAAGGCATTGGTTCTTTGTACACGGTCTTCACCACAAAAGGTATTCTATAAGCATTTCTTGGTTGTCAATTTATTCTCTCCTTTACAATAAACTTCTCTCTGAAGCAAATTTGGATTATCAATTTAAATTAGATTCTTACTAGAAAGGAATTTGCTCTTATGTTATGTTGAGTAATATGCCTAATATAACAACAATGTTCAATATGTGCTGTTATTAAGAAAATAAATACAATAAATAATTTCATTAATATCCAAGTCCCTCACCTGAAGTTCTGTTTTTATAGCTGGGGTCACAACTTTAAACTTAGACTACAGAGCTCATAGAAAAGGTCCATTTACAGAGGGAGGGGAAAAAAACTTATCCTAAGTGAAGAGAGATATAAAAAGTTCATTTTTAGGTCAATTGTCTAGCATTAGAGGTAAGGACATGGTGGAACAGGTTGTCAATCCCATGAGTTGATGCCTGAGTCCTACAGCTCCAAAAAATTACAGTATTGTATTAGTCCATTTTCTGTTGCTAATAACACAATAGTACAGGTTGAGTCCATTATAAAGAAAAATGGTTTATTTTGGCTCATGTTTCTGGAAATTCAAGGTCAAGAGAGTGTGTCTGTTAATGAGTTCTTGCTGGTAGAGTCCTGAGGGGTTGCAGGGCATCACATGGCAAGAGACAGGGCACATGCATGTATATGTGTGTCTTCTGGTGTCTCTCTTTATCCTTACAAGACTACCAGGATTGTATCATAGGGGTTCCACCCTAATGAATTTATCTAATCCCAATCACCTTCCAAAGGCTTCATCTCCAAATACTATAGTCTGATTAATTTTCTACCATCTTAATACTTCACAATGTAAATTAAATTCCAGCATGAGTTTTGAGAGGTGAAGGGCAAACAAGATTCAGAACATAGCAAGTATATAATTAAATGCTTTACCATGATGTACATAGGAACTCGGGAGCTGAAGACAATAGCAATAGGAGTTGGTACCTATGGAAAACTATATAGTGGCACAGGAATCCATGCTTTAGTCTGGGGTTGGTAGAGAACATTGCAATGGGAGAACTCTGTTGGCTTTAGAAGTAATACAAGAAAACATAAGACAAAGGAGGGAGATGGTAATGCCATAGTGTCTCACGAAGTCCTAATTCTTGGAGTGTACCTGTGAAAATCCCTGGGGATTCTCAGAATGGGCTAGAAGATATTTGAGTTTGAGAATGTCCTTTGAGACTTCTACTACAACTTTATTTTTTATTTCTAGCTGTAGCTTGGAAAACTGGGTTGTATTTAAAATTTTAATATCTTAGGCTATTAGCTTCCCTAACTTGAAGCTAATTGTTTGTCATCTTTATTTTTTTATGCAAAGCTCTCTTTCTTATAGTAATGGGAATTATTAGTACTAATTAATTTAGTTCTATCTTTTTAATGTAATAGTATTGGGTTTATGTGATCTATCTATCTATCTATATATATATAGTGCAAAGAGAAGATAAAGTCAAAATTCAGAAGTACTTTGGTTTATAAAAACTTTATGGATAAAAATTTGAAATAAGAAAAAATTTTTGAAATAATAAAACCAGTGTTTTATTAGAATTCTTCAACTTATAAATGATTTCCCTAGTTTTCACCATCACCATATGTTTTTGTCCTTATTTAAGAAATGCCTAAGAAAAAAATAAATGCCTACTTCATTTTTACATTATATTTTAAAACAATAAAAAGTAATTATTCTACAGATATATTTATGCTAGCTATCATAAGTAAATAATTGATTTATCTGGCAGTTTTAAAATGCAATTTGTTTTAAATATTTATATCTGAAATTTGAGATTTTTTTCAAGTTTGGTGAATTTAGATTAGCTGAATTTTCATTTTGAAACTTATTTAAATTTCATTTTTCATTTTTTTCCAGGTTGAAATCTCATTGTTATTTTGGTGAAGTATTGCTCTGGTTTTTAAATATGCTTTTTTTCTTTTTTCTTTTTTTTAGGGAGAAAAGGCCAGGTTCTTTGAGAATAGGTTTTTAAATCTCAGGTCATCTTCTGCCTCATTATCCCTATAGATGCCTATCTCTTCTGTCTTTAAAATTGATTCATATGTCATCTGGTTATGCTGGATAACGATCATGATTTGTTCAACCCCAAGGCTGCTATCTCCTAAAGCTGTACAAAACATCAAAGAGCTGTTGACAGTTCCAAAGACAGATATAGAAACTTTATTTTTTTCAAACTAGAGAAAAATCCTTATAATCTCTCTGTTGTTATGTAGACCCTTCAAATGGGAAAGCTATTCAAAAGTCCTGGCCAGTAACCAGATAAGTCTTTCTCCCTTTTGGAAGTGAGACTGTCCCCTACAGGGTGCTTTGAAACCATATCATTTACATGGACAAATTTGGGCTATTAGGATTATCATTTTTGTGATTAAGGAATTCCTTAGTTTCTCTTAGTTTCTCTATAAAGAAGAAACGACATAAAAAACTTGAACCACAGGAAATCACTTTAGTGGACTTTCTTGGTTTTGAAATAAAGCTTAAGTTTCCATGGCTATTGAGGACAGAAAACAATGAGCCAAACTGCTTTGAGTAATAATAAATTAACAAGAATTTGTAAATTGTCTCTGGTGGCTTTTAAAGGAAGGGTGTTATAAGGGTCCCAGGAACTAAAAAAAATTGTAGAGAAGGTTCTTGTTAAGAGTGAAAGACCACAGCCAAATAGTGACAGGGTGGGATGTGAGGACAATGATGCCAGTGAAAAAATTCCCTGTGGTAGGAATGGTTAACATCAATGTCAAGCTACTTTCTTTTCTGTGTCTTCTTTCCTCTGTTACTAGGGTATATGTGATTCCATCCATGGAAAAGCACAGTTGGAGATGGAGATGGCAACATCAGAGGAATCTGAAGCAAGGGTCACCTTAGCCATTCCCTTCCCAAGTTTCCTTGGCAGTGTGCAGGAAGATCCTGGATTTCCCTAACCTCAACTATCCAGGACAGCCTAATCACATGGATACCATTTATTTATTGGCCATTAGGCATATACCAGGCATTTATGCATTATGCTTTTTAATCTTGCAAAGTTTGTTTTTTTTTTTTGGTACTGGGGACCTTGCACCTGTGAGGCAGACAGTGGCACCACTGAGCTAAATCCCTGGCCCTGCAAAGTAGATATTTTATTGCTAGTATACAGATAAGAAATTGAGACTCAGAAAGATTAGATAATATGCCTCAGATTAATCTAATAGTCAATAGTCAATACTAGAGCTGAGATTCAAGCCCAAATTTACCCAATTTCAAAACCAGTCTCTCTTCATCCACATTATACCATACTATTCAGAAATAAACAAAAGTTTTGGCTCCTTTAACTAGTTATACCTCCAAGTCAAATGCTTTTCTCTTCCAGACTTGCACCTAATGAGAGGGACATTAGCAATCATGTTCTTTTTGGCTCTGCTTAATTAGGATTCCCAATTTTGCTAAGAGAATTCAGTCAGCACAATCCCCCCACCTCAATTTGCTGTTCTCTCTGGTCTTCATCACTTCTTTTCTTCCAAACTTCCTAAGAGACATGTCTTCCCTTGCTATTTGACACCTTTATTTCCTTCTCTCCTTTCAACTCACCAGACCATACCAAATGTGAAGTCTGAGATTTTATCCTCCTTGCAAGCTATTAACTTAACCTGCCATAGTTTTGTGGATGCTGGCAGAAGACACAGGTCTTTTGGGTCAAAGGCCAACATTATTCATAATATGGCAGGGAGCACTAGTGTCCTGTTCAGTCAGTCTCCCTGCCTCTCAGGTCTCACCTAAGGCAACATGGTGTTTACATCACAGCTGAGGATCCCTAAGCTTTGGAAACTCCCAATCTTTTATAATGTGCTGCAATAAAACTGACCAAGCTTGAATTCAGAATGAGATACTATCTTTACTATACTGGATGATAAACACATATCCTCTCTGTTCTGGTAGAGGACACTATATCTATTTTCCAAAGCTGTTTGACAAACATTTCAGAAAAGATAGTCCAGAACAAAAGCTTAAGACACAAAATTATGAGAATCTCATGAACAATTATCTCCCAACACATTCCTGCATCTTTCATACTGAAGATTTTTCTCTTGAAAGTGATCAGTAATTTCCTACTTTCATGATCCAGTAATCTAGAAGGAACCATAAAGAACAACATTTAATCATTCAAGAAATATTTATTGGGCACCTCCTTATGTAACAGGCACTATGCAAGCCAAATACACACGATCTCCTTATGAACGGAGCAACAGACACACTATTCACGCATATGAAAATTTAACTATGAACTGTGGTAAATCATATGAAGGAAAGGTATATGGTGGTACAAGAGCTGACATCAACCAGGAATCCTGAACTTGTCTAGGAAGTCAGAAATGTTTTTCCCAAAGACGTCCCTTTCAAACGGAGATCTGAAGGGTGAATAAGAGATATGATGGGCAAAGGGAGAAGAAGAGCAGATGCAGAGAACCTTCAGCTCTTGGGATCACAGCTCATTTGAGAAACTAAAAGGAGGCCAGGAGTCTTCTGCCCAGGAAGCAAGGGGAAAGTAGTGTGAGAAGAGACTGAAAAGGCAAACAGGGCCAGATACCACGTTTTAATAGGTTACTTTAAGAACTCTAATCTCATTCTAGAACATTGAAAAACTATTTAAGGTTTTATGTAACAAGCAACATGGTTCTATTTGCATTATAAGATATGATTTTGGCTGCAAAGTGGAGAATGAATGAAAGGGTGCAGATTATTTGTATAGATCAAAATAGATTGATGATGATTGGAAAGAAGTGGACTTTCCACTTATATTATCTTTTATTAAGAGACTTTGGAGATAAAATAACTAGGGGTTCGACAGCGCTACAAATACAGGAAGATGAGGGAGACATCATGGATGACTACTAGATGTTTGACTGGAAATTGAATAGATGAGGGAAAAGGAAAACAAAAAGAGATCACAAATTCAGTTGTTCTAAACTTTGTAACGCTGAGACATTAAGAAGACATGTCAATGAAGCAGTTCATATCAGATTTAGTATTTAGGGGAAGACTCTGGACTAGAAGCATATCTGTGGAAATAATAGGCATATATATGATAACTAAAGCCATGGGTATGGGTGATATTGCACAGGCTATAAGATTATAATAAGAACAAGAACAAATATAAACTGAATTTTGAGGATCTTTTATATTTGGGAAAGAGAGGAACAGGAATCTGAAAAGGAATTAGAGAAGCAGTGCCCAGAAAAGTAGGGTGAAAACTAAGATGCAGTGCCAAAGCAACAAGAAACATTTAAAGAATTGTGATCAAAGTATTGAGTATTGCTGAGCACTCAGGGAAGACGAAAGTTGATAATAAAAATAAAGCATTGAGGTGACTTGTTTAAAGCCAACATAAATTCTTATTCCACTCTGTGTACCTGGAGAACTTACACTGGGGGCCCAAGTTATGGTCATTTGTGTGTGTATGTGTATGTTTCATTCTCTCCATAGGATATAAATTCCCAAATCCTCACTTAATTCCATCTTACAGCATTGGATATCATACTGCAATCTTCAGGTCTACTTCAACGACATTCTTGAACTAGATGCCCTACTGTCCTTCAAAATAGTTGTTCTTTCTCTGTCTAGTGGGTATGTCCCAAACATACTTTTTAAAACATTGATTATTTTTAATGCTATTTCTTAGCCTACCCCTTGCATCGAGGAATCAGAATTTTGAGGATTAGATTGCAGGATTCTGCATTTTTAAAAAGCTACTAAGCAGCATGTTTTAGAAATTACTATCTTAAAAGTTAAGTTTGTAAACCACTAGTTTAACCTCAGACCAAACAGGCCTAGGCAGCAATATGGAAAAGTCAATGAACTCATGCTCTGATAAGGCTTATATTTTAAAATAACATACAATTACAGTCAGGGGATTTAGCTCACTGGTTCCAGTGCCTGCCTCGAAAGCGCAAGGTCCCAAGTTCAATCCTGGTACCAAAAAAAAAAGCAAGGGCAAACAAACAAAAAAAATCATACAGTTAAGCTTCAGTTATTCCAAGATCAGATAGATCTCTAGCAATTTTGCCTGGAAAAAGGCCAATTGTGGAAGTTAAAAAAACGGAAACTTCTCTCACGGGAAAAGAACTTTCGATAGTGAAGAGCAATGAAAATATCTCAAGATACCATTTGATATAGGGTCACTGTCATTTTTACGATGGGAAGAAAAGGAACCTCTCATTAGCTGGCTGTGGATATAAATACTTGACTACTCATCATCTGGAGCCATAGCAAAGAGCAGCAGAGAAAGAAGAAAAAGGAGTAAAAATTAAAATAAACAGCAAAGTAGAAAGCATGAGAGGAAGGATCAAAGTAGATAAAGAGGCAGAAGAGGAGATGAGAAGTGATAGATATTTGAAAAGATGATGAGAACATTACAAAGAGAAAAAAGCACCAAAGTAGGAATTTTATATAACTCAGGGGTCCCCTGGGACTTCAATGGATAGATGGCCAGGCTATCATATAAGATGTTTAGTCACCAACAAAAAGGATTTCATTAACCATTCTATTCCTTAAAAATGTGGGAAATACGTGTATTTTATAGAAATTTTTGCAAAAACAGTTTTAAAACATTGCCATTTGAAAAGGCCGCACAGTTAATACACTAAAATAACCCCAAACGTGGTGCTTGGTTACATTCATCACCATTTTCCAAAGGACATTTCCTGGGGTAGCACTCCGGGTCTCAAAAACTACCCTTCCCGTCTTCCGGAGGAAACAGCAAAAGCACGCAGGCCCACTGGCCTTAGACATTATTGCAGCGCCCCCCCATTGCTTGAGGTTTAACGAAACCTCTCCTGCATTCGTTCACTTCTATCTTCGTGCTGTTGTAAAAATTAAGGTAATGGTTTCTACAAAACCTGCCTAGCTAAGAATCCCAGTTTTCAACTGAAGTAAATTATTTTGGGGTGCTGCCAAGATACCGGGCTCTGTGTACCTGGGACTGGAAACCTACGAGCCCACCCAAGTTGGCTTCCTAGTCCCCGGGGGTTAAGTGTCCTCCAAAGCACCTGCCAGCAAGAAGTTCGAGCGCTTGCCGAAAAGGGCCGACACGGTGCGTCTCAGGGGGCGCTTTTTAGAACGTGGATAGAGAAATGAGGGGACCTCGGAACGTCAATTAACTCGCTTCCTGGGGGTGATTCAGAGCCTAGCCGCGGCGGGGGCGACGACGAGCCAGGAGCCGCCGGGCCACGAGAGACGGCCTGGATTGGGAAGGTAGCGGGCGCTTGGGGAGCGTGGCGGGCGCTCTGACTGCCCACGCTCGGCCCCGCTGGGTCTCACACTCCGGGGAGAGACCCGCGGCACGGCGTGCGCGGGCAGGGGTTCGTTGGGGATCCCGGCCGGCCGGGGGCGCCGTCGGCGGGGCTCGCGCAGCCGCACTCAGCGCACCGACTCCCGACTCCTCCTCCCGGATCCGTAGTAAGCATG
Source organism: Heterocephalus glaber (assembly GCF_000247695.1). The sequence goes on along the minus strand of NW_004624748.1, from coordinate 5,716,707 downwards.
GCGGCGGTAGCGTTCGTGGTCTCTCGGGTGAAACAGAAAGCGGGAGCTACGCGGAGAGGGAGAGAAGAGCGGGGCTGAGGCGGCGCCGTCACTGCCGGAAAACGACCCTAACAGTCTGTGCGCCAGCAGCCGCGGCGGCCTCCCTCCGAGAACTGGTTCTGCCGCTGAGGTAGAAAGAGGACGATCAGGAACCCGAAGAAGAGGCGCAAGGGGAGCCGCCTTCCTTTCCTTCAGCGCGGCGTGACTCGGAGGTGAGGGCGCGGGTACTCACTCTAGGAAGGTGGCTGACGCCGAGCCGTCCAGCCCCGTCCCAACCCGGAACAGGCGCTGCAGAAACCGTTAGGGTGGCGAGAGGGCCGGGGCGCCGAGCTGGGCTCTCTTCCGTCGGGGGGCCTGGCCAGCCCACGCTTCCATCGGACGCGCTGCCGGGCCCAAGGCGCCCCGTCTGATCCCCGGGGCACCTGCTGGGGCCGGGTCTCGCCCGGGGCGCCTTCCCCGCGGGTGGCGATGGGGGGGGCGGCGGCCCTCCCTTCGGTCCCGCGCCCCTCCCTGGCCACCCGCGGCGGACAGCGCTACTCCGAACGCAGGGGGCGGTGCGCCTTGGCTTTGGCCACCGGGCAGCGCCGAATTTGGTCTTTTTTCTGCCGTTCCCTCGGCTCACCTTAGGGTTAAAAACCTCGAAAACCCGCCCTTCGGCGTTTGATCCTGTGCAGCAGCTGGCAGTATCTGGAGGTTCTTCTCTCCAGGTGAATTAACCACCTGTTCAACCGGGCGGTGGACCGGCGGCTGCAGTCCTCGTCCTCTTTAACAACCTGAATCTTTGAACTTCTGACACGGCTTTGGAAGGGCGTCATGCATTAGGTGAAGGTAAATGAACAGATAATTTCGACGTCAAATTGCAAGCCGAACGTTGACTATTTAACGAGCTTGGTCGTTAATCATTCTATTAAACTATTAGCATTAGAAACCTTGGGATATTGGGGGAGGCAGTAATGGTTACTGGGCATGCTGGGATTCGTAAATTAGAAATTTTATGTAAATTCCTCTGGACCCCTATTAACTAAGAATAACGGGCTGATGAGATTTTCGTTTTCTTTTTACAGTATAATCCTCATTACGTATTCACGGTGGGCTTTTAAAACAGCCACATAATTATTTTGCTTCCTTCTGTGGTCTGTGTTCTTAGTCCTTAAAACCAAACTTGGTGTTCTGTATTATAAGAATGGAATAACAGTTGAACTCTTTCTGTAATATTTTACCACCGTGTTCTTATCAGCACCAGAACTAAACATATGCCACTCAGGAGTTCGAGCCATATGCTAGGCAGAAACAAATTGAGTTTTGTGGCTTTTATCTTGTGTTTGGATAAATATTTTGTCCTTGTGTATTTGCTAAATCTCTAACTCTTGTCATCTTGTTTTGTTTAAATCACCTAACAATCTTCAAGAAAAGTCCTGTCTTCTTATTATTTGCTGGTTTGAATTAATTTTTCTTAAGTAATAAAGTGTCCACTGAGATTGATGGTGGGCCTGAAAGAAAACACTGATGAAGATTTTAAACACATCTTTTATAATGTATACCAGAAATTTTGTTTTTAGTATTTTAGCCCACATGTAATTCTTGGTATCACAAATACTCATTAGTGGGAAAAAGGAATGATGACAGGAAAAAAAAATCTTGTGAAAATTTTTATATTAAATTTTATATTTAAAAGTTTTACCTATCAGATTAAATTTTACTATATTTTTTTCATTCCCTTTATAAATCATCTCAGTTTCTATGTTGGTTAAGTGCAAATTTTTTTTCCCCTAAGCTGACTAGTTTTAGCCACCTGTATGCTTCTATATTAATTCCCTCTTTTTCCCTTTTGTCTGAATCCCTTTTGTCTAAATCATTGGATGTTCAAGAAAAATAAACTAGTTAACATTGGATTCAGTCAAGCAGAAGTATAAAGGTGATTTGCTTTTCCAAATTAATGATGTATGTGAAAAAACAAATTTTTGGTGTGGTCTGTGTCATCACTTCCTCTCTTCATGTGAGTAATTGAGAGCTTGTTTTATTTTACTATGTGCTTAGTAATTCCTTTTGACTTGTTAAAAATTTCTACAATAATATTAAGCATATTTTATTGTTAATTGAGAAAAATTTCTTCTTTTCTGATTAGCCAGACATAGGTAAGGGCTAATTTGGTAAAACCCAAGAAGAAAGGAAGGCATAATTAATATTCTTAATGTCTTTTGTTGCTTTACTTAGGTAAAGAGCATTTAGTTTATATTTAATTCAGACTTATGGGTAATATTTATGCTTATTTTAAAACATTTGTATTTTTTATGTTCATATGTATAAGTCTTGTGCACCATATATCTATCTATCTATATATATATA